>CM054112.1:82151015-82751015 GCA_028673005.1 Tanypteryx hageni
ATAATAAATAAGTTACTGCACATTTTTCCTTTGTTGATAAATTGACTATTCATTCACATTTTATCCTGTTTTAAAGCGCTAATACGAGTAAAATAATTCAATTACTAACTTAAATTCTATACGTTTTAAATAACTTATTATTTTCTCAAATATTTTAAACAAATTTCTGCAAATTTTTATGCATTAGGTATCTCTTATTATTTCGATTTTCCTCTTATTTTCAGCAAATATTTGGATAATAATTATTTAAAAAATATAATTAAAACAACGATAACTTTCAAAAACAGTGATTTGATTGTTCATGAAAGCCAAACCAGATCATAGCATATCTTACTGATTTTTCATATCGAAATCAAATATATTTGGAATACATTTATGATAATCCTGTCATATTTGACGGACAATTATGCTAGTTACTATAATAGATGTTTGTGCATAACGCTGACGCCATCAACGCGATTTTAACAAACTTCCCGATTAAGTGGAAGGTTGAAATTTCGCAGGATTGTTTGATTCAAATATAAAAATTAAATGAAAAAAATACGAAAAAATACCCGGGTTCGACTCCAGGGGGGCAATTTTTGTTTCCCGTAAGATAACACGTAAAAATCGACTTTTTAAAGTGCAGGCTTTTATTCTTCAGAAAATTAAAATTAGAAGGAATTGACGTACGTTCTTCGAATATAAACTATGTTTTAGGAATATTAATGAAGTTTCTTATTCTATTAATCTTTTTCCGCCTATCGTTCGAAATCTCTCATATTAAACATTTAAATCACAAATATTTGGAAAATATCGGCTTTTAAACGGGGTGTTGCCTTGGCGGCCACGTCACTGTTAAAATTCGAGAATCAATTGTTGTTTCAACCCACATATCTTCTTATAAATAAAGAGGAAAGTTTGTCTGTCGACAACCCATAAGGGTAGGCTTTAGTTTAATCCTAAGTCGGGTGAAGCATAATTTACAATTTAACATTAGAATAGATAAATTTCGTCCTACGCCAACCGGACTTGGACTGATTTATGCAAGATGGATTAAAGGTTCTTTTAATCTATTTTCGTTTTCTATTACCTAAAGTTTGGAAATTTTGTATTATCGCGAATGTAATGCAATAAAACCTTGAATGAATTTAAGGCTGCTATGGAAATCTGATTGTTAAACTGGGATATCTTACCCATATTATGCATTGAATATTCGCTTAATTCATTTTCTAAACGTTTATTCAATGCATTTTATTTTGAAAACTTTTTATTTAGGATCTTTTCTTTTGTATTTCAAATCACTTTAATATATTTTCCAATCGTATTTGATCTTATGTTCATAATTTAAATAAAAATTTAAATTAATCGAACAAAATTCGATTTGCTATATTTTGTTATAATATTTATTACGAGTTGTCGGTGCTTGCATATTGCAAGAACTTAAAAAATCTCTATAAACCAAGATCTAAACTCGTAAATTAACCAATGTGACATAATTTGAACAACACAGAGCTCATTTAAATAAGATAATAGTTTTCATTTCCCCAGATATTAAGGCATCTATCCGGAATTTCTAAATTCTCTGGCGATTGGCTCGCGTCCAAGTTTTCGAATTTCAAGTTTTTCACATCGCCCTTTTTAAGCAATAACTATAATCATCATTAAGACAAAAGCCAATATGTTACACTAAAATTTATGTAAAATTAGGATATTTTGTGTGTTATGACTATGGTGTCATCATCCGTGCCTTTTAGTACGTATCCGGATAAAAAATTAATTTAAAATTATCACGTCGTCATATGTATAGGTTGTTGGCTGAAATGAAATGGATTATAATTAGGGTATGGATTTTTCCGGTTAAAAAATAAGTTCCTTCGGAGGGTAAATATCGGGTTTTATTATTTTCCTTTTCATTCGGGTTAAAATCGGATGCAAATAAGTTACAGATTTTTCGAAGTTTTAAAAAAAGTTCAATCTCGGATAATTTTCGGGTTTTATTATTTTGTAATTCTGATAAAATGATTTTAAAATAAAAATTTTGTTTGAATATTTAAAAGGTTTATCAACAATCAAAACTTTTTCTATTCCTTAAGTATTAGCGAAGCAACTGGGTGCGATAAAGCCCAACAAAAACCCAGGACCAGAAGGAATTCCCGCGCGTGTATTAAAAGAACTAGCAGAAGAAATAGCTCCCTTCCTTCGGATAGTTTTCGAGAAATCTCTTAGCCTCTGTGAGGTTCCTGATGATTGGAGACTAGCACACGTCACACCCATGCATAAGGGAGGTGACAAAGAAAAACCCGAAAATTATAGGCCGATTTCTCTAACATCATTATCATGTAAGATTTTGGAGCACATTATTGTTAGCAACACAATGCGTTATCTTGAGAGTAGATCGCTTTTAGTCAGCTGTCAACATGGCTTCAGAAAAGGTAGATCCTGTGACACCCAACTCGGTCTGTTTGTGAATGATGTTTTAGCATGCGGCGAAAATAATAAGCAGGTCGATGCAGTGTTCCTTGATTTTAGAAAAGCTTTTGACAAGGTTCCCCACCGTAAGTTGTTATTAAAATTGGGAAATCTTGGCGTTAATGTTAAAGTCATTAACTGGGTTCGCGCTTTCCTTTGGAATAGAAAACAAAAAGTAGTCATCGATGGTAAGTCCTCGAGTGTGGCAGATGTAGTCTCTGGAGTGCCGCAGGGTAGTGTGATCGGACCTATGCTTTTCTTGCTTTATATAAACGACATCAGCTCAGTTGTAAAAAGTAATATCAGGCTTTTTGCGGATGACACCGTAGTCTATAGAGAAATTAGTGGTCCTAGCGACCATCGTCAGCTTCAGGATGATCTGGATGCGTTATCTGTTTGGTGCAAGGAATGGCAGCTAGAAATCAATCAGAAAAAGAGTAACGTTCCAAACTTTTGGAAATCTAGAAGCCCATCGTCCGTGTTTACCTACTCGATAGATGGTGAGAGCATTCCTGTTTCGGAATCCGTGAAATACCTCGGGGTAACCTTGAATCGTGACCTGTCTTGGGACACCCACATAAGACGAGTGATAGGTGCGGCAAATAAGAAGTTGGCTTTTGTGCGTAGGATAGTCAGGAAAAGCACGAAAAGGTGAGAGAATCCTGTTATTTATCCTTAGTTAGACCTCAAATGGAATATGCAGCAGCGGTTTGGGTTCCATATCAGAGGGGACTCATAAAGGATTTAGAAAAAATACAGCGGCGAGCAGCTAGATTCGTGAAAAAGAATTACGATAAAAAACAGAGCGTTACGTTACTCATTGATGAGTTGAGTTGGCCATCGTTGAAAGATAGTAGATTACAGGCGAGACTTAAACTTCTAGATAAATATAGGTCAGAGATATTCGTAAATGAAATGAAGGATATTATTCGACAACCAACGTATATCGGACGGAGGGATAATGAGGACAAGATTCGCGAAATAGATAGTAGGACGGAGAGGTATAAGGAGTCCTTTTTCCCTAGGACAATACGTGACCACAATAGATAACTGTGAATAATAATTAGTTAGGAACTTGGTGCGCGGCACCCCCTGCCATCCACCGTCAAGGTGACTTGCAGGGTAATATGTAGATGTAGATGTATGGTTGAGAGTGTGATATTTTGTGTTAAACGCTTCCAGGCTTCTTTTGAAACCACGCCAGATAGTCTAATAATTTTTATTTGGTATTGTATTCAACTAACAGACACTTGGGCTCTTTTTTCCTTATCCAATCACAGATCTAACAGCGACTAGCTAAGGTGCGTCCTTGACTATTCGTGGCGCGAGCAAACCAAGGAGTATAAGATTGTGTTACAAAGTGAGCTTGCGAATAAATAGTTTACAAAGAGAATAAACAGACTGATCACGAACATCTCGGACTGCACTCAAGTGCTGGGGTGCCTACAAGTGCCAGAATCTGGTAAAAATCGGGTAAAACCCGAAAAATCCATACCCTAATTATAATGCAGTCTAAGCATTAAATCAAAGCTCTTGAAGTACGGAAAATCAATTCCCATCTAAAGGTACTGGAGTCGTTGCTCGTATCTCGTTAAATGGCATCCGTCAAGCAACAATGAAATATGATCTGTAAGGTATAGATTAAAACAATTATTCGGATAGAGAACAACATTTACTGCAAGAAAGTTCGCGAGACCCCATAATTACGAGTTATATTTTCGCAGATAAAAATTCGAGAAAATCCTGAGCAAAAAATCCCATATTTTGTTTACATAGATCGCGGAGACGGTTCTCTCAGCAATCAACGATTAAAAATCCACATATTTCTCTCCCATTCTCTTATATGATCTGCGAGGTATAGATTAAAAAATTTATTTGGCTAGAGAAAAACATTTACTACAAGGCAGTCCACGAGACTATAGTTTCGGGAATAAAAATTCGAGAATCGCCTAATCATTCGACACCGTTCCCTAAGTATTTCCCATTAAGAACGCCTTTGAAATCTCTGTGTATTCCATTTATGGAATTTACTTTTCCATCTTGTTTAAATTATTTAAAATTAAGATTCAGAGTCGGGGGGGGGGGGGGGGGGGGGCATTCACCATACTGTGGAAGAAAGAATGAACTTTTTTTTCTTGAAGACAAAATTCAAATCCGTGCTGAATTTCCGTATAAATTTGATTTAATCACAAAATTATGAAAAGTTTTTCGGTTTTCAACAGTGAAAAATATGAACTACCATAGCAACGACTCCAGTACCTTTAGATGGGAATTGATTTTCCGTACTTCAAGAGCTTTGATTTAATGCTTAGACTGCATTATAATTAGGGTATGGATTTTTCGGGTTTTACCCGATTTTTACCAGATTCTGGCACTTGTAGGCACCCCAGCACTTGAGTGCAGTCCGAGATGTTCGTGATCAGTCTGTTTATTCTCTTTGTAAACTATTTATTCGCAAGCTCACTTTGTAACACAATCTTATACTCCTTGGTTTGCTCGCGCCACGAATAGTCAAGGACGCACCTTAGCTAGTCGCTGTTAGATCTGTGATTGGATAAGGAAAAAAGAGCCCAAGTGTCTGTTAGTTGAATACAATACCAAATAAAAATTATTAGACTATCTGGCGTGGTTTCAAAAGAAGCCTGGAAGCGTTTAACACAAAATATCACACTCTCAACCATACATCTACATCTACATATTACCCTGCAAGTCACCTTGACGGTGGATGGCAGGGGGTGCCGCGCACCAAGTTCCTAACTAATTATTATTCACAGTTATCTATTGTGGTCACGTATTGTCCTAGGGAAAAAGGACTCCTTATACCTCTCCGTCCTACTATCTATTTCGCGAATCTTGTCCTCATTATCCCTCCGTCCGATATACGTTGGTTGTCGAATAATATCCTTCATTTCATTTACGAATATCTCTGACCTATATTTATCTAGAAGTTTAAGTCTCGCCTGTAATCTACTATCTTTCAACGATGGCCAACTCAACTCATCAATGAGTAACGTAACGCTCTGTTTTTTATCGTAATTCTTTTTCACGAATCTAGCTGCTCGCCGCTGTATTTTTTCTAAATCCTTTATGAGTCCCCTCTGATATGGAACCCAAACCGCTGCTGCATATTCCATTTGAGGTCTAACTAAGGATAAATAACAGGATTCTCTCACCTTTTCGTGCTTTTCCTGACTATCCTACGCACAAAAGCCAACTTCTTATTTGCCGCACCTATCACTCGTCTTATGTGGGTGTCCCAAGACAGGTCACGATTCAAGGTTACCCCGAGGTATTTCACGGATTCCGAAACAGGAATGCTCTCACCATCTATCGAGTAGGTAAACACGGACGATGGGCTTCTAGATTTCCAAAAGTTTGGAACGTTACTCTTTTTCTGATTGATTTCTAGCTGCCATTCCTTGCACCAAACAGATAACGCATCCAGATCATCCTGAAGCTGACGATGGTCGCTAGGACCACTAATTTCTCTATAGACTACGGTGTCATCCGCAAAAAGCCTGATATTACTTTTTACAACTGAGCTGATGTCGTTTATATAAAGCAAGAAAAGCATAGGTCCGATCACACTACCCTGCGGCACTCCAGAGACTACATCTGCCACACTCGAGGACTTACCATCGATGACTACTTTTTGTTTTCTATTCCAAAGGAAAGCGCGAACCCAGTTAATGACTTTAACATTAACGCCAAGATTTCCCAATTTTAATAACAACTTACGGTGGGGAACCTTGTCAAAAGCTTTTCTAAAATCAAGGAACACTGCATCGACCTGCTTATTATTTTCGCCGCATGCTAAAACATCATTCACAAACAGACCGAGTTGGGTGTCACAGGATCTACCTTTTCTGAAGCCATGTTGACAGCTGACTAAAAGCGATCTACTCTCAAGATAACGCATTGTGTTGCTAACAATAATGTGCTCCAAAATCTTACATGATAATGATGTTAGAGAAATCGGCCTATAATTTTCGGGGTTTTCTTTGTCACCTCCCTTATGCATGGGTGTGACGTGTGCTAGTCTCCAATCATCAGGAACCTCACAGAGGCTAAGAGATTTCTCGAAAACTATCCGAAGGAAGGGAGCTATTTCTTCTGCTAGTTCTTTTAATACACGCGCGGGAATTCCTTCTGGTCCTGGGTTTTTGTTGGGCTTTATCGCACCCAGTTGCTTCGCTAATACTTAAGGAATAGAAAAAGTTTTGATTGTTGATAAACCTTTTAAATATTCAAACAAAATTTTTATTTTAAAATCATTTTATCAGAATTACAAAATAATAAAACCCGAAAATTATCCGAGATTGAACTTTTTTTAAAACTTCGAAAAATCTGTAACTTATTTGCATCCGATTTTAACCCGAATGAAAAGGAAAATAATAAAACCCGATATTTACCCTCCGAAGGAACTTATTTTTTAACCGGAAAAATCCATACCCTAATTATAATCCATTTCATTTCAGCCAACAACCTATACATATGACGACGTGATAATTTTAAATTAATTTTTTATCCGGATACGTACTAAAAGGCACGGATGATGACACCATAGTCATAACACACAAAATATCCTAATTTTACATAAATTTTAGTGTAACATATTGGCTTTTGTCTTAATGATGATTATAGTTATTGCTTAAAAAGGGCGATGTGAAAAACTTGAAATTCGAAAACTTGGACGCGAGCCAATCGCCAGAGAATTTAGAAATTCCGGATAGATGCCTTAATATCTGGGGAAATGAAAACTATTATCTTATTTAAATGAGCTCTGTGTTGTTCAAATTATGTCACATTGGTTAATTTACGAGTTTAGATCTTGGTTTATAGAGATTTTTTAAGTTCTTGCAATATGCAAGCACCGACAACTCGTAATAAATATTATAACAAAATATAGCAAATCGAATTTTGTTCGATTAATTTAAATTTTTATTTAAATTATGAACATAAGATCAAATACGATTGGAAAATATATTAAAGTGATTTGAAATACAAAAGAAAAGATCCTAAATAAAAAGTTTTCAAAATAAAATGCATTGAATAAACGTTTAGAAAATGAATTAAGCGAATATTCAATGCATAATATGGGTAAGATATCCCAGTTTAACAATCAGATTTCCATAGCAGCCTTAAATTCATTCAAGGTTTTATTGCATTACATTCGCGATAATACAAAATTTCCAAACTTTAGGTAATAGAAAACGAAAATAGATTAAAAGAACCTTTAATCCATCTTGCATAAATCAGTCCAAGTCCGGTTGGCGTAGGACGAAATTTATCTATTCTAATGTTAAATTGTAAATTATGCTTCACCCGACTTAGGATTAAACTAAAGCCTACCCTTATGGGTTGTCGACAGACAAACTTTCCTCTTTATTTATAAGAAGATATGTGGGTTGAAACAACAATTGATTCTCGAATTTTAACAGTGACGTGGCCGCCAAGGCAACACCCCGTTTAAAAGCCGATATTTTCCAAATATTTGTGATTTAAATGTTTAATATGAGAGATTTCGAACGATAGGCGGAAAAAGATTAATAGAATAAGAAACTTCATTAATATTCCTAAAACATAGTTTATATTCGAAGAACGTACGTCAATTCCTTCTAATTTTAATTTTCTGAAGAATAAAAGCCTGCACTTTAAAAAGTCGATTTTTACGTGTTATCTTACGGGAAACAAAAATTGCCCCCCTGGAGTCGAACCCGGGTATTTTTTCGTATTTTTTTCATTTAATTTTTATATTTGAATCAAACAATCCTGCGAAATTTCAACCTTCCACTTAATCGGGAAGTTTGTTAAAATCGCGTTGATGGCGTCAGCGTTATGCACAAACATCTATTATAGTAACTAGCATAATTGTCCGTCAAATATGACAGGATTATCATAAATGTATTCCAAATATATTTGATTTCGATATGAAAAATCAGTAAGATATGCTATGATCTGGTTTGGCTTTCATGAACAATCAAATCACTGTTTTTGAAAGTTATCGTTGTTTTAATTATATTTTTTAAATAATTATTATCCAAATATTTGCTGAAAATAAGAGGAAAATCGAAATAATAAGAGATACCTAATGCATAAAAATTTGCAGAAATTTGTTTAAAATATTTGAGAAAATAATAAGTTATTTAAAACGTATAGAATTTAAGTTAGTAATTGAATTATTTTACTCGTATTAGCGCTTTAAAACAGGATAAAATGTGAATGAATAGTCAATTTATCAACAAAGGAAAAATGTGCAGTAACTTATTTATTATTAACTAAATACTTACATGAACTGCAATGAGTTTTAACTATATTTTAAGATCGCAATTTTCTTTTAACTACATATAGTAGTTTTGAATGGTTTTCTGAAAAATTAGGTTTATTTCAAGACATTTAAATAAAATAAAATAAAATGTTATTTTTTCAATCATATTAGAAATTCTGTTCGAAATATTTGCTGTATTATCAGTTAAAGAAATCTATTGAAAATTACATGACCTATATTTAGTTTTTTGAATTCCCACCATCCTATACAAATGCTACGTCCTCTTCCTCTTTCTCAGTTTCTGCTCATTCCCATTTTCTGTTCCTTCCTCCCTCTAATTAGTTAATAGATTCAGTAAATAAATTATACCCATGTATAAAAATCAGATCCGTGTTAAAGCACTAAATTGGTGCATTTATTATGAGGCCAAGAATAAAATTAAACAATTGGGACAACAGTGGCCAAATATAAATAAAATGTTTAAAAACGTGAAAAATCGTATTAAAACCTAATTTTTAGAGATTTACGAATGAGATTTAAATCATTCTCTTCTCATAACTATGTTAGATATTGAAATATTTTTAAATGTAAACGAAAAAGGTCTGCATATCAAGGAATGGCTTTTTGCGTGATTCATATATGCGATGAGAATTTGTAACTCCGGTTAATTATAAGATACACTGCAAAAAACTATGAAAACTATAAAAATAGTAAATTACCAAAAATTTTAATAGGAAGTTAATATAATAATAAGAATCTATGTTTATGTTTCTTTAAAATGGTCCCCGTCTAAAGATCGTAGGTCAATTACTTCTAATTTAATTTTGCAAAAGAAAAAAAGCCTGCAAGTGAAAAAAGATATTTTTAACTGTGTTCTCTTATGGAGATTTCTATAGATCGTTCTGGCGGACCAACGGACGGACGGACAGAATAAGGATATTTTGTATATAATCATTTAACTTAAAATCTCGTATTGAGACAATAAAAGGGATATCGATTTCGACAATGGCATGGTTGTCAAGGCAAATCCCCATGGAATCGCTAAATTTTGCAAAAACTAGTCACTGAAATGTTAAATTCGAGCATTTTCTGACTGAGAGAGAAAAACGGCGATAAGACTAAGAAATTCTGCTTATTTTCCTTTAAAACAGTCCCGGTTTAAAGATCGAGGGTCAATTTTTCTATTTTTTTATGAGGAAAAAAATGGAAGCTTGCACGTCGCTAAATTTATTTTTACGTGTTATCTAATGGTAAATAGAAAACATCTACTGGAGTCGAACCCAGGTCATTTTTGGAGATTTTTTCGTAAATGGCTCCCTGAGGAAAAATGAAGAGGCTATTCAAAATTTGGATTACTTGGCTGAAGAAACGGCTGAGATATTGAGCGTTATTGACAAAGTAAACAAGAGAATTATACTAAATATAACGTTATTTTCAATAGATTTATTTAAATGATAATACATAATATTTCGAACCGAATTTCTAATAAAATTAAAAAATAACATTTTATCACTTTTATTTAAATTTGTTTAAATAAAGTCAATTTTCTGAAAACATTTCAAAACTACTATAGTTAAAGAAAAGTGCGACCTTAAAATATAGTTAAAACTTATCGCAGTCCATGTAAGTATTTAATTCATAGTAAGTTACTACACATTTTTCCTTTGATGGTGAATTGAGTTTTCACATTTTATCCCGTTTAAATAATTCAATTATTAAGTTAGATCCTATAAGTTTTAAATAACTTATAATTTTCACAAATACTTCAAGTAAATTTCTATTGATTCTTCATAAATTATATCTTATTATTTCGCTTTTCATCTTATTCTCAGGAAATATATGGATAATCATTTGGCCTCTCTGATAATAATTATTCAAACCATATCATTAATAAATGGCTGCTCCTTACATATATAGGATATAAGATATAGGATATACAGGGTGCACCATTTAAAACACAACCCAAATTTCAATATTGTTCACAAGCGCAGATATTGCATCAAGAGGGGTTCTTTCCCTCTTTGTTGATTCTCCTCACACTACTGCACACGCGCATGTCAAGATGACCTTGACTATCTCAGTTGCTGAATAGCGTTGGAGGTGTAAATATGGTTTTTACCCAAAGAGAATGTGTGTTTATTGTTGAGCATTATTTTTCTTTTAATTTTTTACAGCAGTTCGTGAGGCATTCAGGAATGCATATCCAGCAAAGGAAGTACCGGACAAGACATCAATATACCTTCTAATAAAATAATTTCGTGAAATATGAACACGGTGAAATGGGTTGAAGCATGTCATCGAGAAGCAGGTAGACAAGTTCAGGTACTTCTAGAAAAGCTACAGAGCTGACATTTGGCATGAATATAAGTCATTATGTACAACCTCTGGAAAATCAGAAATTCCAGAAAAAGTTGTATGTGCAGGGCTATATAGAATTGCTTTTTTATATTATTTGAAATTAAGATATAAAGTCGGGACATGCACCACACCGTGGTTGAAAGATTGAAGTTTATTTTCCTTGAAGGTAAAATTCAAATCCATGCTGAATTTCCGTAAAAATTTAATTTTAATCATAAAATTATGAAAAGTTTTTCGATTTTCAACAATTAAAAATATGAACTACCATAGCAACGACGCCAGTGCCTTTCTATAGGAATTGATTTTGCATACTTGGAGAGCATTGATTTAATGCTTAGACTGCATTATAATCCATTTGATTTCAGCCAACGACGTTTACATATGATGACGTGATAATTTTAAAATAATTTTTTATCCGGATACGTAATAAAAGGCACGGATGATGACACCACAGTCATAACACAGAAAATATCGTAATTTTTACATAAATTTTAGTGTAACATATATAGGCTACGGCCTTAATGATGATTATAGTTATTGCTTAAAAAGGGCGATGTGAAAAACTTGAAATTCGAAAACTTGGACGGGAGCCGATTGCCAGAGACTTTATAAATTCCGGATAGATGCCTTAATTTCTGGGAAAATGAAAACTGTTATCGACTGTGGACTCTTATAAAAGAAAAAGAATCGTTCATAAATCAAAGTTAACCGTAGTTTAGCGTATATTTTTATGCCACTGAACGATATATCGTTCATCTATTCAGAGTGTCTATTATGAATGATATTATCCACAAATATGAGATATCATTTGTTTTAGTTTAACCGTCTAGGCTGTAGTAAGATTTTGAGTGGATCGCGGCGTCCGGATAGATGCCTTAATTTCTGGGAAAATGAAAACTTTTATCTTTTTTAAATGAGCTCTGTATAGTTCAAATGATGTCGTGGTGGTTTATTTACGAGTTTAGATCATGGTGTATGTTGATTTTTTAAGCACTTGCGGTATGCAAGCAGCAACAACTCGTAATTAAAACAATAATAACTTTCAAAAACACTGATTTGATTTTACTGATTTGAGAATACTTTGAGGATGCTTTAATATGAGAGCGAGAAGGAGAGAGAGAGGGTAAGAGAGAGAGAGAGACAAAATTAAATTTTCCATAAATTAAAAATAGTTTTGGTCATATAAGAATTGTATAGCGTAATGTATTTCTTTGTCATACAATTTCTACTCTCCCAAAACTATTGTACTCTCTGGAACACTCAATTATGTAAATTTTGTTTTTATTGTTTCCTTTGTAGTGCATATAATAGTTCGTTTATTTAATTTTTTATTTCAATTGTATTTTAACGTAATACTTAATTCACGCATACCCGTCATATTTGAAGGGCAATTAAACTAGTAAATAATATATTCCTTCCCGTCATATGGACGGGCTTTACGCTAGTATGCAAAGAAATATCCAAGTTGTTTTTCTGCTGATTTATTACTACATTATGGTATTTTATCATTCTTGCATATTAATACGAAATAGGTATAATCATACTTTAAACCGGATTATACTGACAAATTATTGATACTCTCAGCTATTTTAAATTTCTATGAATATAAGTTTTAGTCGGAATCCGTAGTTAACTGTGCCATAAAAATTACTTCATTTAATTTTGTAAATATTAGAAATAAGAAATACATAGTTAATGGGCTTAAATGATTCAAGTGCAATCGCTGAGGTACAACTAAATAAAGTGACACTGATAAACATTTTTCAGCGACAACTGAGTAAAGCCGAGTGATATTTTACCGTATGAGCATCCGCAAATTTTTAAATACAATAAGAAGTCCAAACCAGGACTAATGCAGGCTGGTTTCCCAAAGTTGACGTACCGAATTGATTACTTATATTTAAAGGAAATGTTTCAGTATGTGTTAGTCATTCCAAGGAATTCTCATACCATAAATACCACTTGTAATTCATAGTATATCAATGATAGAGAAAAATTGTAAAAACAAATTAATAGAGCGTTATCAGGTTTCAAATACTGAAAGCAATGTCAAAATCTCTTTCTGCCATTATATTTTGCATATATTTTTTAAATATACGAATTTAATAAATGTTACTGTTTATACCCTAATATGTATGGATCAACTGTCCATTGCCGAAGTGTAGTCGAGCGGAAAAGAAAATAATCCATTTGTTCAGTCGTCTTTGCTCAAGCCAAGTTCGGTAATATTGGTCTCCATGGCAACAATCCGATAAAATGTGATTTAAAATGCAAAAAAGGTGTTTTAGTAGAAATTCAATAAAATACAATCCACTATCAAAATCCTGTGACAAGAATTTGAATCTACTATATTCTTTGCCCGTTAGAACAATACAAAACTCGCTCCGATATCACAATTTTAAGATATTTTAAAGTATTAAAGAAAACATCTCTGCACGATGGATTTAAGACTTCCTATGAAAAACAAATAAGGAAAAAATGATCCTGGAATCGAACTCGGAACTTCAATCTTCGACAAATAAAATATAGCCTGGGGGTGGGCCCTGGAAGTATGAGTCTCATACCAAGTTTCATTAAAATTGATGCAAAAGTTGTTAGTAGGGGACACAAACACACGCACACACAGACAGCACCATTTCATAAGGCTAAAAATAAATTATTGTTGTTTATGGCATCGAGTCAATAAAATTAGTTTACTTATTGATATTCTTTTATTTTCCTCTCTAGTTTATTTTTAAATCATAGCCATATAAACAATCTTTTATGAACAAAACTTGCATTAGCTGAGTTAATAATCATTTTATTAAAATGGAAACAAATATCTAATTCCAATACCGTGTTAGTATCTGAACATTTTTTTATTTTTAAAGAAAACTTCAACCTCTCAGATTTTTTATATCAAAAAATTTCTCATGTTTATGACATAGAATACTTCGTAGTAAGCATAAGCCAAATATATTAAATAATATTCCATAAAAATTTATCTGCCAGTGAAATGAAAATTTTTATAGATTCCTCTCTCTTACATATTATGATTTTTAATATAGTTTTTAAGATATCATATACTTAATTTCATCAAATAATTAGTATATACGATATTTTTTCGCTTCATTATCACCTGAAAATGAACGTTCTAATACACGTTTTTAATTTTATCACAATTTCCTACAAAGGGAATACCGGAAGAGAGCCTAATGTTTACGAAAACATTTCCTTCCAAACATAATCTAAAGAGCTCGATTTCACGATTCTATAATGTGGTTGCTTATGCTCGTAAAAATACCTACAAGAAAGCTCTCTAGATCGTTGCAGTTTATTAAACGTTTAAGCAATCTTAGTTATCGTAATTACAATGACCTTAGCAATTTTCTTTGGCATTCAGCCACTCTTCAACAAAAACTTCGCATGTCTGCTATTTTTACTTTCTCCACACGCAGTATAGGAGACTATTGTAGTCGTTAAAAAATCGAATTCGAGATTTCAACGGAAATATACGGTTTTAGGTCCCGTGAGTACGTTTTCACTATTTTCCCAATTATGTCCGCGTATGTCCGACTGATAGAATTTCATGAGCGCTCTAAGTCAAAAACTAATAATCGAATCAACACGAAAGTTTATAATTAAGATTTTAAGATTCAAAATCTGATAATATTTGGTCCAAATTTGGTCAACCGGAAGTGGGTGTCATTTTTTCCTTTTCTCCAAATGTTTCTTTTAGAACTAAAATTATGTAAATATTTTTTTATTATTAAAGTTGTAGGCAATATAATTTTATACAAATTTTATTTGAAACTATTTTCATAAAACGGATCGTTTAAGAAATATTTCGATTATCCATCTTAATTCGTTAAGTATGTACGTCGCTGAGTGATACCTTTTCTTCCGTTTCATAATAAAATTTTCTAATTGTTGATAGCGATGCTTATGCTACAAAGGGTAGTTTTAATTGCGATCAAAATTATCACAATGCGCTCTAGCGTCATATTTATTAAATAAATTTTCTTGCAAATATTGACAGCGTTGCCAGCGCCGCCAGGGGTAATTTTAATCGCGCATCGATATTTTGTTAACCACGGCAGCAAGTAACAATTTTATCTATTATTTTTCCAATGTGAAAAGTAATTCAAACTATTTTTTACCATGAAAATTATACGTAGTGTTTAAAAATTATTCACAAGTGTAATTTCCGATAATTATAATTGAAGACACTTATGTCGATAGCAACTTGTAAGTAATATTTATTATAATTATCATTCAATCGTATTCATTATGGAGAAAGTCATGTATTGGACACATCAAATCTTTTTATAGGTAATAACGGAATACATTCATTCTCTTCCATATGCAATCTAACCGGAAGCAATTTACCGCTGGTAAACATCGTTCAATGTTATTTAAGTTCATTCCATCAGAAAACTCATAGATTATCTCGCCAATTAAATGCATTACTTCTATAAGATTAGAAATAATATAATAGTTACTTAATTCATTAATAATTGAAATTTTACCACAATGAGTCAAATGTCTTGCAGATTACCTCGCGGCCGTTACGTTATTGTTATTTCAGCGCAAACTAATAAATTAGTAAATGTCTATTATAATAAACGCCATTCTTATTTTATCATTCTGTGTGTATATGTTTTAATGCGAATAACTCAAGTACGGTCAGATCAGATCTACGTTGCAGTCTATTACGTTTGACGTTGCTTAAACCATAATTTCGATGCTTCATAAAAAGCGCTAAGCGAATAATGCAATTCTTTCGTCTATTTTTCTACGTTTCCATTAATAAAAAAGTCGCCAATAAGTTGGCCAACATGTTGTGGAGCCGACATGCTGGCTTAAATTGAAGTGTTTCCACTGAAACTTTCATTTTGGTTTAGTAGTGATCGAACTCTTGACGATGGACGAAGTGGCATTAGTTGCATCTTCCGCGTTTGTAATTTACGCTGGAAATTACCTACTTTTGAATCGGGAACGTAAACTGAAACGGTGGTGGATTCGAAGTTTTCTTGCGAAGCGTGAATTAGAAGGGGAATATAATTTGCTGATGAATGATCTTCCTCTCCAAAGTGTTAACAAAAATTTCATTCGAATCACGGCAACAGATTCTGAACATTTACTGCAGCTAGTTGCGCCTTTTTTACAAAAAGAAGACACCAAACTACGAAAGTCTGTCCCCAGGAGAACAGTTGGCTGCAACGTTACGCTTTTTAGCTCTTTCTTTTCTTAACTTTTGTTAGCTCCTGAAAGTACTGTGATCTTAAGGAGGCAATTTTTTTCTACGTAATTAATATCGCAGTTAAGCTTTGGTCCGGTTTCGCTTGGCGCATCAATTCGATTATTTGCTTGTTTATGCTCTCTAGATGTAATATCCCATAAAACTGAATATTTTTCATAAAGTTCAATAAGTGTAATTGCATTTGCTTTTGTCCACTCTATAAGTACATATATGCATGTTCAGTTAGTTCGCCGAACAACTGCAGACCGACAGCAGCGAGCAATACTTGAGCTTGCTCATGCGCAAACTCTGCCAACAAGTCGGGCGATTGTTTCCACTTAACAAATAAAATCGAACACAAAAAATTCAGCGAGTTGTCCAAAAGAAGTTGAGATTTCACCGAATTTTTCCACTTGAATTAAAATTTCGCTAACATGGTCAACATGCTGGCTTCTGAAATTTGTATTAATGTAAACCAAGCATTTGAAGTTTTAATAGACGCTAATTCAATCGGAGGCAACAGTGCGGGTTACCTTGGCAACACCCGGAAAGAGTACGAAGTTGAATTTCTGAAAGTAGGCAGAGGAATAAACAGTGAGTTTTTATTCTACTTCAGTATTAAGTTGACCTCGCGTATTGTATGATGCCATTCATTCATTTGAGATTTCTGTATGTTTATATTCATATTCAAATTGCAGGTATACATGCAGTTTTCCAGAGCCATTTGCGACAGGTCAATGAGCATAAATCATTACGAATCAGGCGTAAATGACCAAAATATTGTTTGTTCTCCTAACGGAGGACTTGTTCTTGAACTCGAGAAGCGATTCCACATTTAAAAACACAATAAGAAATATGTATATATGTAAATTATACAATAAAATATACATATTTAAAAATATACAATATTTTGACAATTGTTTTTAGTACGCAAATTATACCTTCATGATTTTAAATTGTTGAGGAGCCCCCCGCAAATGCTGATCGCCCCTGGCCCCGCACCCCTGTAGAGACGGTCCTGGTTGCATGTATAAGATATTTTATAGTTTTAGCCGTCGAAAGTAAAAACAGAGAAAATCTCTACCATAAATATTTTGAAGAATTTGTTTGTTTGTTGTGTATTTATAACGTAACCACTACATAATGTAGAAGCAAGATGAATATGCCATTTTAACTACAATGAAAAGTTAAACAAAATGGGAGGGTTTTTAAAAAGCGATTTGAACTACATTTTTCATTTCAAAATGTTTTTTCTTTTAATTTTTCCCATTTAAATAACAAGAGAATGAGCGTATTTTTGGATTAACAATCTACTTGACAACCGTTATAAACAAAAACTAATATTAACTAAAAAATATATACCTAATATAAACTAAAGTCGGGAAGAAAGGAACACTAAGGTTATTCAAAGAAGGGCATTCACAAAAAAACTATAATTCCGGATAATTATTTCAAAAGATAAGTGGAAGACAGTTTTAATGTGAAATTTTAAGTGCTTTCGTTCTCTAAAAACTTTTTATGTATTTTGCATATTCTCTATACTTAACAGACAGCGAAATATGTTTTTCATTAACATTGAAAATGAATCTAGTGAAAGATATCTCAGAAGGTAAAATAAGAAAATTTATATAACATTTCTTTAATTTAGACCAACATTTATAATCGTTGACTCTTCCTCCCTTGAACATCTATATGTACGTTTTGCTTTCCTTTCAACTGAACATTTGTATGCATCAATTAAGCCAATTATACTTATTAGATTATAATACATACAAATTAGACCCACAAAATCAACCTTTGCATGGGGTAACGTATGGGTAAGGTAAATTTGAATATATCTTCAAATGTGTTTCCACTGGATGCTTCCCTAGAGCTTGCAATTTCGGCCCGAGTTTTTAATGTTTTTGAGATTCAATACCACATAATATGATGCAGTTTCTTCCAATAAAACTTAATTTGAGTGAAACAACTATATTTTAAAAATGATAACATCAATTGTTTGTTATGATTATTTGATAAGAAATACACTCGCCAAATTTATCGATAAAGAATGCAAGAAAAATTTATTCATTTGGACAAATGATGGTAAGATAAGAAATATTGCATACCATTAAGTACTACAATAAAAATTAACCTGGTTGCAATACTTGGTTTTATTCTCAAATCTTCCTTAATATTTTTTGTTTTGATTTAAAAGCCCGAGCAACGCCGGATAATTTCAGCTAGTTGGTCCATAGTTACGTATTTTGATGAATGAAAGAAAAAATCTTGCACCTTGAAAAATCGTAAATCCCTTGTAAACTTATGGGAAAATTTTAATCGTTTCCCGGAGTCTAATCCGGGACTTTTTTCCGGGTTGTATGATTTTTCTAGGCACCACCTCATGGAGGTCTAACTATTATGAAAGTTTCAGCTCTTAATTCCATTGTGAAGTGTGCAAAAGTATAGTGACAGACAGACGGACACTTAAGAATTATTATATAAGAACTAGCGCAATTGCCCGTCAAATATGACGGGTATGTGCAGATTATGTATTAAAAATAAGGTACTTCCCATTCTTCCTCCCTTTCTCTCTTCCTCTCTCCCATTCCCTTCCCTCCCTCTCTCCTTATTTTCTCTCTCCCTCCTATTCTTAACCCTCACTTCTTCCCATCCTCCCTCTTTCTCCATCCCATTCTCCTCCCTTACTCCCTCATTCTCCTTCTCATTTTCCTCATTCTACTCTAAAAAATGTAGCTATCTCTCTCAGCGTGATATACGTAGATACAAGTCTTACATACAAAAAGAAAATTATTTGTTAAACATTACGCCAGATAACATTAGCTTGCCAAAATTATTCTCTCTGGAACATACTACAATGTGAATTACACATTTTTAAATTTTCAATCCACATAATATAATGTTTCATTAAATTAAAATTTATAAATATTATTCGGAGGAAATGCAATATATTCCCCCTCAAAGAAGCGCCAAGGACGGACATTTATTTCTTAAATTACCGTTTCCACCCTAAATAAACCAATTCTAATTAGCTCATTATATAAATTTCTGCCAAATTTCAATTTTCTATCTATGTAGATCCTTGATAGAGGTATTCGCGTTTTAATAGCTTGACACTCAGACCAACGGACGGACAACATAGCTTTTATTATTATTTTTGTGATTCTTTTATTCTTTTTGATTTATCATTCTCTCCCAATTTCCCAGACAGTCCTCATGTCCTCCATTCTTCTAACTCCCTAACCTATCGCCAAATCCTTCATTCTATAATTTTTTGCATGCTCGTTTGTTTATTAAAACTTCCAGCACGTTCCTCAGATTTTCATACTGTTTCTATTTAAATAATATTTAATGTAGTTGATTATTAAGATTTTTAATATTTTTGATAGTATTTAAGCCCTTTAGACATTCCTTCTCGTAAATAACGCAACGAATGTTGTTTATATTGATTACTATGAAAATAATTTCCTTCTCCTTCCGTCTTTCTCTCCTTCTCATATTAAAACCCTTCAATGCACACTCAAATCTATAAGGATTGAGATACCAATTGGATTTCGAGGTTTAACAATGTAATTGGTGGGCAAGGCAACACCCCTTTAAAATGGCAATATTTCCCCAAAATATATAAGTTAAACGTTTAACATGAGGGAGTTCTAAATGTAGGA
Source organism: Tanypteryx hageni (assembly GCA_028673005.1). Classification (NCBI taxonomy): domain Eukaryota; kingdom Metazoa; phylum Arthropoda; class Insecta; order Odonata; family Petaluridae; genus Tanypteryx; species Tanypteryx hageni. The sequence goes on from CM054112.1 coordinate 82,170,979, forward strand.
AAAAAAGATGAACAGTATAAGAAACTTTATAATTTATCCTTTAGATTGATCCAAAGGTTGTTGGCCAATTTTCTAATTTTAATTTCCTGAATAGGAAAAGTCTGCACATCAAAAAATCTATTTTTACCTGTTCTCTTATGGAGAATGTAAATCATCCTCTGGAGTCAAACCCTGGACGTTTTTCGTAAATTGTCCTTAGTCAAAGTATTTTTATATCTGAATACATTATCTCTGCCAAATTGTAAGTTTATATCTGGATATTTAATTGAGTTATTTGCATTTTAAGAGCGTGACATGGACCAACCAACGGACCAACATAGCTTTTTATTATAAGAGGAGGACAAGCGTAATTGCCCGTCAAATATGACGGGTATGTGCAGATTATGTATTAACATTAAGATACTTACCATCCTTTCTCCCTTTCTCTCTGTCTCCCTCCCATTCTCTTTCCTCCCTCTCGCCATATTCTCTCTCTCCTTCCTATTTTCCATCTCTCTTCCTTCTTCAGATTCTCCATTCCTCTCTCCCTCCTATTCTTCACCCTCACTTCTTCCCATCCTCCTTCTTTCTCCCTCAAATTTTCCCTCTCATCATTCCCTCAAAAATGTAGTTATCTCTCTCAGCGTGATATAACTAGATACAAATCCTGCATACAAAAAGAATATTATTTTTTAAGCATTACGCTTGACACCTTTAGCTGGCCAAAACTATTTTACCTCTCTGGAACATACTATAACGTTAATTATATATTTTTTAATTTTCAGTCTACATAAAATATTGTTTCATTAAATACAAATTTATAAATTTTACTCGGAGAAAGAGCAATATATTCCCCCTCAAAATAGCGCCACAAGCACATTTATTTCATAAAATTATCATGTCAACACTATAGAAAAAATTCCGAGTAGCTCATTCTATAAATTTCTGCCAAATTTCAATTTTCTATCTATATGCTTGATCAAGTAAAATAGCTTGACACTCGCAATCAGACAAACGGAGGGACAACATAGTAATAGTATTTCAGCTTTTTCGGCATTTATTTTCGTAAATAACGCAACGAATGTATTGATTGCTATGAAAATCATTTCCCTCTCCTTCCGTCTTTCTCTTCTTCTCGTATTAAAAGCCTTCAAAGCACGCCAAAACCCATAAGAATTGGAATAACAATAGAATTCCGAGGTTTAACAATGAAATTGGTAGGCAAGGTAACATCCCGATAAATAGGCAAGATTTTCCTAAAATATGTGAATTAAACATTTAACATGAGGAACTTCTAACTGTATGCGAAAACAGATGAACAGAATAAGAAACCGTGTACTTTTTTCGTTAAAATGGTCTAGTTCTAAAGGTCGTGAGTTAATGTTTTCTAATTTTAATCTCAAAAAGAAGAAGAGTCTGCACGTTAAAAAGTCGATTTTTACGTGTTATCTTATGGAGAATGCAAATCATCCCTTGGAGTCGAACCCTGGACGTATTTCGTAAAATTTCCTTCGTCGCAGCATTTTCATATCCGAGTAAATTATCTCTGCCCAATTTAGAGTTTATATATGCATATTTGATCGAATTATTCGCGTTTTAAGAGCGTGCATGGACTAACCAACCAACCATCCAACCAACGGACCGACATAGCTTTTTATTACGCACTTTCTCCATATATGTATTGTTTTCATGAAAAAATCGACTTCGAGATTTAAACAGAAATACACGTTTTGAGGTCCCCTGAACACGTTTAGACCATTTTCTCGATGATGTCTGTGTGTGTGTATGTGATAACTTTCTGTGGGTGCTCTAACTCAAAAAATATTAATTAGATCAACGCGAAATTTTACATTTAACATTTTTATAAGTCGGAAGAATTGATTAGTTTTTGGTAAAAATCGGTCAACCGGAAGTGGGTGTTTACTCTTGTCACTTATCCGTTATTTTGAAATATTTGCTTTAATATATGATAAAAGGAAAAATGTATTGGAATAAAAGTTGTAGGAAATTTAATTTTCTACAACCTTTGTTTGAAAAATGTATCCATATTAATGCATTATGTAAGAGATATCTTATATTTTTAGCTGCCATAACCACGCCACCTACCGACGACTATTGTTAACAATTGACGCTTAGTTACGTTTTAGTAACGCTCCTTTTTCTTTTCTTAATTGTTGGAGCTTTGGGGCTATATCCAATATTAGAAGGCTATGATTTGAGTTTATTTCTGTTCTTTGTAAAATCTAAAATTTTCTCGCAGTTTCTTAAAATATTTATTTTTATGTAACCTATTTGGAATTTTTAGAAATATTACAGATATGGAGAAAGTCATGTGGTGCCCACATCAGATTTTTTATATTGGGCAATTATTGTCCCAATTATTGAATTCTATTCTTGGCCTCATATTCATGCTTAATAAATGCACCAATTCAGTGCTTTAACAAGGTTCAGACTTTTATACACGGGTATAACACATTTAATGAATCTATTAAGTAGAGGAAGGAAGGAAAAGAGAATGGGAATTAGCAGAAATGGAGAAAGAGGACGTAGTATTTGCATAGGATTAAAAGGAGCTGCAGTATAAAAATAAATTCTAATTGATTATAAAACATTTTATACGATCAATTCATGCGCCATTGCCAAATAGTGGGAATTACATAAAAGTAAATCTAACATTATTTTCAACTGATTTCTTTAAAGTGATAATACAGCAAATATTCCGAACCGAATTTCTAATAAGATTGAAAAATAATATTTTATGACTTTTATTTAAATTTCTTTAAATAAGGCCAATTTTCTTAAAAAATTAAAATTTACTATAGTTAAAAGAAAAGTACGATCTTAAAATAATGTTAAAATTTATTGCAGTTAATGTAAATATTTATTTCATAGTATGTTACTACACATTTTCCTTTGATGGTAAATTGACTGTTCATTCACTTTTTATCCTATTTTTACGCGTTAAAAAGTGTTAATAAAATAATTCAATTATTAAGTTAGATTCAATAACCTTTTACATAACTTATAACTTGCCCAAATATTTCAAGTAAATTTCTGCTGATTCTTCCTACATTATATCTAGGCTTGGTAGGATTCGATTTAAATCGATAAAAATCGATTAATATCGAATTAAAATACAAGATGATCCAAACAGAACTTATGATGCCTACTTTCCATTTAATCATTTACTTAATACTTATATTGGCTTTAATAACTGTAAAGTCATCGCGAATATGTAGCTCTTTGTGTTCCCTAATTTCATAATTTAGCGTTATAAAATACTAGAAATACATTCGAATGGAATATTAAATTGATCACGTGTATTTGTGCGGCAAAAATAATGCGTGCACCTATTAGAATATACCGAATCTGATACAAGCAATAGTTGTTGCTATGGCAACACTCTCGTAATGAGTGATAAAAACTGAAAAATCGCCAGTATTTACGCGAAATTCTAAGAAATACAATAGTCAAGCAAAATTCTACGATAATAATTAAAATTTTCAATCCTCTCCTCAGAGAATAATACAAAACTCGCTCCGATATTACAATTTTAAGATATTTTAATGTGCAAGAGAAAATTTCCCTGCACGATGGTTTTCAGGTTTCCCATGTAAATCAAATGGGAAGGGTAGTTCTTGGAATCGAACCATGGACTTCAATCTTCGCAACAAAAACTATCCTTGGGAGCTCCACCAATGTAGCAAGAGATTTTCCACCAAGTTTAATGAAAATCGGTCTATTTGTTCAAAAGTTAATAGGGAGGACGGATAGACAGACAGACACAACGACAAAACCATAAGCCTATTTCCATTCTGGAAAGTAGGCTAAAAATAAATTCGACGAAAATGAATTGTCGTCGATAAGTATCGATTTTTAACACTACATTATCTACGAAATTTATGATTTTAAAATTTTGTTATCCACTCTCAAACTTAACATATTTTACCACCAAACAACCAAAACGGTAGAGACAGTCTGTTGTCATGCCAAACGACCACACAACTTTCGGCATTTGATTTCTTATGTTGCTTATGCCACTGTCTTAAGGGTACATACTGAGCAGCCGTGGGATTCAAAGGTAAATGATAAAATATTATGATCGGTTTATTGCGCTCTTTCTTTACCCTCGGCCAGATCCGATAATCCATACGCACTTTGGACTCCATTTACCGAAAAGTCGGGTGACGTATATTGCGCCCCCTGCGCGATATTATCTGCCGACCTCCTCCAATAGGCGAAATGATAGGTTTCCCCGAACTGAAAAATGAATACCGATCGTCAGATGGAGGCCTTATTTTTATTTATACACTTTTAGTTAAATTTAATTATAAGGAATTCAACTTATAAAACTTTTCTAGATAAAAATTAATGAAATGTATTGAAATAAACGTCGATATTAGATATCGCTTTTTAAGAAACATAAACGTCAATGTTTGTGTGTATTTCTGACTAATCAACCTCTAAGATTATTATAGCCAAAATATAAACGTCGAAAGCCAAAATGTCCAATTAAATGCATAAAAATATACTTTAATGTACGTCGTTGATTTTTAGGAAAAATAAGCTTTTTAACGTGGAAAACTGCCAAGCCTAGTAAAATATATTGAAGTCAACGTCGATATTGGTCGCCGATTTTTAGGAAAAATAAACGTCTACTTTTAAGATAAATAAACGAAGAAAACTACCAAACCTATGCCAGTAGTAATTTTAAGCGTCGATATTCGTCGAAAATCTCTCGGGAAAATAAACGATTTAAATTGTCGAAAAAAATAAACGTCGAATTCTACTAAGCCTAATTATATCTTATTATTTCAATTTTCCTCATATTATCAGCAAATATTTGGATAATTATTTGGCCTTATTCGACCAATTAAAACAAAGATAACTTTCAACAAGTAGGAGTGTACACGGGTTTCCCGTGGTACAGAAGTGCTTTTCCTCAAATTCGCCTTAGTATAATCGTATGCATTTGCTTTGAAATCAGAAAATTATTTTTCACCTATTGTGGTAGCCCTTCTTTTTTGCTCCGTTCTGAACATATTAGTTTCGTCTTTCCATTCTATACTCGCCCTGCAAATGAAATTTCTTTGAAATACGTTCTGCCAATACCGTCCCAATTCATAATTACAGAACACTTTTAACCTTGATATTTTGGTAGCCCTGTTTAAAATATGATATTTTTGTTATTTATTTATATGAAAATTATATATACTACAATTGGATCAAGTTCACGAGGTTAATTCTCTAAAAATATGTGAAATAAAAGAAATATCATTTTACTTGTTATTGTGGTAGCTCTAGTCTTTAGATCTGCTTTAAACGTCTTTATTTCACTATGGTATGTTTTCAAATATTTTTTACAACATTTAATTCAAATCTGTTCAGCCAATTCCTTTCGAATCCTTAATTACTGAGAGAGTTTAATTTGTAATTGTGGCACCCCTGTTTGGCTGATTCGGTTTAAGTATGTTAATATGGTTTTGTATATACATATGTGTATATTATAAGTAATAAATGTGGTTAAAATTGATGCGGTCAGTTCAACACAAATACGTATAAAAGGAAATTTTTTATTACTTGTATTGTGACAGCCCTGATTTTTAAAATGTATACTAAACATCTTATTTTGTTTTTTTATGTTGTACGCTTGATTTTTACAAAAAGTTCGTTGAAATCGGCTTGGCCAATTCCTTCCAAATTCATAATTACCGAAAAGTTAAACTTTGCAATTGTGGCACCCCTGCTGTGTTGATTTGGTCCAAGTATGCCATTTTGGTGATTAATTTATGTGAATATTCTATTTACGAAATTTGGTTGAAATCCGTTCTTCCAATTCTTCTCTGATATATGCATATGGACGGACGGACAGACATCACGAAGATGCTTTTCAGCAAAGACGAAAAACACTAAAATCACTGATTGTGCATGAAAGCCAAACCAGATCATAGCAAATTTTACTGATTTTTCATGTCAAAATAATATATTTGGAATACTTTTATGATGATTTAATACGAGAGAGAGAGGGAGAGAGGAAGAAAGACAGGAGAGAAACAGAGAGTGAGGCAAAATTAAATGTTCCATAAATTCGAAATAGTTTTGGGTACATTAGAATTGTATAGCGTATTGTATTACTTTGTCATACAATTTATATACGCCCAAAACTATTTTTACTCTCTGGAGCACTAACTGATGTGAATTATATATTTACTAGTGTAAATGCCCGTTGAAATTCAAGGGAAAATTGGAACTTAATATATTAAACTACATTGGAAGGAAGTGAGTTAAATCTGACACTTATACGAACATTAGATAAGATAGATGAACAGGTTTTAACTTTAATATATTTTTTGATATTTAATATTTAATAGTATAAGATAATAAGAGTACACAATTTTAAACTAAGTTAACAACATCTTTAACGTTTTAATCCGAAAAAATTAGCCATTATGGAATCACCAAATATGTTTATTTTTTGTATGAACAACAATGCTGTTAATTGCCAAGGGAACGTTTCAATAAAAATGCAAAATTTTGACAAATATTCGAAAATTTTAGCATAATGTGGGCGAATTCGATTCGAAAACATAAATCGACGATAAGAATAAGAATCTCCATTTAATTTACTTTAAAATGGTTCTTCCCCGAAGATCGTGCGTCAATTACTTCTAATTTAATTTTGCAAAATAAAATAAGTCTGCAAGTGTGAAAGAGGTATATTTAAGATCCCTCTTATCGGAAATCCCATATAGCGTTCCAACCAACAAACTTACCAACAGATTAAGGCTTTTCTTAATAGTTAAATTGCTTACTTTTTAGTGCATATAAAAGTTGGTTTCATTCATTTTTAGTGCTTTTCGTCATTGCTGAAAAGCACTATTATCTTCGTGATGTCCGCCCGTACGCATATATCAGGGAAGAATTGGATGAACCGAATTTGGTACATAGAATCTTCACATATATACAGTACCGAAATGGCATATGTAGACCAGATCGACTTAGCAGAGGTGACACAATTGCAAAATTAAACTTTTCGGTAATAATGAATTTGGAAGAAATTGGCTAAACCGACTTCAACGAAATTTACTATGAAGAAGGTGTGCAATATGTAAAAACAAACTCAATATTTTTAATGTAGATATAGAAATCAGGGTTGCCACAATACAATTTGACTGGCTTTGGAGAATTTCCTTCGCTTACACAAATATTTTTGTTAAACTGTTCTCATCAATTTAAACCAAATTTAAAATTTATAATGTACACATATAAAAAACCATAATAGCATATTTGGACCGGATCAACCAAACAGGGGTACCACAATTGCAAATTAAATTCTTTCAGTAATTACGGATTTGGAAGGAATTGCTTGAACGGATATAAACTAAATTCTCTATATAAGATTTGTACAACATACCATAATGAAATCAAGATGTTTAAAGCAGAGATAAAGAGCAGGGCTACCACAATAAAAAATAAAATATTTTTAAACGTATTTATAGAGAACTGGCAGCATGCATTTTAATCCAATATGGTACATATAATCTTCATATAAATAAATAACCAAAATAGCATATTTCAACGGGGTCGACTAAACAGGGTTACCACAATATCAAGGTTCGAATTTTTCTGTAACTATGAGTTTGGAAGTTTTTAGCTGAACCGATTTAAAAAAGAAATTTCGCTTGTAGGGCGAGTATAGAATGACAAAATGAAATGAAAATGTTTCGGGCGTATCTAAAAAGCAAGGCTACCACCATTCAAGAAAAAATAAATTTATGATTTCAAAGCAAATACATTAATATATGATTACATTACGGCGAATTTGACGAAAAGAACGTATGTACCACGGGAAACCCGTGCACATCCCTACTTGTTTATTTTAATGTATTAGTTAATTCACGCATACCCGTCATATTTGATGGGCAATTACGCTAAAATGCTAAATTATGTAATTTGGGAACACAAAGAGCAACTCATCCGCGGTGATTTTAACGCTATTAAAGCCAATATAAGTAATTGCTGCACCATAGTTAATTTAAATTTATTATGTGGAAAGGAGGCATCATAAGTTTCGTTTGAATCATCTCATCGGATTATATATATTTAATGAAATTAAGCATTGGTATATCTTATTAAAATTTATCGCCCAATTGTGATTTCAATTATAACTTCCACTTTACATAAAAATTTGAATTAACGCATAATCGTATCTCGTTAAATGGTATCCGTCAAACAACAATTAAATCGTAAATTACCCATTTTCTTTTACTTACTAACGCTGTGTATACGTCAAGAAAATAGACGTATTTGCGTTTATTTCTTCGTCGTTGATTATCCATTTCCCTTCATTTATCAATAATGTTGCCTTTTCATGAAAGAAAATTAAATTTAAATAGGTATATACAGCAGATATTGCTTACTTCAGTTGCTACAAAGATTGTTTTTGTTGACAACAATTAAAAAAACACGGGAAACATTTTCTAAGTCCAATGTGATTTACGACTTTCTCGTTTAATTTTCTTAAAATCGTCAATTCCTTCGATAAAAACGTACTGAACAAAACATAATACTATATGCTATTAGATTAGTTCTACAAAGTCGTTTGAAGACGTATTTGTTACGAGTTTTTGGTGCTTGCATACTGCAAGCGCTTAAAAAATCACCATACACCATGATCTAAACTCTTAAATAAACCAGCATTTGAACTACGCAGATCCCATTCAAATAAGATAATAGTTTTCATTTTCCCAGAAATTAAGGCATCTATCCGGAATATATAAAGTCTCTGACAATCGGCTCGCGTCCAAGTTTTCGTATTTCATGGCTCAGATTGCCATTTTTAAGCAATAACTATAATCATCATTAAGACAATAGCCTATATGTTACACTAAAATTTATGTAAAAGTTAGGATATTTTGTGTAATATGATCGTGGTGTCATCATCCGTGCCTTTTATTACGTATCCGGATAAAAAATAATTTAAAATTGACGCTTTAGTCGTTGTTCATCATCATTAAGCAATTATATATTGGTCAACAACCCTTTAACATATTAATGGATATATTTATTTACCACAGAAAAATAGTTATAATTACTGTAAATAGATTGGTATATATGCAGCGAATAGAAAGGAGTATTTATTTAATATACTATAAGCTTATGTCTTCAACAGTTAATGAACTAACACTGATAATTATATCGAGAGACCATAATGCACTATTTATGGTTAATTTCTGCTTTCCATAAATGCTGTTAAAGACATATTATGAATTTCATATACTATTACTCTGTTCATCTTCAGCGATATGAAGGATGATTATTGCTGAGAATAGCGCAGCATCTTTCTAAGGTTTGGACTGCGAACAATTAAGATACAGGCATATGTATTAGGAGATTTGCGTGAGGTATTGCCTAGATTATAAATTTAAATAAGGAATGCGATAAGGATGTATTGAATACACGTAGTTGTAAAAGGGAGAAGCTTAATCAGCATGATTAGGAGGCAGAAGAAGTGGTCGGGACAATTTTCGAGAGGGGGAGACTTGTTGAAAGAGGTGATCGAAGGTAGAGTGAGGAAGGAGTTGGAGAGAGATAGAAGGACACTTGGCTTTCGAGCCATTTTAAAGGAGAAGGATATTTACGAAAATCATGCGTGATACATCATGGATATCTTATACCAGTATTTCCCAAACAGTATGCTTCTACGACCCCCTATTAAACAGCCGACCTCGTAGCGACCCACTTAACCATGCTCGTATACCAATGCATACGTAATGTAATATTAAGTTAAACAATGATAAATATCTATTTAATTTAATTTTATTCTAAGTATATACATACGTAAAATAAAAATATTTCATCTTTGCGGTCCATGAAAGCCTTTTACGACCCTCCTAACGGCCGCAACCGCTAATTTGGGAACCACTGTCACAGATTGCAAACTTTCGGGATGCTAACTCTGCATCACTAACGTTGCAGGTGATTTTTCATGGCTATTTGGAAATATTTTCAGTTATGACTCATAAAATGTAGTTCTTTTTACTTTCTCCATATAGGGGCAAGTATTGTATTCATGAAAAAAATCGACTTTGAGATTTCAACGGAAATACACGTTTTGAGGTCCCCTGAATACGTTTGAACCCTTTTTCTCTTTATTTGCTTAACTACAAATGTATCGAAGGTTTTCCTTTTTGAGTCGATTCCACTAACTTTAATTTCATTGCCTGCGTCATTCCATAGATTAAAGTTTATATCGGTCGCCATTATAACATGTATTTTGTTTTCAGTGATATATAGTATCATGACAGGCGCTATTGCCCCACTGCAGTGGCGGCGCTTTCTTGATTTATTCGTTTAGAGGTGGTCAGAGGCGCACTTAGTGCAAAAGTGATGCAATTCTGCAGCTTCTTTTAGTTTCCTCCAGGCATAAATAAAAGTTAAATTAACTGCAGACCATTCTATGTACCTCGATTTTATTTTAGTTGCGCCTGGAAATGATTTAAATAGAGATAATAATAATATATGCATATAAACTCCTGTGAAGGACAACAGAAGGTACATAAGGGAGAAATGTGGAGGAGGACAAGGTCAGAATGTAGTATACACGATAAAGGTTTTACAGTTTACTATAGAAAAGTATAGAGTCGCGATTTCGAGTTTTGCCCTGGGTAAGGACGTATGTCATAGTATTTTTTGTAGCTTGTTAGCTCTTTGTAAAAGGCCCCGAAGCGCTGATGAAATAAGCAATACAAATGGACATTTGGCTTCAACTCCTAGCGTCCGCTCGATAAGAAATATTTCATAAAAAGCTGAGGAATTATGCAAAGTAAATATTTCTTTTTGTGTATATTTGTTTAAAACCGGGCCGCAACGATGGTAGCAAATCCTTTGGGGGGCTGCATTGGAAGTTTCCAATGCTTTGGCGGGCCGGATTGGAGTTTAAATCGGAAGTTACCTAGAGATTCTTAGATTTCATATAAGTGAAAATCAGTTCTAAATTGGGTTTAAAGGGTTAAAATTTCAATATTAAATGCTTTATTATTAATTTGAATTTAAAAACTACAAATTTTTGTGTTAAATTTTACGGATCTCGTTTTTCTCAAAGGTTTGCGCCGCAACAAACAAAAGCTCTTTTGGGCGACATGCCACCTGCGACATGCAGGAAAAATGAACATCATACACGGTAAATACTATAAAACGCATCTCCTTTCTCCTGTGCGGCAAGCACCCATTTTAACACCACAATAACATTCTCGATTTGTAAACGTTTTAAGGAAGATACATAAATTATAAAAAATATGTGGATAATAATAAATAATGCTGTAAATTATTAGTCGTATGATGTTACCCAATATTTAAGAAGTTGTCTTTTGATAGATTTTCATAAAAGGCTAAAGGAGGGAATAAAAAAATTGGAAAACGATTCATTATAATATGCGTTTTACTGAAAGAAGTCGACCCTTAGCTGATGTTAATATGTTCATATTGAGAGTAACCTTAAGAAGGTTTAAAATTATTAGAAAAGTGTGAGGCTCTATTTTGATTAAATTAATAATAGACAATTTCTACAGGTAATTCTTTACTTAATAAGGATTAAGTTTATGACGTGCAGTACAATTATTCAAGTTAACATCAGTACTCAACTGGAGTTGCTATTATAAATGAAGAAAATTCTCGTTTCATGTCTGCAATGACGAATTTTGATATTTAAAAAATTCCTCATCAAGGGAAACGTTAAATTAACGATTCCTTCCGTTTTATTATGAGAAATTACTTGGAATTATGCTTGCCATAAGAAATTCGAATGATTTTTTATTCTTTCCTGACGTTTTCCTTCACTTTTCTATAGAATTTTCATTTTTCGAGGACACTGTTGTGCTGTGACTTTAAGAAGCTAAGATGTATGAGGTTAGCGATAATTTAAAAACTTGTTTCATAACTTTTAATGCATTTTAACTGAACATTTCCTTAAAATTCGATTTTATTTCTTTATTGGCAGATCAAGCAATATTTGCTACGCTATGATTTCGTAAAATCAAACGCAGTTGGTGAATAAACGGCCGTTACTATTGAAGTTGTTCATATACCTAGTCATTTTATTCCTGTGTTATCGCTGTAAAGGTTGTGAATGAATATATTTGAATATTAAGATCATACGTGACGCTTGGGTCAGAATAACGATGAATGAAATTCTAAGATCATCTTAAGCGATTCACAGTTGCACGACAATTTCTCATTCAAGAGGAAGTATTTAGTCAAGAAAGGGAGGGAAGAAAGGAGGAAGACAGGAAAAGGGTGGCATATGCAAAGAGAAAATAAGATATTTTCTGAGAGACGAAAAAAGGCGAAGAAAGAGCTTTATAAGTTTGTAAGATTATGATAGGGAAATATATACTTCCGTCTTCGTTCGAGTAGAATTTAGTCAGTGTAGTCCGATATCATATTTTGTCAATACTATCAATTGTAAAAATAAAAATATTACAAACACCTGTATACGAGAAAAAAATTTTACAAAAAGATTTTTCGAGGAAAGCTCTAAAATAGTCATTGTAAGAATATTGAGCTTTTATAAGGATGAACGATGATCTTAAGACAGGGGTGGGCAAACTGCGGTCCGCGGGCCACATGCGGCCCGCGAGAGCATTTTATGTGGTCCGCGATGCCATTATGAAAGCAAACCGTAATATAAAATAGAGATAATTTCATATTTGTAGTTTAAATTAATACCGGAAAACCTTTTCCAGTGTTGTTATGAGTATAACATATTATGTATTATTGATTTTCACTAACAGGATCCCTCGCATTACCTCACATTACTTACGATGTGAACCCTAACGTGGCCCGCCGAAGCATTTTCATCTGTTTATGCGGCCCGCCTAAGAAGCTGCAACTGTTAATGCGGCCCGCCGCGTAAAAAGTTTGCCCACCCGTCTTAAGAGAAAGGAGAGAGAGAATTCCATTTTATTAGTGAGCGTTCGTATTGTATTAGTAGGATTCAGAATTATGGAATCATCTCTATTGTTGCTTTTTTCTGGCTCCACGTCAAAAAGATATATCAGGAACACTGAGACATTCATAAAGATTGCAAAAGGAAGAGAGTGAGGACGTCGCAGTTAATCTCCGCAGCTAGAAGGATGAAAGTGAGCAGAGTGGAGCGGAAGGAGCGTGGAGCAGTTGGATAGCTAGGTCAGCATAAATATGTGCATTCTTATTGAAGGAAATGCTAAGTTAACAAAAGAGAGCGAGGCCATATTAACTGTTTTGCATTTTCTGGCAGTTCGCACCACCGTTTGGTCGTGTAAGTACACTGAAACAGAAGACCTCTTGCTCCAATGTTTCTTTGCGGCCTTGCTTTACAAAATAGTCCTCACTTAACCCTGCTCTCTTTGAATCGTGTCTACATCATATTATGCTATTTTAGATCAGTTTGAAGTAATCTAATGAATAGATATATGTGAGTTATTGGAAGTATTGTGGATGGATTTTTATGCACAGGTATCCATCGCTTAACGCTGTAGATGCTGAAAAAAGCGGCGTTAAGTGAAAATAAATTAAGCGAGAGAATTTTCTACATTAGAAATAGCTCAAATTTGGGGGTAAATTTGTTCGGCCCTGAAACTATAAAACAATCAAAGATAAATTGGAAATGCTACATGTTTTAAGAAAAATAATAATAGAATGGTAATTTAAATTTACTAAACACAGGTGAGATGATTGCATAAGACGACGAGATGGGTTGGGTAGGACAGGTCTCGAGAGAGATTGTTGAGGTTCCGTTAGAGAATGACATAGAAAGGCCCGATATGGGTTGCCCTGTTCCGGGAAATTTTGTAAATGTAGGGGTTCCGTAACTCCGGCAAGTGTGAAAACCTTTGGTATTGACTTCTCTTTTGTTTTACATTCAACAAACGAGTTCTTAACCATTGACTCAACCCCCTCGCATATATAACTTTAGTCTCAGATTAGGAGGTGATTATGCCTTCTTGGGGGCGCCAATACACACCATAAAAAAGAAAGATTTATTATATAGACCGTTTAAAATAAGTTAAAGTAGCATTCGAAGCGCATTTCTGTATATTTTTGAAACAACTTTCATAAACTTTACATAAATATTTTAAAAAGCATTGTGGTGAACTATAATAATAAATTTCAACAAAATTGGGAGTGTGCTAGCGAAAAGAGTCGAAGGGCGCCGCCGTATATGAACATGTCTATAGAATAAAGTAATTGCCTGCAACTTTTTCTTTTCGTTAATCATCAGCTGAAAGGACTTTACAAAACATTTTTAAAAAATACACCGGTGTTAAACAAACGAACTGAGTCCTAACCAGAGGCGGGTGTCTTGTGTCCCGCTCCACCTATACTCTCCCACTAGTTATGCATGTCGTCATGTTTACAGCGGTTGCAGATTATTACAGTGCGCACGAGTCATGCAAGCGTTGTCGCGCGCTTTCTTAAAATATTTCAGGGTTTTGGGTTACGTCCTCCTTCGTGGAGAATTTAGATCCTTACTAGACCGTGAAAATGTAACCTCTCTATCTTCAGTAGTTTGGCTACTTTTGAATTTTCCGAATTTGAAGCCAACTAGCGGAAAACCTATGAAATACTTGGAAAATCCAATTGATGGAAAATGCATAGATTGACAAGAGCTATCTAATTCCAAAAGAATTTTCCAAATATTAAAAAAAAGTCGATTGTCCACAGACAGAAGGGTAGAGAGTGATCACATTAACACGGTTTTTCTTAAAAAAAATGTGCTAAAAATCAAGTTTCTGTCCGAGCCTCTGTTTTTACCACCAATAATGATGTTTTAGTAATTTCCAGTTGGAATTAGTTGATGAAAATTTATAAATATATAGTTGATCGTAGGTTATGACCCGAGAAAATCTAAAACCTTAGAAAATAGTCCCTGGTTCGATTCCAGAAACTTTTCATTTCATTTATTATTATTGGAGCGAGTGTAGGAAGGCTTTTTATTTACATTTTAAAATAGGTTAGGATCTTAGGGCGAAGTCAAGACTATCTAAAATACAACGAAATTCATTTTTATTGCTGAAAAAATTTGAATCAGTTGTAAATTAGCTCATATCTTGGTTTGGAACCTTAAACAAGTAAACAAGTAGCGGTGTACACGGGATCCCGTAGTACAGAAGTGCTTTTCGTCAAATTCGTCGTAGTTTATAGTCAACTGTTTCGACCATTACTTTGTAGAAATCCATAATTCAGAAATAAAGTGACTTAGTAAATTCCTAAAATACTTTTTATCAGAAGGATTCTACGTAGATTTCGACGCTTTGATGATGACGCAATATATATATATATATATATATTTTTTTTTTTTTTTAAAAATACACCGGTGTTAAACAAACGAACTGAGTTCTAACCAGAGGCGGGTGTCTTGTGTCCCGCTCCACCTATACTCTCCCACTAGTTATTCATGTCGTCATATATATATATATATATATATATATATATATATATATATATATATATATATATATATATATGGATGTCAACAAGGTGTTGGGATGAGGAAACCCAGTGAACACTCACCAATCAGACGACTTGAGGTTGGCGAGGCCCCGGGGATGTCGAAGCGACACACGTAAAAGAACACTAAAACACAGAAACATCACAAGCGTAGAAGCTTTCGGAACTACTCCTTCTTCAGCTACAGAGAGAGAACTGTAGCTGAAGAAGGAGTAGTTCCGAAAGCTTCTACGCTTGTGATGTTTCTGTGTTTTAGTGTTCTTTTACGTGTGTCGCTTCGACATCCCCGGGGCCTCGCCAACCTCAAGTCGTCTGATTGGTGAGTGTTCACTGGGTTTCCTCATCCCAACACCTTGTTGACATCCATATGTCTATTTTACCTTTCCTTTTCCATAAGCTTATATATATATATATATATATATATATATATATATATATATATATATATATATATATATATAGTCGTCCCCTGGAAAGGCATGGATTCGATATCAGGAGAGTTTTCGTTTTTTCATTTGATTAACACGTAATCGGTTAGAATACGATGTGTAGACCTTTATTCTTTAACATTTTAAAATATCTTACGATCGAGACTTTGACTCGAGATTTATACCATTTCACTAACAATAAGAAAGAAAGAAATGAAGATTCTTATTATTACCACCGATTCTGTTGTTTAATCCGTGTTTGCTCATATTTAAAGTTTATTTTCAATTTTCTCCGGTTTTTCGACATTTTAAAAAGGAGGTTGCTAGGGTAGTCGGCATTGTCCATCTCGGATTTTTGCATAGTTAGACTCGGGCTTCAAGTGCATTAGCACTAAGCATGCAATAAAACTCATGAAGGACAAAAGGAGATTAAGCCTCGAGTGACGTCACCTCCCCGTATAAACGCAAATAAATCAAGAACGGTAGTCTCGATTTCGACAAATCTTTCGTCTGATTACTCGGCGCGAACTCTTGCAGTTTTTAAACGGGTAGTCGTCTCCCGAAAAGGCATGGGTACGATATCAGGAAAGTTTACATTACTACTGGGTTATCCAGGACCCCTATTAAAAATGCTATTATATTTTCATTGTACTCGGGTACCCGAATCCAAGTTATGTTGCTGGGGGCTGGATTCGTTACATTTTCTTTCTCCTTCCGTGTTGGGTTAAGTGGCTGGGGGTTGGATTCGTTCCATTTTCCTCCTGCCCCTGGGTTGGGTTAAGTGGTTGGGGTTGGACTCGTTCCATTTTCCTCCTCTCCCTTGGGTTGGGTTGAGTGGTTGGGGGTAGGGTTCGTTCCATTTTCCTCCTCCTGGGTTGGGTTAAAGTGGTTTGAGGTTGGATTCATTCCATTTTTATCCTCTCGGTTTGGGTTAAAGTCGATTGGGGTTGAATTTGGATACTAGGGCGCAATGAAAATATTATAGCATTTGTAATAGGGGTCCGGGATAAACCAGTAGTACCCATTTGATTAACGCATAATCGGCTGGAATACGATGAGTAACATTTTAAAATAATTTACGATAGAGACTTTCGCTCGAAATTTACACTATTTCTCGTAGAAGGAAATGAAGATTCATATTCTTACTTTCTATTCTGTTGTTTAATTTGTTTGCTCATATTTTAATTTTATATTCCATTTTTTCTGATTTTTCAACATTTTAATTGTTGATCTCAGATTTTTGCATTGTTAGACTATCAAGTGCATTTGCACTAAGCTTACAATGAAAGAAACGCATCAAGGACAATAACCGATTGAGAATTTATGTGAAGTTTTGTGTAAATATAAAACAAATGAAACACGTAGCGAAGAAAAGAAACGACTCCAATGCATTGTAATAATGGACAACTTAACATTTCAAATAGAAAGATATTTAACGCATACATTGAAAATATCGCTTCGTTTGCAAGTTTTATTGTGCAGTTTAAGCAAATTACTATATTGATAATGTTTGTGATTAGTTTCTTTCGATATTGACGCGTGGTCGGTACATTGATTACTTAATATTAAACAAACCACAGAACATACGATATGCTGTGCCATCAGAAATATTGAACAATACAAAAAATATTGTGTACCGGTAGTCATGTAGGTATGTGATTTTGGTTATGAAAATGGTGTGAGCTATATAATTATTTTAAGAGGGGCAATAAAAGTGGTTCAACTAATAACACTCTTTGTAACAATTTTTTGTCATAGGAACTATCGCATTGGGTCACTTCACGCAAGGATCTAGATGTTAGCAGGAAGTACTGCAACGGACCCCAAATATATAGGATATATCATATAAAACCTAAGGCACTTCTAGAAAAGCTACAGTGCTGATATTTGGAGAGAATATAGTTCATTGGGTACAACTTCTAGAAAAATCCGAAATTCCAGAAAAAGTTGTATTGAAGGGGTGCTTTTGACCCCAATTTCCAATTTTAAAACCCCATAAGAAAAGCATGGAAAACTGCGCAGGGCTGTATAAAATTGCTTTTTTATATTATTTAAAATTAAGATACAAAGTCGGGACATGTACCATACTGTGGAAAAAAGGAATGAAGTCTATTTTTCTTGAAGACAAAATTCAAATCCATGCTGAATTTTTGAAAAATTTGATTTTAATCATAAAATTATGAAAAGTTTTTCGCTTTTCAACAATGAAACATATTAACTACCATAGCAACGACTCCAATGCCTTTCAATGGGAATTGATTTTCCATACTTGAAGAGCATTGATTTAATACTTATGTTAGACTGCATTGTAATCCATTTGATTTCAGTCAACGAGGTATACATTTGATAACGTGATAATTGTAAATTTATTTTTTATTCGGATACGTAATAAAAGGCACGGATGGTACCATAGTCATAATACACAAAATATCCTAATTTTTACATACATTTTAGTTTAACATAGATAGACTATTGTCTTAATGATGATTATAGTTATTGCTTAAAAAGGGCTATCTGAGCCATAAAACTTTAAATTCGAAAACTTGGACGCGAGCCGATTGCCAGACAATTTAGAATTTCCGGCCTTAATTTATGGGAAGATGAAAACTATTATCTTATTTAAATTGGCTCTGTGTAGTTGAAATGATACCGCGTTGGTTTCTTTACGAGTTTATATCTTGGTGTATGGTGATTATTTAAGCGCTTGCAGAATGCAAGCACCAACAACTCGTATAAAGTATAAAAACAAACATGAAATTCAAAATACCAGTTATCTAATTCTATAAGGAGAATATGGGGTTTTATTAATAAATGAAGAAAAAAGTTTTTGTTGGTAATAATTCATGAGTAAAAAAATAAAACAATTGGTTGAATGAATTGTATAAGAAAAAATTGCATGCATTACAATGGAATTAAAATAAAAACTCCTGAACCGTAAAATTATCCAGATGAGCACCCACACGCCAATAAGAGATTTTTCTATTTTCTCTTATTGACGTGTGAGTGCTCATCTGGATTATTTTACAGTTCAGGAGTTTTTATTTTAATTCCATTCTGTACACCGTAGTCTCCAAATTTCATTTTCAATAAAAATAATTTGAAGAATTAATAACATCACACTTTGTTAAAAATTGCTGTGTATCATTATTTTCCTATCTAAGATGTCCTTTAAACATATAGATTTCTGATTGACTTAGCAAAATTTTTTGCGGGTACCGCTAATTATATACATAATATCCTAATTCTATTGGTCCGTCCGGCTTTCCGTCTACCTGTTCGCCCGTCTATCCGTCCATCCGTCTGTCTGTCCGAACGCTGCTTTGATTCGTATTAAGTGAAATCTGAAACTCGATCGCAATCTTATTAACGTGTTTTGTTAAATTTCCCGACTAGGCAGAAGATTGAAATTTGGTAGGAATGTTTGATTCGGATATTACAAGGCAATGACGGAAAAAAAACTCCGATCCATATTAGACTGCAGGAATTTCTATTTCCCATAAGATAACACGTAAAAATCAATTTTTCTGCTTACTGGCTTTTACTATTTTGCAAATTAAAATAAGAAATAATTGGCGTACGACCTTCAAATCTGTACTGTTTTAAAGGAAAATAAATAACGTTTTTTATTCTTATCGTCAAATTTCGCCTACAATTCGAAATCACTCAAGTTATACGTTTAAATGATATTTATTGGAAAATTTAAAGCTTTTTTAAGATATATTGCCTTACCGACCGTGTCACTGTTAAATCTCGAGATTGTATTGTCGTCTCAATTCTTATACTACTAGTATGAAAGTCTGTTACTATGATGTGAAGGAACTTATCTTTCGCAGGAGACGTCCTCAAAGATCTTTAAAAATTCAGTAATTTTAATCTCTATATATGTATGACCTTTTCAACAGAATATCAATAGCGATTGAATATTTGTTTATTTTCGTTACCGTCGTTTAAAACAGCATCGAAAATTCTCGAACATCATCAGATTCATTCAGCGGAAGAAAGCTCTACTAATGGGCGTTACCTCAGACAGGTCGCG
Organism: Tanypteryx hageni; assembly: GCA_028673005.1. NCBI lineage: Eukaryota > Metazoa > Arthropoda > Insecta > Odonata > Petaluridae > Tanypteryx > Tanypteryx hageni. Next base: position 82,190,911 of record CM054112.1, read on the forward strand.
GAAATTATATGCAGCGCTGTAACCAGCTATTTTAGCATCCGGGGAAAACTACCAAATGAATGAAAAATTACCTAATACCCATGTGGATATAGGGTGAACAATTAATAAATAAAAATAAACTATAAATGATATAACTTCTTGATGGAATAAAGTGTTTTCTTGGTTGGGACGGAACTAGCCAAGCTAGTATCAAACTGACCCAACAAATGTTCTCGAAGAGATACATCGAAGAAAACTCCTCCCTCTCAAATGGTGAAATTGCCAAGCAAGAAATTGATGGAATAAAGTGATCCGAAGATCCTATGCAGACAGGCATAAGCTGTAAAGTTGGGACTAATTTTGAAACGAGAAAAAAGCCTGCTATGACCGGGAATCGAACCCGGGTCTTCCACTTACCGGGCGGATATTCTACCACTGAACTATCGTAGCAGATCAATTTTCTCGTTTCTGAACGCGGATATTTTCTTGGTTGGGACGGAACTAGCCAAGCTAGTATCAAACTCGTTTCAAAATTAGTCCCGATATAATTTCTTACTATAATTGTATATAATTTAAATACATAATTATCAATTTAATTACATACAATTACACAATTTAAATACAGAAAGTATAAATATTTTAATATTAAAGAGTAATTCTATGTGATATTAATGCAGCAAACTCATTAATAGCATCATCGAAATTTATAGTTTCTGCTATGCTATGGAAAAAGTAGGATCTTCTAAATAAATACCGACGTGGTATATTCTTCCACGAAAGAGAATGGATGTATTTTCAATGTAATAATTTACGAATGTTGTTTACTTTGTTTGCCATGAAAATCATTTCCCTCTCCTTCCTTCTCTCTCTAGTATTAATAGTATTTAAAGCACGCTTACGCCCATTAAGGATTGAAACATCAGCCGGATTTCGAGGTCTAACAATGTAATTGGTAGGCAAGGCGACATCCCGTTAAATTGGCATGATTTCCCCAAAATCTGTGAATTAAACGCTTAAATGAGCGATTTCAAACTGTAGGCGAAGAAAGTTGAAAATAATAAGAAACATTATAATTTTCTCTTCAAAACGGATTGAATCCGAAGATCCTAGGTTTGTTCTTTCTAATTTTAATCTCAAAAAGAATAAAAGCCTGAAAGTCGTAAAGTCTATTTTTACGCATTAATTTATGGGAAATAGAAATGTCTCTCTTGGAGTCGAATCCAGCAATTTTTTCGAAATTATATTTGTCATCTGCTTAAATATGTGACTCAAGCATTCCTACTAAATTTTGAATATGTATCTTGATTCTTTATCGAGCAATTCGCATTTTTATAGCGAGTAGGTGTAGCGTTATTTCAGACAGATTGCGGAAACTATACGTGCAACTAGCGTAATTGCCAATCAAATATGACGGGCATGCGTGGATTAAGTATTAAATTTAAGGCACTTCCCATTCTTCCTCCTTTTCTCTCTTCCTCTCTACCATCCTCCTTCCTCCCATTCTTCCTCCCTCTTCCCCTCTCTCCTTCTTTGGCAAAATAGACTTCCTAGTCTCAATCTCGCCCTAAAAAAGACTATTATCTATCTATCTCTCCCTCCTTCTCCGTCTCCCTCTCTCTCCCTTTATCTCTCTCTTCCTCACTACCTCTCCCTCTCTCTCCTCTGAATAAATACACTACTTGGTCTCAATATCGCCCTAATAAGGAACATCTATATATCTCCTCTCCCTCCTTCTCTGTCTTCCTCCCTCTCTCTCTCGTTCCCTCTCACTCCCCTGTCTCTCTCCTTATTTCATCCATTCACTCCTCTCTCACGCATGAAAACATTTAAAGCACGCTCCCCTTACGCATATAGTATAAGGGTTGAGACGACAAAGCAATCTCGAGGTTTAACAATGACACGGTCGGCAAGGCAATAAAAATTTCCAATAAATATGATTTATTATTATAACTTGAGCGATTTCGAATCGTAGGCGAAATTTGACGATAGGAATAAGAAACTCTATTTATTTTTCTTTAAAATGGTCCAGGTCCGAAGATCGTAGGTCAATTACTTCAAATTTAATTTTGCAAAAGAGAAAAAGCCTGCAAGTGAAGAAAAGGATTTTTAAGTGTTCTCATATAGAGATTTGTACAGAGCGTTCCGTCAGACAAACGGATGGACCAACGGACAGACAGAATAAGGGTATTATGTATATACTTTTATATTAGCCCATAAACAGCCGTTAACGGCATTTACAATGAGCGTAATAACGTTAACAAAGACGAACATATACAACCATGCCCTCGGCAGGATTCGAACCCGCGACCCTAGCACTGCGAGTCAGACACGCCAGACACGCTAACCACCCCTCTACCAAGGCCGTATAACCATAATCGGTGTCGGCGAACTATTTGGCGGGTTTTAATTGGTTGACTGGCTAGCCAATCAGAGATCGGGACGTTATTGTTTATATACCTTGGTTATATTATAGGTTTATCTAAAAATAAATTTTAATTGCACGTGTTCTTATTTGAAAGATTAACAAAACGATACATTCATATATATGATATTACTCTAGTGTAATCCGCCAGAACGTTTATTTTAGCAACAACTATAAACAAACTAATATTGCCATTCGTAGCAACGAGTATAAACAAAGTACGACTTATTTCATTAGCATTAGTATGAACGATTATTATGGGAACTTCTATATCACGCATGTATTTTCTTTTTCTCTTCCGTAATGTTTAATTTTTGTAATGTCCGTCCGTTGCTATTTATCTCTTCTGACATTTCCCGATAGAACTAAGAGTTCATTAAATCAGCAAACACATAAATAGTATCTTTTTAGAGTAAATGCCAACTAATGTGGATAAAAAGACGTTTCATATTTGTAAGTTAGTATTCATAAGAACAGAGATAGAGTAGAGTAGAACGAACTCGGACTTAACAACACAACGCCTCCATTCGTTCAAAAATATGTTTTAAACACTAAAAGCTTACGTTGTTGAAGTGAAATTCTGGCCTAAGTTAAGATGAGTACCTTTTTAATTTATAAAATGGCAAATAGTTAGTATTTCCCTTAAAACCATTATATATTTATTCCTGCAAGATTCATTTGGAAAGATTTTTACTCCGAAATGGTTATTTAAAACATTATAAATTAGTTTGAGAATTTTTATTTACTCAATATTATGCCGTGCGTAAATTAAATTGATGTGTTTAAAATACCAAATCGAGTTACTTTTTGACAGGATGAAACCTCTAATAATAAGATAATGACAGATATACGGTTTAGCAGGGAGATTTTACGTAATTTACTATTTAAATGGATGTGAAAATACATTAAATTTTATTTCAATACTTCTACTTTTAAGTTATTTTGAGTTAATCGATACGTTAATTTTGTTCTCTTATTAAATAATTTATGCTTATATTCCTTAATTTATATGAATTAATTCTAACCTTATCTTTGAATTTTATTTTGAATTATGGTAAACTGATGATTTATTGAAAATAAAGGTTTTTAAAAAGTTTAGCTGACTTTACAATACTTTAAAATTTAAAAGTAAATAGTGAACAACAATATTTTTTGTTATAAGTAACCAAGTGAAAACTTATAATTTCAAATCATGTAACAGGCTCACTAGTTTTTCTTTAAAACGGTTTAGGTCCGAAGATCGTAGGTCAACTCTAATATTAATTTGCAATAGAGTAAAAGTAACTAATAATATACACTGAAAACTAACTAAACCTACGAAATCACCCACTATCACTTCAAAAGCTGGAGAAACAATGGCGTCCCAACTCAGCTTAAACCGCTGGTAAACCTGCTCATCATTGGTTTAGCTAGTCCAGGACTAAATAACCCGGTACTACCGCTAGTCGGCTCTAATGCGACACTATGAACACCGTTTTAGCGGAAAAGCCAGACTAACTTCCTTAGACCGTCCTTAGACCTGGACTAGCAGAACTATGAATACGGCCGTGTAAGTCGAAAAATCGATTTTTCCGTTTTATCTTATGGAAAAGAGAAATTATCTACTGAAGTCGATCCAGGATCTTTTTGTTTTTTTTTTTTCGCAGATTGCTTTAATATAAGAATCAAACATTCCTGTACAATTTACATCTTCTACCTGCTCGGAAAGTTTGTTTAAAATAGCATTACAGTCAATCATAAATAGTTCATATAAGTCAAGCGTGATCGGATTTCTTAGGTCATTATTAAAAGTCCGCCAATTTACGTGAAGGAATATATTTACGTATATGTACATATATTATTCATATAAGAATTGAGACAATAATGGGGTCTCGATGTCAACAATGGCATGGTTGTCATGGCAAATCTTCATACAATCACTAAATTTTGCCAAAAATAAGTCATTTAAACGTTAAATAAGAGCACTTGCGGACTGACAGAGACAACTGATGATACAAATAAATAATCTGATGTGGGTAACACATGACTTTCTCCATATTTATATGGCAAATTACATGTTGTTAGCTCTGGCATCGTTGTCAATATTTACTTCCGGTTGACAATTAAGAAGAGAAAAAGGAGCGTTACTAAGACGTAACTAAGCGTCAATTGTTAACAATAGTCTTCGGTAGGTGGCGTGGTAGTGGCAGCTAAAAATATAAGATATCTCTTAAACAATGCATTATATGGAAATTGTATCAAACAAAGGTTGTAGAAAATTAAATTCCCTACAACTTTTATTCTAGTACATTTTTATATTTATCAAATATTAAAGCAAATATTTCAAAATAACGGATAAGTGACAAGAGTAAACACCCACTTCCGGTCGACCGATTTTTACCAAAAACTAATCAGATCTAACTTTTATAAAAATGTTAAATAAAAAATTTCGCGTTGACCTGATTAATAGTTTTCGAGTTAGAGCGCCCACAAAAATCTATCAAATACAGACAGACAGACACAAAGACATCATCAAGAAAATAGTCAAAACGTGTTCAGGGGACCTTAAAACATCTATTCCCGTTGAAATCTCGAATTCGATTTTTTTCATGAAAACAATAATTTCTCTATACTTCGTATATGGAGAAAGTAAAAACATTGTTTGTTTCACTTAAAAACAGTTCCGGTTTGGTGATCCAGGGTCAATTTTTCCAATTTTTATGAGCAAAAGAATGAAAGCTTGCACGTCGCTAAATTTAAATTTACCGAACTCTCCAAGAAAGATCTAAGGACCATAGGGACTGCACACTAACCTCACAGATCACCCCAAATAATTGGCAGCAAGCATAAACTGCTGGAAAGAAACAAACAAACGGGACTGCGAGTGGCTCACCTCCGACTAGAGTTTTGGGTTCCCGGAGAAATTTTTTTTTCTCGGGAAACGGGAAGTAAATTTTCAAATACCCTGGGAATCCCGGCAAGACGGGAATAAGAATGATTTCGCATTTTTAATATTTAATACACCATTTTTCATTTTAAAATGATATTTATTATTGATACAACGTAAATACATAAGTCTTTAATAAATCCCAATGACATAGGGTAAATTATTTGCGACAAATTGTTAGCAGATTCAATATTCAGACGCACTTGGACTTGCGCAACCGACCTTTCCTCGATGGTGAGGATGTAGAGATAACAAGCGACCAACTACCAATGTATCCTAAATTGAAATTTCCTCAAAGTTAAAATCGAGTGTAAAAAAGATATGAAAGAGATTAAAAAACAATCTAAAATCTATAAGTGCCTACTTCTGTCCCTTTGTGGCTCCCTCTGTCACGCTATTGAAATGCAATTAACTCGGTCAAGGATCGAGATATTTTTGAAACTTCGCTGGAATACTCGATTTATTTATATTATGGAGTTGACGAAAAAATCTCAAAAAGTCCTGGTTTTGACTCCAAGGAAGACATTTCCTGTTCCCATAAAATAACACGTAAATATCGATTTTTCGACGCGCAGTCATTTATTCTTTTTGTGATCTAAATTAGAAAGAATTAACCTACGATTTTCGATTTAAACCATTTTAGAGGTAAAATTATAATATTTCCTATTATGCTAATCTTTTTCCGCCTACAGTTCGAAATTCCTCATGTTTAACGTTTAATTCACATATTTTGAGGAAATCTTGCCATATTAAAAGGGTGTTGCCATTCCAACCAATTACATTGTTAAACCTCGAAATCCTATTGTCATTTCATTCCTTATGGGGGAGGGGTGAGAGAGAGGGGGAGGAGTAGAAGAAGAGGGGAAGAGGGAGAGAGAGTGGGAGATGGAGAGAGGGGGAGGGAAAGGGAGAGAGAGGGAGGGAGAGAGAGGGAGGCAAGGGGGAGGAAGGGGGAGAGGGAGGGAGGGAGAGACAGACAGACAGACAGACAGACAGACAAACGACTTTATTAGGGCGAAATTGAGACTATGTAGTCCCTTCTTACATTTAACCCTAAAGAGAGAGAGGAGGGAGGGAGGGAGGGGGGGAGGGAGGGACAGACAGACAGACAAACGACCTTATTTAGGGCGAAATTGAGACTATATAGTCCCTTCTTACATTTAACCCTTTCGTCATATAAGCAATTACAATACTTACATATTAAATGAAATTAAGTTACATAAATATTACAGTAAAATACATACAGATTACAAGTTAATTATATATTGGTTAATAGATCACAGAGTGTTACCAAAGAATATTGTTAGTTTTGTGGGTCGAAAAAAAAACTCTGTATCAGGTATATTTTAACACAGAAAAAATTTCCCACTGCGGAAAACACCTACGAAGAGAAGAGAGGTGTAAAAAACAGCGAAAAATTCTTAAACGGTTAAGAGAAAGAGGAAAAAACAACAATAATTTGAGAAAGAGAGAAAAAATCATATATAAATACATACATAAATATCCAGGTAAGGGAGGGGGTGAGAGGGAAATAGGGATTGTAGGGTAAGATATGCCTGGGAGATTAAATCGTAATTATGATAAAGGAAAATAAAGTACAATAAAATTATGAATTTATGCCTAATAAGCGCATCCTTGTGACAACCTGAAAGAGAAGATAGGGAGTGGTTCAATGCATTGAGAGTGAGAGGAGATACTTGTGATACAAGCATTTAAAAATGCCTAGAGATAGAGAGTTTTTTTATTAACATTGGAAGGCCATTCCAGAGTTTGCAAGCAGTGACGGCAAAGGATTTGTTGTAAATTTCTGTTCTATGAAGTGGAGTTAGTAATTTATCGCATCCTCTGGTATTGCATTGGTGAATTGTATTAATGGCGGCGAACTGAGAAGAAAGATATATATAAGATTTATTAAGAACTTGATACAATAGGGAGAGGAGTTGAAGGTTTCTTCTGGATTCAAGTTTTAGACAGGAGAGTCGACGGAAGTATTCTGAGACATGGTCAGACTTTTTAAGATTAAAGATCAATCTGATGCAGGCATTATGAGAACGTTGTAGCTTAATCGCGAGATCCTTTGATAAGTCCTGGTATACAGAATCACAATAGTCGAAGTGAGGAAGAATTAGAGAGGTCACTGGCTGTATTTTTAGTGAAGAGGGAAGACTGTTAGTGGCCTTAGAGCAGGGGCGGGCAAACTGTGGCCCGCGAGAGCATTTTAGGTGGCCCGCGATGCCATTATGAAAGCGAACCGTAATATAAAATAGAGATAATTTCATATTTGTAGCTTAAAATTAATGCCGGAAAACATTTTCCAGTGATGTTATGGGGATAACATATGATTTATCATTGATTTTCCCTAACAGGATCCCTGGCATTACCTCACATTACTTACGATGTGAATCCTAACGTCGCCCGCCGAAGCATTTTCATCTGTTTATGCGGCCCGCCTTAGAAGTTGCAACTGTTAATGCAGCCCGCCACGTAAAATGTTTGCCCACCCCTGCCTTAGAGTGTGTAAGGAAGAGTTTACCGTCTTGCAGACTTTTATTACGTGATTATTCCAGGTAAGCGTTTCATTTATTAGAATGCCGAGATTTTTTAAGATTTTGCAATAGGGAATAACTGAGCCCTTCAATGACAGAGGAACTGATTCCGCAAGGTTTATAGAAGCTAGTAGTTTTGAATAACCGATTAAAATGGCCTGAGATTTCAAGGGGTTTATGTTAAGAAGATTATCATAGCTCCATTCTTGAAGTTGAGCCAAGTCATGATTTATGTTGGCAATGGAAAGAGATAAGTTATTTGGTTTGGTGTCTAAGTATTTTTGGAGATCATCGGCGTACAGATGATGCTTGGAGTAAGTAAAATGTTGAGAACAATCATTAATAAATAGAGAAAACAATAGAGGACCTAAAATTGAGCCCTGCGGAACGCCTTGGTTAACATTAAGCCATGAAGACGAGGAGTCGTTGGAGACGACTTTTTGGAAACGGTCTCTAAGGTACGAGGAGAACCAATCTATTGAAGGTGAAGAGAATCGCATGCAGCGGAGTTTTGCTAGGAGTATGTCTTTGTCTGCTGTGTCGAACGGTTTGCTAAAGTCAAGGAACACTAGTACTGTAAGTTTTCTGTCATCCATATGTCTGCGTATATCATCGGTGATTTTAATTAGCGCGGTGGTGGTGCTATGTGACTTCCGAAAGTCAGATTGATGGGAGTCAAGAAGATTATTTGCATTGAGAAAATCTGTTACTTGTTCATGCGCAAGTCGCTCAAGAGCTTTTGATAAAGTGGGAAGGAAGCTAAACGGCCGATAGTCATTGTTTGCGGAGAGAGTTTCTTAGGGATTGGGTGGACTAACTCGCGTTTCCATTGCGATGGGAATTTTCCCTGTAAGAAGGACTGGTTGAAAATGTTAACGAGCACTGGGAGTATTAGATGTGTTAATTTGTTTATGATCATGATAGGAATACCATCAGCACCCTGGGCTTTAGTTTTGATTCTGCGTATTACTGAAAGTACGTTAAGTTGCGAAACAGCTTTAAAGTGGAATTGTGGAGAACTGGAAGACTCGTTCGCTTTTACCGTGAGACTACTTATGACTTTGCGTTTTCGTTCAGTGTCGATTGTTGTTGGGTTAGTCGAGAATTTCTTATTAAGGGAATCTAGTGATATGTTTGGTGGTAAGGAAGAGTCCTTGTGATTACGAATACCGAGGTTTCGCAGGTTGTTACATAGGGTGGATGATGTTACATTGGAGACTGATATAGAATAAGCAAATTTTATTTTTGGCATGTCTAATCTGCTGCTTGGTTTTGTTTCTAATACTTTTGTAGGCATTGAACGTATTTGGGCATTTATTTGATTTGAAGAGACGGAAAATTGAATCGCGTCGTGCCATCAATAGTTTTAATTCGGCCGTTATCCGCGGGGCGCGAGGTTTAGGGACACGTATAGTTTTGATGGGCGCGTATTTATCGAGTAAATGTAAAAGAAAAGTGTTACGTGATTCAACTTTTGTGTCTATGTCGTCAGCATATTCAATGGTGTGCCACGGAAGACGCGCCGCATCGGCAGTAAGACTATCATAATCAAAGTTTTGAAAATTTCGTTGAGAGATGAATTTCTGCTTAAATTTTGGAGAGTTTAGGGAGTAGGCTAGAAAAATTAAGTCATGGGATGAAATTCCCGGGGCAGGTAGTTGACCATGGGTGCAGACTTTATCTGGGTTCATCATCATCATAGGTAGTCTGTCCGTAGACAGGTCCGTGATTATTCATGGTTAAACCTGGTTCTCCATATACTCCTATTTTCCGCTGTCCTCTTCATATCTTGATAACTCTCTTTCCCTTTCAAATCGTCTATCAGCTGAAACCTTTTCCTACCTCTTTCCCTTTTCCCATCTAGTTTTCCTTCTAACACGTCTTTAATCATACTCTCTCTCCTCAGGTAATGTCCAACCCAGTTAGCCTTCCTCTTTCTGATAGTCTGTATAATCATTCGCTTCTCTCCTATTCTTCGTAGCACTTCATCGTTTTTCATCCTATCTGTCCATTTTATCTTCAGCATTCTCCTCCAAGTCCACATTTCAAAGCTTTCCAAGTATTTTATGTCATTTTTCCTTAGCGTCCATGTTTCTGCCCCATACAATGCTATACTCCATACGTAGCATTTTATCAACTTCTTGCGGATATCTTCCCTTATATTCCCTGTAAGTAGTTGTTTCTTTCTCCTGAAAGCCGCTTTTGCTTTTCCTATTCTAGTTTTGATCTCATCCGTACATTTTGCCTCTCGTGTTATGATACTTCCAAGGTATTTATATTCTGAAACTTGTTCTAATGGCTTTCCCCCAATAGTTATGTTCAGATTCTCTTCTTTACCCGATATTCGAATGACCTTGGATTTTTCTGTATTTATTTCCATACCGTATTTTCTACCTGTTATCACTAGTCTATTTATCATTTTTTGTAGCTCCTCTTCCTTTCTTGCTAGAAGTACTTGATCATCTGCGTATTTTACTGTTCTTATAATCCTGCCTCCAATTTTGAAATCCCCTGTGCCTTCTAAAGCTTCTTGCATTAGACTTTCTCCATATATATTGAATAGGGTTGGCGATAGGCAGCAGCCTTGTCTTACTCCTCTACCGATATTTATTCCGCAGGTGTCCACATTCTCAAACCTGACCTTTACAACTTGATTCTCATATAGATTCCTAATCAGTCTCCTGTCTTTCCAGTCTACACCTATATCCTTTAATATCTTCATCAACTTTACCCAATTTACTCTATCAAAGGCCTTCTGCCAGTCTACGAAACATGCGCAGATATCTTGACTGTATTCTATTGCCCTTTCTGATATGATTCTAACTACTCCTATAGCATCGCTAGTTCCTCGTCCTTTTCTGAAACCGAATTGATCTTCCCCTATTATTTCTTCTGCCTTTTTCTCCAGCCTTTTATTAAGAATCCTCGTGATGATCTTCGATGTGTGTGACAGAAGGCTTATAGTTCTGTAATCTTTACACTGCATTGCCTTTGGCTTCTTCTTTAGAGGGATCATTGTTACTTCTAGGAAATCCTGAGGCCACTCTCCCGTGTCGTAAATCTTATTAATTAATTTCGTGATCGCTTTTAGTCCTTCTGATCCTATGACTTTAAGTATCTCAGCCGGTATTCCATCGCTGCCCGTGGCTTTCCCCTTCTTAAGTTCCACTATCGCTTTTTCTACTTCGCTCTCCATAATACTTGGTCCTAAGTTGTCTTCTTCAATGTTTTCCTCATTTTCCAGTTCTATTTTTGCCGCTCCTGTCTGTTTGCTGTATAATTCCTTAATGTATTCTTCCCATACCTGTGCTACATCCTTTGTTTCTGAGACTATCTTCCCATCCGTATTCATAATTCCTTTACCACAAATTCCATTAGACTTCTTATCTTCTAATTCCAGTGCCCTAGCGTACATCATATCGTACCGTCCTAACTTCTCCATTTGTTCTATTTCATCACATTTTCCTTTTATCCAATTTTCTCTAGCTTTATCTGTTACCCTTCTCAACTCATTGTTTATACGCCTATAGTTGGTTCTACCTTCTTCACTGTTAACGTTTTTCCATTTTCGTCTCTCATCCATTTTCTCCAGCATTTCCTTCGTGATCCATGGTTTTCTGATTTTCTTCTCTTGTTTTCCAATCTCTTTATCCAAGGTATCCTTGATACTGGTTTTAATTTCATCCCATTCTATATCAACGGTCTTCGGTTTGTTTTCCAACTTTCTTAGGTTATCTTCCAACTTCATGCTGACTACATCCTGCCTTTCTTTCAGTTTTTCTAGGTCCCAGGTCTGTCTTTCTCTTCTCGTTTTTCTTATTTGTTTGAGCTTTGTACTCACGTCAAGTATTAGAAGGCTGTGATCTGAATCAATGTCTGCTCCTTGCAATGCCTTGGCGTTCTTTATGCTGTTCCTAAATCTTTGTTTTACAAGGATGTAATCTATTTGGCATCTCATTCTATCTCCTGGGCTTTTCCATGTGTATCTGGGTTAGCGGTAACTAATATATCAATCCAAGTGTTATTTGTTGGTTTTAATGGTAGTATACTGAGGTTGTGAGATGTAAAAGAGTTTTTAAAAAAGACCGCATCGGAGGAACTTGAGGCGAAATTGGCATTAAAGTCACCAGATATGATTATGTGTTCATAATCGTGTATTAAGTTGGCGATGGTCTCGTCAATTTCAGATAGATAACCAATTTCTGGAGGACGATAAACGATTCCTAACAGAATTTTCTTTGAATTGACGACTACTTCAGGTCTGCGGAAGTATTGTGCTTCGCTGGTGGCGACTACTTTGCAAGCAAGGTCTTTACGGATGTAGATTCCTACTCCCCCTCCTCCTTTCCCTATCCTATCATTGCGAAACAAGTTATAGCCGGGTTTTTCTATAGAGGAGCTCGAGATAGTGGGTTTCAGCCACGTCTCGGAAATGGTAATAGCATGAAGATCGTTGAGCGGGAGTAGTGAGCGCAGTTCGTCGAAGTGGGGGACAAGGCTTTGGGCGTTAAGATTGATAAGTTGAAAGGATCGAGGAAAAGGTTTAAGTTCTTTTGCAAGAAGAGAATGTGTTGGGACTGGGAGAGGGGGAGGGAGGGAGAGAGGGAGAGGGGGGAGGGAGGGAGAGGAGGGAGGGACGGAGAGGGGGAGGAGGGAGAGAGAGAGAGGGGAGAGGGAGAGAGGGAGAAGTACAGGAATAATTTAGAAAGAATTCGAGTATTTTTCTCAAAATGGTAAAAAATTGGCCATTTTGCGCCATTAAATTCAGTCCCTAATTGGTTAAACAACTGTACTACATCCATTACTTCCATGCAGCCCTGATGCCTCTTCTTGTTTGACATGCCTATTCTAGAGTCTCAGAATGTATGCCACTTCTAGCCTTCAAATAGACCGCCCTACGCTACAAAATAGTCCCAGAGACCATATAATTACGAATTATAATTTCGAAGATAAAAATTCGAGAATCGCCCAATCTTTCGATATCGTTTCATACGAATTTCCCATTAAGAACACCATTGATATATCTGTGTATTTCATTTATGGAGTATACTCCATCTTGTTATTAAATAGCATCATACTACAATGGAGCAAGTGTGATTTGTCTGTCCGAAATCTGATTGGCTGCCGAGAAACGACAGCCCTGCCTCTGCGACAAGGAATTGGACTAACTCATAATCGTAATTTTAGAATAAATTTTGATGTATATGTTTCTGGAATGAACCAAGTTTGTATGTTTTTCTAACAATAAGTCAGGAGCCTGTCTTAGAACATATCCTTACGTTCCATCGTCTTAGCAAAATCGAAGGTAAATTCTACGATTGGAGGGAACGAATCAAAGTTACCACTACTGAAGATTTCCACAGGTTATCGCAAGACAAAGTAACACTTAACGGTACAAAGTATTAGAAAGTATGAACACTTACGGCAAACATTTTCGTGCAACCACAATGATATTCGGAATCAATCGCAACATAATTATTTTCTTTTCATTATCTCAAATAAATATAAACATGTATGTGGCCTTGGGCGTGCCAATTAAGGAATAACATTGAAAGGAAACATTAGTATTGTTCCCAATAAACAGAAAAATAAACAGAAATAAAGATATTTTTGCTGCATAATAAATAAGTAATTATGCTAATGAAGACAGATATAGAGATTAAAATTGATGAATATTTGAAAGGCTTTTAGGACATTCTGCAAACGCTGCGTATCTATTTTCTTTCGTTAAAAATGGAAAATAAAATTTATATTATTTATTTTAATGAAATCTTGTTTAGTATCCACTAAAAAGTAAAAAATCTAAAATTCACATATTTCAATGATCCATAAAGTAAAAATAGTTTTGGGCATATAAAAGTCGTGCAGCGTAATTTTTTTTACGGATATGGATTCATTAATATTTCTTTGTTACAAAAATTTATTTTCCAAAATCTATTTTTACTTTCTGCAGCATTCAGTTATGTGAATTTTATGTTTATAGTTTGCTTTTTAGTGCACATAAATATTGGTCTCATTAATTTTTTGTTTAATTTTTTAACGTAGTACTTAATTAACGCATAACCGTCATATCTGACGGTCAAATCCGACAGACTAACACAATCTAAAAAAATCATGTATCCTGTAAGGCGAAAACTGTTGTGTAAACACAATTACTCAAAATCAATCGAAACGGTTTTTTTATGCTATCCTAAATGTATATAAACATTTATATTTTCCTATTGGAATCATTTTTTTGGACAGACATTGGAAAATTCTTATCTTCCTGCGATTTAGCATGTTTAGTCAAAGTCATTATTATGTGGGAAACTCGCGTATTGGATCCGGAAAAGCCATCAAGATTCTGGCTTACAATTAGATGAAAAATAGATGAAAAATACACAGATAATATGGTCTATAAAGAAATATTCTAAGATCAGCACGTCATTTCTGCAATCCTTTTATTACAGCAAAAAAATTAGTATTATGAGTTAATAGGCAACTTGGGTCGAAGGCCTCCAAGTCCTCCGCAGGAGCTATGAGTTGATGGCCTGTAGGGCCGGAATCCACTAGTTGATATAATGCTTTTAAAGGGAATTTATAGACTATAATTCGAGGCCGTCGAGCTCAACCAAAGATGTAATCTTATGATGACGTCATAATACTAAAATTAAAAAAGCGCCACATGTAATTTGCTCATTTTTTATTTTTAATAGTCCAGTTTCGCAGATCCCCGTTATAGTTACCATCACCATTTGTTGCCCTGCAACGAAATCTTGGTCATGTGAAATATGTATATTTATGCGGATTTTACTAAGTTTTTATTTTCATTGTCACATCAGTTATTTTTCTGACTTACCTATGGTGCTCTCATTACTTTTTTGGATAGCAGATCACTTTGTATGACTTGTGAGTGGAATGTCGAATTTCAAGGTCTAGAAAACTGTTGTACTTTATCTAATAACCAGCGTAATTGACCGTCAAATATGACGGGTATGCGTGAATTAAGTATTAAGTTAAAATTGGAGTAAAAATTAATGAAACCAACTTTTAAATGCATTAAAAAGAAAGCAATAAATATAAAATTCACATAATTGACTGTTACAGAGAGTAAAAATAGTTTTGGACGAATAGAAATTGTATGACAAAGAACTATATTACGCTATATAAATTATTAATTTTCTTATTCTGTTTTTCTTTTTCGCATACAGTTCGAAACCGCTCGTGTTAAACGTTTAATTTACATATTTAGGCGGAATCTTGCCATTTTAACGGTATGTTGCCTTTCCTACCAATTACATTATTAGACCTCAAAAACCTATTGTTATTATGGGTGTAAGCTTGCTTTGAATGCTTTTAATATGAGAGAGAGGAAGAAGGAAGGAGAGGGAAATGATTTTCATAGCAACCAAAATAAACAACATTCGTAAATTATTATATTGAAAGACAACTGAAAACGCATTTTTGTAAGAACATCAAAGTTATTTATCTCATCTCAGTAAATAAATTCTTTTTGATTTTATGAGTACTGATTATTTAAATATAACACAATCAGTGATTGCACAAAAAAACAAACTAATTCTCCGTTATTTCAGTAACTCCTTTCTGTTTTGATTGTATAAGTAATGATAATAATATTGTATATGACAAATATTACAAGCATAAAAGGCAATGAAGAAAAAAATCCCGAATAGAAGACCAGGGTTCGACTGCAGTGTATCATTTATATTCCCCATAAGAAAACCTTCTCAAATCTCCCAAGTATTTACGGAAGCAAAATTTTAACAATTATTAATAACTTTATTTATTATTCAAATTGAATAGCTATAATGTATAAATTATGTTTTATTTCCGGATGAAAACCGTTCGTAAAACGGGTATCTCCTAGTACTAATAAAAGAAGCTGCCTGTGTGTGTGTGTCAGTTGTAACTTTTCAGAAAATAAACATAGGAGCTTCAATATTTATCAGCAGCTTCAGGTTGATCATAAGGGTTGCAGTGCCAAAAATGATTCAAATCGGCTAACGGAGGTCCGACGGGTCCCCATCGAACGATCGGTCCAAATTTCTGTTTTTTGAAGATATCTCAGCAACCAATCCTCCACTAATATCAATGTTTTGATGAGACATTTTCAAGCCAAAAATGGACAAAATCGGTCCACGAGGTGAAGGATCTTTATGTAAGGGCCGGTTCAAATTTCACGGTGTTGAGGTGTTCCTATGCAACGGTCGATCCAAATTTCGTTTAAAACAAGTAGTTCTGGAAAGAACTAATCTGCCTACTTTCCTTTCAATACAATTTTAATATATAAAAAGTAGAGGTGTACACAGGTTTCCCGTGATACAGAAGTGCTTTTCGTCAAATTCGTCGCAGTACATTCGTATACTAATGTATTAGCTTTGAAATCAGAGAATTATTTTTTCTTATATTGTGGTTGCCCTGCTTTTTTGATCCATTCTATACGTATTCATCTCGTTTTCCCATTCTATACTCGCCCTACATGAAATTTCTTTGAAATCTGTTCAGCCAATACCTTTCAAATTTATAGATACAGAAAAATTCTAACCTTGATATTGTGGTACCCCTATTTAGTAGACCCGATTAAAATATAATATATCGGTTATTTATTTATAAAAAGATTAAATATACTATATTTGGTTAAAATCCATTAGTTCAGTTCTCTAGAAATACGTCTAAAAGAAATATTATTTAACTTTTAACTGTGGTAGCCCTGCTCTTCAGCTCCGTTTTAAACATCTTGATTTCATTATGATATGTTGTACAAATCTTATATACACAATTTAATTGAAATCCGTTGTACCAAATCCTTCCAAATCCTTAATTACTGAAAGTTTAATTTGTAATTGTGGCACCCCTGTTTGGCTGATTAGGGTTAAATATGCTAATATGGTTTTGTATATAAGTTTATATTATAACTATTAATGTTGGTTAAAATGAATGTGGACAGTTCAACACAAATACGTGTAAAAATAATTTTTTTATTCCTTGTATTGTGACAGCCCTGCTGGTTTTAATATGCTAATATGAATTTCTATCATCATCATAGGTAGTCTGTGACCGTAGACAGGTCCGTAACTATTCATGGTTAAACCTGGTTCCCCATATACTCCTATTTTCCGCTGTCCTTTTCATATCTTGATTACACTTTCCCTTTCAATTTGAAATTTTTGAATTTCCCACCAATACTTCTCTATTTACATCTTCTACTGATAAATTTTTTAATTTCATCTCTCCATATGTTGATTTTTTTTCCCTCTACCTTGGAATGGAAGTTCGCAAATAAATATCCCCTCACCCTATCATTTATATGATATCAACTTATTTGTGCGATGTAATTGGCAGGTCAATTTAGCTAAAGATATATAATCATCATCATAGGTAGTCTGCGTAGACAGGTCCGTGATTATTTATGGTTAAACCTGGTTCTCCATATACTCCTATTTTCCGCTGTCTTCTTCATATCTTGATAACTCTCTTTCCCTTTCAAATCGTCTATCAGCTGAAACCTTTTCCTACTTCTTTCCTTTTTTCCATCTAGTTTTCCTTCTAACACGTCTTTAATCATACTCTCTCTCTCCTCAGGTAATGTCCAACCCAGTTTGACTTTCTCTTTCTAATAGTTTCTATAGTCATTCGCTTTTCTCCTTCTCTTCGTAGCACTTAATCGTTTTTCATCCTATCTGTCCATTTTATCTTCAGCATTCTCCTTCAAGTCCTCATTTCAAAACTTTCCAAGTATTTGATGTCCTTTTTCCTTAGCGTCCATGTTTCTGCCCCATACAATGCTATACTCCGTACGTAGCATTTTATCAACTTCTTGCGGATATCTTCCCTTATATTCCCTGTAAGTAGTTGTTTCTTTCTCCTGAAAGCCGCTTTTGCTTTTCCTATTCTAGTTTTGATCTCATCCGTACATTTTGCTTCTCTTGTTATGACGCTTCCAAGGTATTTATAGTATGAAACTTGTTCTAAAGGCTTTTATCCAATACTTATTTTCACATTCTCTTCTTTGCCCGATATTCGAATGACCTTGGATTTGCTGTATTTATTTCCATATCGTATTTTCTACCTGTTATTACTAGTCTGTTTATCATTTTCTGGAATTCCTTTTCCTTTCTTGCCAGAAGTACTTGATCATCCACGTATTTTACTGTTCTTATAATCCTTCCTCCAATTTTGAAATATCCCGTGCCTTCTAACGCTTCTTGCATTATATTTTCTCCATATATATTGAATAGGGTCGGCGATAGGCTGTCTTACTCCTCTACCGATATTTACTCCGCAGGTGTCCGCATTCTCCAACCTGACCTTTACAAATTGATTCACGTATAGATTCCTGATCAGTCTCCTGTCATTCCAGTCTACACCTATACCCTTTAATATCTTCATCAACATTACCAAATTCACTCTATCAAAGGCCTTATGACAGTCTATGAAACATACGCAGATGTTTCTGAGACTATCCTCCCATCGGTATTCATAATTCCTTTACCACGAATTCCATTAGATTTCTTGTCTTCTAATTTCAGTGATCTAGCGTACATAATACCGTACTGTCTTAACTTCTCCATTTGCTGTATTTCAGCACATTTTTATTTTATCCACTTTTCTCTAGCTTTATCTATTACCCTTCTCAATTCATTGTTTATACGTCTATAGTTGGCTCTACCTTCTTCACTGTTAACGTTCTTCCATTTTTAAACCGTCACTAATATCAATGTATGTCTGTCCGTCCCCCTTTTATCTCTTGAACGGTTTGTCATAGAAAAATGCTGTAAACGCCATTTTGTTTCTGACAACTAGGAGACCCCGGGAAAACTATTTCCTTTACGGAAATGTCCCAGATTTGACTCCAGGAGGCAATCATATTTTCCCATATGTTTACACAGGAGTTTCGATTTTTCAAGTTGCAAAGTTTATTTCCTTCATTGATAAATGTACGTAAATATGGTCCGAATTTCTCCATTTTTACTTTATTCGATGGCTAAAACTATTAAATACTAGCTTAAAAGCTCGGCTACGCCCAGGAAAGTTTTCTTTTAAGTAGCAAACGATTTTTATTATTTATTATTTTTATTGACATATCACTTTTGATGATGATGATGATGACAGTAAAAATAATACAGCAAGTTTTGAAATTTACTTTCTTATGGAAATTGTATTTTGTTGACCCCATAGGGTATAAGAGACCCCATGGTCTGCAAACTTAGACTAAATTCTTCCTTTGGTCCATAGGAAGGTCCATGAAACTTTTACCTTTTACCTTCAATGGTGTAAAACGTATAACAAAGATACACACATACACTCTAAAATATTTATAAGATGTTTTGATGTTTAAATGTTACAAGGAAGAATTTATCAGAAACACGCGTTTCTTTTCGAAAATTGATGGCTTTTTCGTATTCTTTCTGGGTGTTGCCAAGGCCACCAGCATTGTTGCCTCCGATTGGTTTAGCGTCTATTAAGCCTTCAAATAGACGAAAAATTGCCTTTTTCGCTTCGCGCTTTTTATGAAGCATAGACATTATAGTTGTAGCAACGTCAAACTTAATAGATTGCATCGTTAATAATTGCAGATTATTAATATTAAGTAAATTGCGTGTAGGCTGCGGGCATTTTTAACGATTGAACAAAAGAATAAATCTTCTTTCTAAGGGAGAAGCAATTAAAATTGCACATATAAGCTATAAAAAACATGAAATTCAAAATGTCAGTTGTCTAATTTTATAGGGAGAAATGGACTATTATTACTTTTAAACATGTAGATTTCTGACCGCAAAAGTTTTCGCGGGTACCACTTGTACATTGTAGTTCTTTTATTCTCTCGAATGATGCGTCATGAATGGTTTCTGACCATATTTCCTTATTCCTTATTTCCTTCGCTTGAGTCCATCACGATTGCATGAATTTTAGGAGTATATGTATTTCAATTGGTTGTAATACATTATGAGGAATGCATTCCGACTAAAACTCATTTTGTGGAGGCCATGAAAATATTCTCTACTGAAAATTGATGTGATTATATTATTTATTTTCGAAATTTTATTTTCTTTGACTCGGTCGATGAAAATAATAGGATTATTCAGTTAAATTAGTTCTTATTTCCATCTTTTGTTAAATTCAAGTGGGATAGTTTGGATAAAGATTTAAAAGATCTTCACCCTGTTACTACGAGTCTACTCTTGTGGAACTTCTTTGAAGTCTGTAACCACATTTATCCAGTCCGCTGCTTCTCAGATTTATTTTTCATTACTAATTTGTTTCAGTACACATCACATTATCTCAGAATATGCGTTCGTGAGAGCTGACGCATATGATGTTAAAACCGCAGTTCTAAGTAATTTCAGTCGTCGTTAAGGTTAACTTATTCAACGCGATATTTGATTTCCAAGAGGACAGTGTGTCGTATGAGAATGACGGGAGGCAGGAAGAAGAGTCATCGCAGATTAAATTGCAGCGGAAATTGTGGTTGGTGGGTTCTACTCGTCAAGATCGTGGTATCAGCCTTGCCATAGAATTTATCTCAATTTTTTACGTTTGGACGAATGAAAATACAGTACAATAGAAGGATGTGAATTGCATCTGTATGGTTTGACAAGCAGAATTACTATCTACTTCTAAATATTCTAGAAAAAATACATTTTATTCTTAAAACGGAGATCACCTAACCATGGAACGAAGTCCACTCTTCTGAGATTGAAAGTTTCCTTCACTTGAAATTTTCCAGCAATAAATGTCTCTAAATAATAAATATGAACTGTGTAGAAATCTCTAAAAATGGAAACAATTTTCCAAGACTCCTCCATTAGAAAAAGAATTTTCGGAAAAAATGAGAATTGAATTCAAACTGGCATACAGATAAAGTGACAGCATGAACAGAAGGCTTCCGCAGCTTTGTTGAAGCTGATAAGTTTTTCCAGATTAGGATGCGTTGCGAACATTTGGTATTTCATACGCACCGAAGCACATTCTACAACGAAACGCTGGTTATGAAACGTCAAACGTAATTTATATTTGCATCGCGTAGTGATTATGTGACAAAATGACTAGTTCTTCAAGAGAAATTGACAAACTTCGAAGCAAAAATGAGCAAGTCCCAAAATAGAAAGTGGTTAAAAAATGGAAGCTTCAGTTGCTGACGCAATGTGAAAAGAAGCGTTTTATTAACTGAGGTTTATTTAGAACTGTAAACTTAATATTGTTAATAAACTTTGTAATATAATTATGTCATAAAGTAATTTATTCAATAATCATTTAAAAACTATATTCATACTCTTATACATATCGGGGTTCGAATCTAATGATTTTTGGCATATAATATGAACATACTACATTACTAAAAGGTTCAGTTTAAGAATGCATTGTTTCACATTCACTAATTTATTTTAACATGGCTTCAGCTTTCGAACTATGTCAAGCAGCATCAAAATTAATGCGATGTTACCGTTACTCATAAATTATACCAGTATACAACTTATGCGATGCACAATCCAATCAAATCCTTTACATCCAAAGCAACACAACTGGCGTAAGCTATCTGACCATCTTTCTCATTTGTTCCATTTCGCTCTTTTAAATCACTTGCTTTTTTGATACTGCTCTTTTGTGCTTGACTATGTTATTTGATCTTTTGGGTCTTGCTCATTTGTCATCACACGAGCAGAGTAACCTAGATTATTCCATCGTATTCTCATCTCCTTAACGAACGCAATTAAACATGTCGCGCTCTCTTACTTTGGTGCATTTTAATTTCATGAGGCTAGAAATGGATTTTATAGCGAGATTATGCAAAAATTATCAAATCTGTATTTAATTATATGCACATTAATATACGATGTAACTCTTCTACCATCCAAACAAAAAGTATCTAGTTGATTTTGAATTATTTTCTCGTTTGTCTATAATACAGGGCATCGAACCGGAACCGAACCGAAAACCGAAACCGAAAAAAACCATTATTTTAGCAGGAGTGAAACCGAACCCGAACCGAAAAAATATTTTTCTGAACCCGAACCGAAACCGAAAACCGTTATTTATTTCGTTCCATTTTTCGGATCGCATAAACAGTGGGAGCAAAAGAAGATTTTTTCCTTTTGCCTTAATGTCTTTTTTGAAAGCCTTACTTTTCAACACCGAATAAGACTAAGGCTTAATGGTTTTCTTGAGTCTACATGCACCTAAGCCTTTGGCGAAATGCACCTTTGTGATAATATCTGTCGGTGTAATGGTAGGATTTTCCATGGGCATCTCAATACATAGAGAGAGGGTCAAGGATATGTCCTGCTTAGGTTTCCCAGAACCCTATTAAACGAGGCTAGTGGAAAGGTACATAGTGGTATTTTGAAGACAGCCGCTAATCATCTTTGTGCCCTCCCCGAGCCTACTCCGCGGAATATTTCGGGTAAACATGTTTCACGATTCTTACTTGGATTTTGCTTAAAGTTTGTGGTTATTGTCCCCATAAACTTTCATCCCTTCTCCATATGCATTGAACCCTTATATTCTGGTAGTCTTTCTCTAAAACTTATCCATGAAGGATCGCTCTGCAGTCGTGCTTTTTATATGTTCTTACTCCTGTTAAATGTTAATGTATGTAAATATTTGTCGTTTTAAGAAAATTTATGTAATTATATATTGTATGGTATTTGTAATATTAACATCCAAATTATTGCATTTAAAAATAGTTAAGTAGCTCTTCTTTGAATAACTCTCTATGAATTACATTCTACATTCAAATGTGAATTAATATTATTGTACCTGTTCAAGTACGTGCATGAGTACTGGTGGAGTAAATTCATTATGATAATGAGGGTATCTGATTATATTGGAATCTAGAATAATGGAATTGTAAAATCAAATAAATGTTGATTTTTGAAAGAATAACAACGGTTTTACATAAAACTAAAGACTAAACAAGATGGAAAAGTATACTCCATAAATGGAATACACAGAGATATCAAAGGCGTTCCTAATGGGAAATATGTACGAAACGGTATCGAAGGATTGGGCGATTCTCGAATTTTTATCTTCGAAACTATAATTCGTAATTATATGGTCCCTGAAACTATCTTGTAGTAAATTTTGTTCTCTATCCAAATAAATTTTTTAATCTATACCTCACAGATCATATAAGAGCAAGGGAGAGAAAACTTTGATATTTCATTGTTACTTGACAGATGCTATTTAACGAGATACGAGTATAATTTTATTAAAATAATTAAGTAAAGTTATAATTGACGGATTCAGTTCAAAATCACAATTGGGCGATTAACTTTAATAACGATCGCTCATACTTAATTTAATTAAAATCCGTCCAGCGGTTTAGGAGATGAAAGTTACGAAGGATGGACGGACGGACCAGACACGCTCATAAGGCGTTCCGCTATTACAGCTTCGCTGGTAAAGAACGCCTAAAATAAATAACATTTTTAATAGATTTTATACGCGCTAAAAAGGAAAAAATAAAATATAAATTCCTATGGAACATTATTAGACGGAACCGTATAAAAGTAGCCGTTTACAAGTTGAATAACGAAACATGTAAGAAGGGAATTCATATAACGTTTTATTGTTCGTTACATGGTGGGAGGGGGCGCTTACACGATGTTACTTGCGGATATTATTTTTGTCTAGATCTTTCGTGGGACATGCACATTCGTCGAGTTATAGCCGCGGCTAACAAGAAACTGGGTAGAATAGTACGGAACACTACAGAAAAGTACGCGAAACATATTACTTATCACTGGTTAGACCGCAAGTGGAAGAAGAAGAAGAAGGGACATATTTTTTTCAATTAGAAAGAGTGCAGCGCAGAACAGCCAGATTCGTAAAACAAAAGTACCAACATAAGGAAAGCGTCACCTCATTATTGAGGGATTTGAACTGGGTACCACTGGAGGATCGTAGATTGAACTCTAGGTTGCGGCTTCTGGAGAAATATAGATCGGAATGTCTAAAAGACGAGGTTGTAGGAATAATTGAGGCACCAACGTATATAGGTAGAAACGACCGTGACGATAAGATACCTGAGATCGATTGTAGGACGGAGCGTTATCTAGGCTCATTCATTCCGAGGACAATACGAGATCACAATAGAAAATCTCAATCTGCGATAGATAATCTTTAGGTAGGTTTTGGTGCATTGCACCCCCTGCCACCCACCAATTAGGTGAATTGCAGGGTAACATGTAGATATAGAAGAAGAGAGAGGGAAAATACGACGGAGAGAGGGAGAAAAGGAGGAAGAGGGAGAATAGGAGGAAGGGGGAGAATAGGAGGAAGAGGGAGAATAGGAGGAAGAGGGAGAATTGGACGGAGAGATAGAATAGGAGGGAGAGGGGGAGAGGGAGGTAAGAGAATGGGAGAGAGGCAGAGCTAAAGGGAGGAAGAATGGGAAGTACCTATTAATACATAAACTGCACATACCCGTCATATTTGACGGGCAATTACGCTAGTCTATTTAAATAATGAGTGTAGAAATCCGGCCACGCTCGATTAATATTAACTGTTTGGAATGACTTTAATACTATTTTTAACAAATATTCCGAGTTAGTAGAAGATTGACATTTGCTAGAAATGTTTGATTCTTATAGTAAAAGCCATTTAAGAAAATAAATGCCCAAAAAAGACCCGGATTCGGCTCCAGTAGATAATTTCTTTTTCCCATAAGATAACACGTAAAAAAAGATTTTTCGATTTACAGGCTTTTACTCTTTTGCAAATTAAATTACAAATAATTGATCTACGATCTTCGGACAAGGACCATTTTAAAGAAACATAAACATAGATTTTTATTCTTATCGTCATTTTTTTCATTCGGTTCGAAATTGCCCAAGTTATAAGTTTAAATAATATTTATTGGAAAATTTTAAGCTTTTTAACGATATGTTGCCTTTCCGACCGTGTCATTGTTAAACCTCGAGATTGGATTATTGTCTCAACCCTTATCTTATAAATATTTTAGAGTGTGTATGTGTATGTATGTATGTTCTTTATACGTTTTTACACCGTTGAAGCTATCGAATTCAAAAGTTTCATGGGCCATCCTATGGACCAAAGGAAGAACTTGGTCTAGGTTTGCAGACCGTGGGGTTTCTTATATCCCATGTGGTCAACAAAATACCATTTCCATAAGAATGCATAGGAAATAGTGTGGAAAAACCCCAAAATGCCATGCAGCCCTTCACTGATGTGGATATAAATATACCTAAATATTAACTTACGATAACGGGAAATGGCTTATTTTACGCACGAAAGACTGAATATTTTAATTATGTTCATGTTTTGCCGTATTACATGTTAAATCGCTCGATATTTTTCTTTAAGCGCAGCATTTATCGCTTTTGGATGAGTATTTTCCAAACAAAGCTAAATTTCTTAATTGTTGTCCTCTTCAAAGATTAATGCAAGGAAAATCCACGCCGTTGCGCGCCGAAGAGGAAGAATAGCTAACGTCAAGATAAAGGGTACAAATGGATTCATGCTTAAATATGGTCTATGAATACTTTAAAGTGAGTCAAATGATTTTTAAGGAATATTAGAACATTGTTATCTTTTATCATTAACATCGAAAGATTTATCGCAACATAAGTCGATACATTTGTTCGGTAACCAAGATGTTGTTTATTATTTACGTTTTGGCTAATAATATTGACATAATCCACATAATTTCATTGCTGCTTTAAAGACTTCGGTGCATCTATCCATGTGAATATTAAGTAAGACATTAACGCGTAATTATATTAATGATAAAACTTTACAATACATTACATAAAATAGTAAACGTTAATGTATCCATCGCTTGCGTAATTAAGGAATGGGGAACGTTTGGTAAACTTGGGATACCCAACAGCGAAAGTAAGTAAATTTCAGAATTTATTGTTATAGTTTATAGTTTTATTGTAATATGAAATCAAAAGTGACATCAATAAAAATAATAAATAATAAAAATTGTTTGCTACTTAAAAGAAAGCTTTCCCAAACGAAGCCGGGCTTTTCAGCTAGTGCTATATAAGTTTTCGATGCTTTCTTACTGCAAGCGCTTAAAAAATCACCACACACCATGATTTGAACTCTTAAATAAATCAATATGATCTCCAGTGCAACAGCACTTCAGCCATGTAAAGCCTATATGTATTAGATAATACATTCCATGAGTTCTAGCATAATATTTATAATTTTCCGCGAAATTAAAGTAACTATGCGTAATTTACAAATTCTCTGGCGATCTGCACGTGTCCAAGTTTTTGTATTTCAAATTACGTGACTCTTGTCAGATCGCCCTGCATTAGCAATAAGAGTAATCACCATTAAGACAATACCCAATAAACTAAAATTATGGAAAAATTAAGATATTTTGTGTTAAGATTACGGCAACATGATTCGCATCTTTAGCATGTTTATGGGTAAAAAAATCGCTATTATTTTTAATAATTAAAAAGAGCTAAAATTTCTCGAAAAACTACGCAACAATATAACTTTTTTGTGGGTCCTCTAACTCAGAAAATATTAATCAGGTCAACGTAAAATTTTATATTAAACATTTTTATAAAGTTCAGAAAAACTGATTAGTTTTTGGTAAAAATCGGTCTACCGGAAGTGGGTGTGTTTACTCTTGTCACTTATCCGTTATTTTGAAATATTTCTTTTAATATTTGATAAATGTAAAAATATGTTGGAATAAAGATTGTAGGAAATTTATTTGTCTACAACATTTGATGAAAACATTTTCCCGTATAAAGCATTGTTTAAGAGATATCTTAAAAACTAAATTATTTAGCTGCCACCACCACCTACCGATGACTATTGTTAAAAATCTGATGTGACCACCAAATGACTTTCTCTATATCTGTAATATATCTAAAAATTTCAAATAGGTTACATAATAATAAATATTTTAAGAAACTGCGAGAAAATTTTAGACTTTACAAAGAACAGAAATATACTCAAACCATAACCTTCTGATATTGGATATAGCCACAAAGCTCCAACAATTAAGAAAAGAAAAAGGAGCGTTACTGAGACGTAAATAAGCGTCAATTGTTAACAATAGTCGTCGGTAGGTGGCAGAATATTTATAATTTTCCGCGAAATTAAGGCAACTAACCGTAATTTCCGAATTCTCTGGCAATCAATCGGCTGTTGTCCTAGTTTTCCTATTCCAAGTTTCGTCATTCAAATCGCCCTGCATGAGCAATAAGAATAATCATCATTAAGACAATACACTAAAATTATGGTACCATTAGGATCTTTTGTGTTAAGATTATGGCATCCTCATCCATGCCTTTAGCGCGTATTTGGATAAAAAATATCGAAAAATAGGTATGACGCCATTATATTTAACAATTGAAAAGAGTTAAAATGTCTAGAAAAACTACGATACACAACATTAAAATGCTTTTCACGGTTTACCGTCACCAATATCAGGGTTCCTTCTCCTATTGTGATCCCTTATAGCCTTGGAGAAAAACAAACCTATTCGCCCCTTCCTACAATCGACAACCCAAATTTTATCGTCATGTTTGTGCTTTCAGTAGTACGTGAGAATTACAATTATCTATGTTACCCTCAATCGCAGTACGTGATGCAATTAGTATTTTGGATAGAGTAAAATTTTACATATTAACGGAAGAAAATATTGGTGATGATGTTTTCATAATATGCATGATATTGAAAATTAGAGTTATATGCTTATGGAAATAAACTTGATGTTAACTCGATTACAGAAAAATAACAATATATTTCCGTAACTCGAATTTTTCATAACTCGAATGATTTTTGCTTTTCTTTGAGATTCGAGTTATAGAAGCTCCACTGTATATATACAAATATTTAAAGATATATTTCCATAACTTGAATTTTTCTTTTACTCGAATAATTATTACTTTTCCTTGAGATTCGAGTTATGGAAGTTCGACTGTAATTCGTTATGACGGCGTTAATTTCCATTAAAAGCATTAAATCACTGCAATCGTAACGTATAATATTAGATCCCTTTAAAAGCATTGAGGTCGTTGCCGTAGCATTTAAAATTTTCATTGTTGAAAAGAGGAAAAAATTCACGCTTTTTTCCGATTAAAAGTATATATATTAACGCTAATTCTGCCTTCAAAACTTAAAAACTCCGTTCTTTCTGATAGACAACTGTTCTTTTCCCGAATTTGTATCCCAATTTAATGTAATTTAAAAATACATTTTTAGAAAGCCTTGCACTGAATCCCATGCTTTTCTTATGGGGAATTAAAATGGAACATTGGGGTTAAAAATATCACTTAATTTTAAACTTTTTTGTGATTTTCGATTTTTTCGTCGGTTGTGCCACTCGACCTACCTACATGCCAAATTCCAGATTTCTAGCCTTTCTAGAAGTACCTAAGAGTTTTGTGTCAGTGAGTGAGTGAGGCACAGGTACCTATATTATTTAATTTAATACATATATTAAAGAGAATTCTGTCCTTCTTTCTGTATGTTTGAACGGTTTGCACACTTTTTGTTTTGTTTAGCTTGACGACGAAAGAATTTAGTAAGTAGCTTTTTTAATTCACACATTTTTGGTGATCACTATAAATGCACCGGTCATGCGTCAACTATCTTGCTTAATTATCGAAAGAAATTGATCATCATCATTGTCAATATAGTAATTTGCTTTAAACCGCCAAATAAAATTTACAAACGAAAAGATATTTTCAATGTACGCGTGAAGTATCCTCCTATTTGAAATGTTGAAGTTGTCCATTATTACAATGCATTGGAGTCGTTTCTGACTTCAAGTTTTTACGCTACGTGTTTATTTGTTTTAAATTTACATGAAACTTTTCACATAAATTTTCAATCGGTTTTTGTCCTTCATGATTTTGTTTCACTGTAAACTGTGTAAATGCACTAGAAAGCCTGAATCCAATATTGCAAAAATCCGAGATCAACAATGCCAGCTAACATAGCAACCTCTTTATGAAATGTAGAAAAATCGGAAAAAATGAAATATAAACTTAAAATACGAGGGAGGAGAATGGAAGACAGAAAAGGAGGAAGGATGGGAAGTGCCTTAAATTTAATATTTAATCCACGCATACTCGTCATATTGATGGGCTTTTGTACTAGTTACAGATAAAAATAATTTAGTGTCTGAGGCGGTGTCCGGTCAAGTATAAGTATGTATCTATAACTCAAACAATACATCGCTTAGAGTCAAGTGGAATGTGTTACTTTAACCGCAATAAAGAGTATAGGGTGATAGATTAGTTTTAAAACCGATTCATTCTACCAATTAATTTTTTTATATATTTTCTGTTTTCATTTTCCCCATTTAAAAACAAGGAAATGAGTGTAGACTATTTTTCATTTATAAATTAAAATAACTAAAAATCATTGTACAAAGTCAGTACCTAAACTCGAGGACGAAGAAAATAATGAAGTTTCATTTTCCTACGGTGAAATTTCAAATACGGTTCGAATTTTTTTAAAAATTGGGTTAAAAACTGCAAAATCTCGAGTTTTTTTTAAAGAAAAATTTTTCCTTTCCATGGCAACCGATATTGTTGCCAAACACTCAATATCGTAAGCCTATGACATTAAAATGAATTCAAAGTCAGTTAATTATCCATGTAAATAAGAGATGGCATAATAAACTATTTTTCATTTTCAAATATTAAAAGACTGGCAACGGGAAGGAAGAGAGAGGGATGGAGAATGGGTGAAAGGAAGAGATAGGGAGAGAGAATGGGAGGAAGGGATTGAGAATGGAAGGAATGAAGAGAGAAGGATGAAGAATGGGGGAAGGAAGAGAGAGAGGGAGAAAAAATGGAAGGGAGAAACGGAGAGAAAATGGGAGGAAGGGAGAGGTTCTGGGAAGAAAAGAGAGAGAGGGAGAGAAAATGGGAGGAAGGGAGAGAGAATGGGAAGAAGGAAGAGAGAGGGAGGGAGACTGGGAAGAAGGGAGAAAAAGAGGGAGAAAACAAGCAGAGGTGGAAAATGTATTTATTTGGTGTAAGGCATTGTAACTAAATGGTTTCTCACATTCTATCGACGATTGACTATTCTTTTTCTCTTTGCTCTTCATGTGTTACTGATTTTATCATTTTTGTTCGCTTCACGGTTTTATCTTTGTTCTTATTTGTTTCTGTTCGTTCTTCGTTTATTATAAATTTTTTGGCGTTTCTCAAAATTTCCCGCAGTAGAACTGCGGGCTCTCTACTAGTAAGGATAAAATTAATATACGTTTTGCGAGAACAAGATATACCTATAGGAGGTAGAAGCAAATATTTAGCTAAAATGACATTATATATGAAGTATCGGTACTTACGTATTAACGGTACTACCTTAGGAGCACTTACGTATTAACGGAACTACCTTACGCATTTACCTAACGACCTGTGTAAATAAACAATTTATTTATCCAGATGATTTATTCATTGTTGGAAGAAAACTTTCATGTGTTCAATTCTATGCAACGTGAGAAAAAAATGAAAATATATGATTTACCAAACTCCGAGCAGGTAGAAGTAAAATTCTTTCAACATCATGGTGTATTACCGAGTGAAAGAAAATGTTCGAAAGAGGCATTTAGCGGTACTGTACTTTGGCAATCGAATCTTCTGGAAATGTAACTTGAAGAATTGTCAGGAGAGAGTAAATATACGGATTGTAAATTGGTTTGAAAATACCCTACCCAACCCAACAAATAGAAACTTGAGTCTGTTTTGTTGCATTGTTTATAGATACTAGATACGAATATAAAAGTCTCTTTCGGGGGTTTAAGGGGGCAAAATCGTTATTTATCGCAGAAAGTTTATTAGATTTTAACTTCGTTATTCTATATTACCGAGGATAACTACCCCCGTTCTTATATTCGGAATATCCTGTAGTTCGAGGTAGTTCAGTTATAGTTCGGTAGTACCGTTAATACGTAAGTACCGAAGTATTAAATGACTCTCTACAAATACATATATTGTATTCGATGAGCAACTGGAAGAATTCCTCCAGTCCTAAATATCCACGCGTATACCTCAACAGAGTAAAATATAAAGGGTGCATCATTCAGTTCTGTATCATAAAATAAAAATAAATTGAATTATAATGTATAATTTCAATGAATGATAGATAATTAACTAAATTTCATATAAAATAGTCCAGAAAAGATAAAGTGTTCAAATATTCTTGTTTTCGGACAGAAACTTAAATAAACCGGCTCTGATTAAAGGGAAAATCTCATCGCCAACTGTTGGCGTAAAAGCAAGAAAAATAGGACATCCAGATTCAAATATTAGTCATAGCATAATTCTGTAATATATTTAACATACACAAATTTTTAATATTATTTTGGAGACGCAAATGAAAACTATGTAGCACAATTTTTACAAATTGACTCATCTATAATATAACGCCCATGCGTCCGTCCGTCACTCTTTTTGCTTACATTTTCATATAAAATTACAAGCTGAAAATTTGTATAGACATAGATTATTAGTCATTTTTTGCCCAAAATCTCTAATATCCTGGGAAAACAGGCACGGTTTCGATTCCCAGAAAATGAGTTTATCTTTTATTTACAAGAATAATATATAATTTTCAGAATCTAAACCATATCTAACCTACCCACTGCCCCCCAACCGAACGGGGCGTATAATCCACTTTAGCCCATGAGTTATCCAACCCAACCCAACTAGAGATAAGCATCAATACCGGATTTCTTTTGGCAGAGGGAAAAGGAAATAGTATCCTTTGATTGTGCATTCCTTAAACGAATAAGCCACACGGAGAATAAGATTGTTTAAATTTGAATGGATAGCGGAATTGACCCAATAGATAAGATTTGTCGACAACAATCCAACTTAGTCCTCAGAGAAAATAAAACCTAAAATTAGAAAATATTCCCATAGTTTAATTATATAAAAAATGTCTTGCAGCATCCAATAATATTAAAGGGCGATTCATGGTCTCGATTTCTTGCAAAATGCAATTACGTAATATAATTACCGAAAAAGGTGATTTAACGGAACTGGGCTTTTTATATTGGAATAATTGCCTGATGGTCTTTGATTCATATGTATTTAATAAGATTTAACAAATATGGTCCCGTAAAATTTTATCTGAAAAACAATAATAGCTAATTGTCTTCAATAATAGAATACTTTTATTGCCATACAACGACAGAATATGTACTTCATATATGATTTTAAATGAACTATTGAACTTTGTAAATGCTATGTTTTCCTATTCTTTATCTTCCAAACAAATTTATTATCTAATACATATAAGCTCCACGTGGGTGAAGTACAGTTTCCCTGGAGATCGCGTTGGTTTATTTACGAGTTTAGATCTTGGTGTATGGTTATTTTTTTAAGCGCTTGCAGTATGCAAGCACCGATTACTCGTATATAGTATAATTTTAAAGAAATCTATCAGTGCAATCAATCAATCAGCTATTTTCTTCCACGTGACAGCTCCATCATTTATTTTTGTCCTATTGAAGCTCCTCATCTTACAAATTCTCTTGCCTACAGTATAGTTACATATCTTGCTAAGATAGCACTTTTGTAGCAAATATTTACCAAAATATCTCTTATGGCCCTTTCCCATTCATGTTTTTCCCTACTCCATCTCTAAATCTTTTTCTCGTTTTCGTGGACGTGAATAATTCATGAGGCAATATTTTTCTCTATTTAGGAATGTTAAAAGGCACTTATGATGATTTCATTCTGTGAAGCATGGGCGGTGCTATTTTTATCCAGTAGATTAGGATGAATTCTTTCCAATCATTTCTTAGGGAAAGAACATTTTTATTTGAGTCTATTATAAAAATGCAACAAAAATAGCATTTGTTTGTTGAGTGTAAAAGAGTTGGTATGCTTGAAATTAGTAAGAATTGTTATCACTGGATTCTTCAGAAAACGATGCAGTCACTGATATGACGATGACACATATCCACGTTTTCACTCATCCATAGATATCTTCTCAAGGTCAAAAATTATATTTGTATGCGAAAATAAAGAAAGAACCCTTTTTTATCTTTTGGCACAGAATTTAGTCCGAAGCACTTCAAAATAAGCGCGTTATCGTTGCATTTAGTAAAAGTTTTTGCACTAGCTACTTCTTCGATTCCAGCAACAGTGATACACATTTTAAGCCAAAGCGAAAAATATTCCTTAATCTTCAAATAATTAAGTTTACTTTGCGAACAAATTTGTTTTTACAGAATTGTTAAGTTGTTTGCTTAAAAATGAGGGCTCTGGCAAAAAATGAAGATGGAAGGGCATTCCCGTCTTGTCTCAAATTCTTTCACTACTATATTCCTTCCTAAAGTATTGCATTTCGTGACACATTTAGTCCAATAAATTATTACGGAAGAACGATCGCATTTATAAATGAAACGTTGCAATTTTATAATCTCACATATATCTGATAACACAAGGATGCCATTACCATGTCAATCACATTAATACGAGGAAATATTTTTTTCCGTTCATTAATTTTTGTTACGGATATGATGTGGCATTGTTAAAATTAAAAACAAAAATGAAAACAACACCGTTTTAATAACATTTCTACTTATTCCACATAACACTATGTAACAAAGACTGGTTTCCATGAATAATCACCATCATCAGGTTAGAAGCATTCAAGAAATAGGCTTTTATACCAACAGGAGAGAGGGGAGGAAGAAAAGGATTGCGGGAAAGGAGGAGATAGGTTAACGGAGAGTAAGGGGATGGATGAAAAGGTGATTAGAGGTTGGGAAAGAAGTTGAGATTGGATGGATTAACCATGAACAGATGATAAAAGGGAGCGCTATAGGAGAGAAGGAGGAAATTTATTTGTTAGTGAATAACTGCATTAGGTACGGAGGAGGGGGAAGCGCTGGCATGAGTAAGGGAGAATAGGAGAGGAACTGGTGTTCATTAACTAAATGAATCTCAGGATTATGTTTGTTGTGTATAATTTTCATTTTTTCAGGAATATCTAATCTGATTTCGTGGTTCCTGTTTCATTTTAAAAATATGTAGTTTATTTTTACTGGAATAAATTTATTTTTACTACTATTATCCCTTTATGAGGGAAGAATTTGGCCAAAATGCCACACTTTTGGAAAATTATAGTTCTAAACAACAAAAATTTGTAAAGGAAGATAAGAAAGATAAGCTAATAGCCACAGCCCAAAACGGTTTGCATTTGGAAGGGAGAATTTGGAGAATAAAAAGTAATTGAGAGATGTCACAGCGCTCAACGATAGTCTTATAATCAGTTTCTCACCAATGAACGACGAAAGTTCCGTAACCGAAAACAGAACACCATTATGTTTCGGCTCGGAAATTATTGCTCTCTAGACTTAAATTAGTGTCTTGAATTGAGTAAATAAAAACTTAAAATATTTTGCTCTTTATTTTTCATTTAGAATTTAAAATTTGGTTTCCACAGAACATTAAACCTAACTAACCTGAATTAGCCAACCTCTATTATATAAAAATCCTTCCAAAGAAACAACCCAAAGCCAGCCGCAAAAATCTTCAAGCACGAGATATTTGCGTATTCTCATAAATGCCTTCTGCATTCAGATGTCAGTTGTTTTTCGCTATCTTGACAGCTATAGACTATGACGATTTTGATGTCTGGTGTTCCTTGATTTAGGCAATCACTGCGAAAAAAGTCATAAAATTGTTTTTCATCTGCTTGAGAAATATTTCTGAAATTTTTCCTCCCATTCCAGCGCTCTTTTAGGGAACAAAGTCAATGCAGAAGCGTAGATTCCAGCGTTATTAATGTTTTAAATTTAAATTAATAGGTAGGATCGGAAAAATAATCTTCATTTTGTTAGATCATGAATAAAAATATCAAATATATTTATCAATTTTTTCAAAGAAAACATTTGAAAATGATTTTTACCAGGTTCGATGAAATTATTTAAAAATTGCATTTGAGTAAGCCACTGCAAAACACGAAGAAAAATAATTCAAATCAAACGTTAATTACGTAGGGAACGGACCATATTTAGGCAACACTTCTAAGATAAAGTTATGTGATTATAGCCCAGAGGAAAAATATAATGAGTTATAAAAAGTTTTTAATTATTGAAATGTGTAATTAATCGATGAAAAAGTGACGACGAATCCATTAGCAATCGCGTTTTATATCACTCAATAATTGATTCATAGTTATCCAACATTCAGGATCAAAAGCAATTCATATTATCCTATTTTAAATACTCGTTTTTCCTGTTATATTACCCGGCGTTACTATTTTCTTTTTTCCTTTCAGGTCTTTCATGTCGAGTTATATCCAAATAGAAAACAAGAGGGATGATATAATGTTTATAATTTCATAAGCTGCATTCGAGACGTACTTATGTGTTGTTATTTTTCAAGCACTATCACAGAATTTATCTAATCAAAAGTTTATCTGCTGCAGTAAAATTGATACATGACCAACAAAAATAGTCAATTCTACCAATTGAAATACATCACAGGTAATAGACATGGTATGGTAGAAATAGGAAAAAATCCAATGTGTCCAACACATGACTTAGCAATAAATTATAAAACATATAATTATGTTTTCATTACAATAAAGTAATTTCTTGCCTCGCACGGTATACACGTAACGATAATTATCCAGCCAGTTTGCCAACGAAAACAGATACTTCACTGCAATTTCACTGTGATACTTTCTTTGTTAGTTAATACCAATTGAGCTTCTCGGGCCGTGTCGATGAAAGGAAAAATTTAGCGAGTATATACGATTGTTTACCGCGGTCGAGTGAATTTTGTGTACGGTTGTAAACAGCAACTGGCAAAAGGCAATTATCGTCAATTATTGTTCTATTTTGGCCTTACTTCTCATATCTTCTTTTTCTGATAGGTGATTCATATCATTTCGACAATTATTCCTCTGAGAAATGTGCGTTACATCAAAAATACTATCTTTAATGTTTTCTCTTATAACTTCAAAAAGTTTGTTAACTAGTAACATATTTAACCACTGCGATATTTTTCCGCCCAAGAAGTCCAGCGTTGTCACTATGGTCGTTTTAAAAATGTAGATTAAAACAGTCATTTTTCAGTTATTCGTTTTTATATGCAATAATTATTTATTTTAGTAAAAATATTAGTATGATCTCTTTAAAACGGCGGAAGAAAACATGTGGGTACGCAAAAATCTACATGTTACCCTGCAAGTCACCTTATTGGTGGGTGGCAGGGACTCAATGCACCAAAAAATCCCTAGTTTTTTACGTTACCTTTTCCTATTATGTTCTCTTATCGCCCTAGGGAAAAACGATCCTCTTTTTCGCTCCCTCCTACAATAGATCTAGCGAATCTTATCCTTTCTGTCCCGCCTTCCAAAATATGTCGAGTTTCTGATAAGATCTACTATCTCATTCGCTAGTCCCTTCGACATGTTTTTCCAGCTGTTTAAATCCAGCCTGCAGTATATGTTCCTCTAACGAAACTCATTTCAGATTCTCCATGAATGACGTTACGCTTTGCTTACTATAGTAATTTCTCTTTACGAATCTTGCCGCCCTGCGCTGCATCTTTTCCATCTCTTTAGTGGGTCCTTTTTTGCATCTCACACAGCTAACGCATATTTGACCTGCGGTAGAACCAAGGATAAATAACATAATTCCTTCACTTTTTCGGAGATACTTCGAACTATTCTCGGTATAAAGTCTAACTTTCTGTTAGCGGGACCTATAAATCGGTGAATGTGGGTGTCCCACGAGAGATCATGATGGATTGTGACTTCTAGATATTTAACCGAATCTGAAATTTAAAACCTTACTCCGTCGAACGACAAGTAACATCAAGTGAAGTATTTTTGGTACTCCAGATATTGATGACATAAAATAGTTGTAGGAGTACAGTTATCGAGCTCTTTCTCTTATATCACTTTCTCACTACTCTCATATATAGAAAAAGTATTGTAATCGCCCGCGAGAGATCTCGAGGTTGCCTGCGTGGCGGATCAAGTCCAGATAGTAAAGGGCATTATCTGGCTTTAGTTGTATGAAATGTTCGGTGACATTAATTTCAAACCCCTTTGAAGGTGATGACGTTAGCGATGAAGCCAGTCAAATGTCGAGTATTTTCAAGCAAGGTATTAAGAAAAAAATTCATAGAATTTAAAACGGACAATCCATTTCAATCAGAATCATCGCAGCCAAATGTATGTTCATTAATACCTATTAAGATATACCACTTCTAAAGTGCACCTCTCTTAGACTGAATTAGTGTTTTGTTTCAATAAATAAATCCGGTTTATGTCGCGTGAAAATCATTAAATTTCAATTCTGACGGTCAAAGATTTGAATGACAGAATGAGCATAGATTTGACGAAATATGTCATATACCAAGATAGATGACAAAATTAAAAGTCAGATTTCGCATAAGTATTCCCAAAACAAAAATAAATTTTGTTTTTCCGTAAGAATATTATTGTCTGGATATAACTCATTTTCAACAATAATAATATGTTGAAATGAACTAATGCAATGTATGTTGCCCGCGTCTTGTAATTTTTTAGTTGAATTTTCCCGCTGACCTTAAAAGGTTGGACAGGCCTGGCCTAGACGGCTCAGCGAAATCAAATGATATTTAGTATTTAGGCTTACTATTACCCAGAATAAACTCGCTAAAGTTATTAAAGATATAGCAAAACAATGAAGGGTATCTAAAAGATAGAATCTATTTTCGGTGAAATACTACTAAAAACGGTTGCTTTGTAGCCAAAACGCGCATCTGGTTTTTTTAATAACCTTGGCTATTGGAGATACCTCAGACAAGTATTTTTTAGGGGCTTGTTCTTGAATATATGATAAAGTTTGTGCAATGTATACTGTACCGATTATTTTAAAATTGTAATTGCTTTAAGTAAACCAATTACAACTCATAATTTTTACATTATCTTATCCAATGACTTAATTGTAAATGATGAATAATGCCTTAAAGATGCATTGGGCTGTTTTGTTGTTGCGAAAGTCTCCCGCAGTACAAACTACTCTCTCGAAAAAATTTCTGTTACGCTAAATCCCTTTCCTTTTCAGTTTTCCTGTAGCTTAGTTCCCTATATCTCTATATCCCAACGACAGGGACGGCACGAGGAATTTTGGCGCCCCGGACGAAATAACATTCCAGCGCTCCCCTTAGTAAATGTTTGTTGAGACATATACAATGTACATGTTAATTTATTCATCGCTTTGTAGAAATTATTGATAATGATAAATTAAAAGGAATGCTGTCAAGATTATAGCCAGTTCATTGATATAAATTGGTATTTAATATTTATTCATTTGCAAGTAATGCATAGATAAATGATAGTGATAACGCCCCCAAGACTTGGGCGTTCCGGGCAGCCTCCCGGGCCGGCCCTACTCTACGATATAACGCCATCAGAGAAGTTTTCGATTTTTCTCTTACAAACATTTTTTCATATCAAATTCACTGATTGGCTTGTTCTACAATTTTAATGAAATATTCAATCATAAATCGTCAATGCCCTTCTTAAGCGTCTGCCTTACTCAAATATTAATTACTGTTCTCAAATGCATCTCTTTCAAAACTCAAAACCTTCATTCCGTTCCAAAACTTTGACACGTCATAGTTCACTATCGCCCGCATGATACGAGTCACACTTGACTCCATGATCAATGGCTCGTATTGCTCTCTTTCAGTTATATCCTTATTCGCCATTCAGGTAACTCTAAACTTCTTGTCTATCAAAATTTCATCTTTCCTCATTCCAGCGCTCTCGCATCTACTTACTGCATTTCCTTATGCATACCTATGCCTATTTATTTACATACTCTAGTTGCAGGTTGGCTACTTGCCAGGTGGCAACGCTACATCAAATGCTGTCATGAATTTAAAAGAGATTTGAAAATATTAAAAACTTACATCGTGATCATAATCACTTGTCAAAAAATTTCAATTTCTATAAAAATATACAATTTACAATCAAATTGTTTTTTCCATTTGGCTTTAATGTCATATCCCCTTGGAGCCGAAGTTTTCAGGGTTCATGGTAGACCTTCACGGTTACCGTAGCGGTCCCGGGGCCCACGAAGTCCCCACCGTACTTCACCCTACCAAGCATTCCCTCTACTTCCTCCGGCTCGATTGTCACCCTCAAACAAAAGATCATTTACATTTTAACTTAAATTGCTTTACCGTTTTAGGATAGGGCTTAAAGATTTCCTCAGGTAACTCATTCCATTTACAGATTTCTCGATTTAGGAAAGATTTCTTGGCGGCGTCAGTTTTCTGTGGCCTGTATTTAATTTTATATCTATGGTAATTTCTTCCGATGTAGTGCAATTTCTCGATCCCAATTAATAAATTTTCCCATGCCCCTTTTTTATTTAATATTTTAAATATCCCACATAGCCTATTGAGTTTCCTTCTATTTTCCAATGATTCCCAACCTAGCACGCTTATCATTTCTGCTACACTTTCAGTCCTCTTATGCTTCCCCATCACGTATCTGGCAACCTTCCTTTGTACCTTTTCTAACTTTTTTATCTGCCCCACTTCATACGGATCCCTTACATTCGTGGAATATTCCAAAATTGGTCTTATAATGGCTTTATACGCTAATTCCTTTGTGGCTTTGCCGCTCCCCTTGAGGTTCTTTATCACCCAATGTAAGGATTTATATGCCTTTCCTACAATATGATCGATATGCTGACCCCACCCCAAATTTGCTGAAATAATTATTCCTAAATATTTACAGTACTCACTTTTAGAAATGTAACCACCCATTAGCTCGTATTGCCTACATCCCTTAACTCTTCTTTTAGTAAAAGTTATGGGCTTACTTTTTCCAACGTTTATGTCGATTTTATTAGTTGATATCCAGGTAGCCACTTTCACTAAGTCCTCTTGTAAGTTGTTTCTATCATCCTGACTTTTTATGCTCCTATATAATATGCAGTCATCAGCAAAAAGACGTATATCTGAAGATATTTTTACATGGAGATCATTGATGTAAATAAGGAATAGTAAGGGGCCTAGGACACTCCCCTGAGGGACACCGGATATGACCGGTCTTTTCTTTGAGTACTCTTGTCCTACTCTGACCCGTTGTGTCCTTCCGGTGAGGAATTCTTTTATCCAGCCTATTACCCTTTTATCTATATTTAGCTTCTCGACTTTCTCGTGTAAACGGTCTTAGGGTACACTATCGAATGCTTTTTTGAAGTCTGTGACTACTGCGTCAATTTCCTCCCCATTTTCAGCAATATCTTGACAAAGCCATAGTAGCTGTGTCTCACACGAATATCCTTTTTGAAAACCATGTTGGTTTCTAAAGAGCCAGTTCTTTTCATTCCAAAATTTTCAAATATATTTCGCAATCATTTTTTCCAACAACTTGCACACGACCGACGTTAGGCTTACTGGTCTATAGTTCTCAACCTTAGTTTTATTTTCACCCTTGTATATAGGAATAACGTAAGCTTTTTGTCGCATATCTCTGGTATTTACATTTCTTCACTTCAACATCCCTGCAAATAACTAAAACCTATTTACTCCTAAGTTGCTTTTTATACCAAGAATTTAATGTGCTAAAGTATTTCTATTTTTATTTTGTTAAATGTACGAGGTGTGACGCAAAAGCTTTCAGACTGATTTGTTAGTGGACTTAATACAATACACAGTTGGTGTCATTAGGAAACTTGTTTTAGGCTCTTTCTTGTCAATAATGTAGGTCATAATCCTTTGTTGTCTGATTTATGCTATTCCAGTTTTTCTGAATTGATTTTTTCGCCGTGGTCGTAAAAATAGTTCCAAAAGTGTTGACTGATAAAATAAAAATTGCGATGGGCGGAAATTTGTTCTGATTTAACCAAATACTGAAGAGGACGAAAGTATCCTGTAACGGGTCATGAAGTTAAAGCGTGAGTCTCTTATTACAATCCATAGCCCAAGTTTCTAAGTATTCAGTGGAAAACTGATGAATAACTAAGATCAAAAAGACGGGACTGCCAAAATCGAAGGTGAAGACGACGTTGATCCCGTTATTTTAATATCGAAGGTATTGTTCACTCCGAATTTGCCTTAAAGTGTCGAAGAGTGAACCCAGCATCTTTCAACGTCTGAGAGACATAATTTTTAGGACGAGTCAAAATTTTTGGTCGGGTCTCTAGATTCTTCATAGTGCACCATCGTAGTTTTCTCTCATTAAGGGAATATTTGGCAAAATTTAAAAGATTTTCTGCTAGATCATTCGCCATATTCATCCGGCTTCACCCCATAACATGACAAGATCAAAATTTCGTTGAAAGGGAAAAATGTGACGGCGACTTTGAGAACATTACAAAACATGACTTCTAAAATGTTTCCAGGCGTGGTAACACCGTTGGGAGATGTGTCTGGCTCGGCAAGGAGACTATTTCGATAATGAATATATTATAACCTTTCCACTTTATACGTAGATACTATTTTATGTATCATCAATCCAGGAACTTTTGGGTCACACCTCCTTTTGTCCCGATGTAATTTGGATATTGTCATGCTTTTGAAATTCATTACCATATTAATATAAAGAAAGAAGAAAATCTTTTAGAATTAAAAATCGACCAACTACCACTGATAATATCCACTTTTTAGTTTAAATATGCATTCGATTTATTTAACTGATTTATAGCAACAGGAGTTATCATTATTTCTTAATTTATATAATTTTAATTTAATGTAAACGTTGAACGCTTCAGTTTTGAGTTTCTCTAACTAAACGCAATCAAATCTAATTTGCATAATTACTCATTACTAATGGAAATTGCGTCTGTATGTTGGCTATGCAGTTGCGGTTTCCAGCGCTACTGTGTGAGTCGATTTTTTCTCATTCATTTCTCCATATGCGTGCCTTTCAGCTCTAAGAGGGGAAGGGTGAATTCTCAGCATCATAAATCAAACTTAACATCTGCTATTAATAAAATGATTTATAACGGTTTATCGTCCCCTTTAAAAATAGATTCTGGATGAAAACAAATTGCGTAAATGTTTTAAAATTATTTTTTGGAAGGAAGAAAAAACCTCGCGGCAGTTGGCTTTGAAAGCGCTCTTATAAAAAAATCAAATCGCGTCCATTTCACTAGTTTAACGGATTGCGTATCTGTCACGTGCGCGGCAGAAGGGCCGATAAAAAAGGGTTCTGCTCGTATCGAAAGTAGTGCTGGAATTGCGTGGGAGTATGGGGTGTTCCCTACGGGGGATGTAAATGAAGGAGGCTCGGGATAAGCGCGTGAGAAACGAGATAAGAAAAGACAGAAGGACGAAGAAGGGATTAGAGTGAAGGTGAAGCGTGTGTGGTATGGTGGATTTGGAAGATGAGATTAGGAGGCGTGAACTTGAAGGAGTAAGGTAAAGGAGAAGGGTCCGTTGAGTAAGGATGGCTCGAAGGGTAGGCAGGGGGAATGGTAAGGCAGGAGGTTGAGTGGAGGAGGCGATACTCAGGGCTTTCCTGTGATGCGAGGAGAGCCGTGGCTGAGGGCGGCGAGGTCAAAGAGGGCGGAACGGACGCTCTAATTACAATCGGTGGGAAAGTGTTGCGGTCCGCCTGGCGCTACTAAAGTGAGCGAGTCCGTGAACAGCGCCTGTGCTCCCATAAAACGGCCTTTGATTTATGTTCGTGGAAATAAAGCGAGCAAATAAAGCAGTGTTTGTCCCCGCGGCTGCCGAGTTTTGACCACGCCTCCCTCACTCCAAAACTAACTCGCCTCTCTTGGACCTCACCCCTTATTACTGGCTCCCCTCACACCAAGGACTTCCACTTCTCCCATCCTATCTTCTCGCGCTCTCTCCGTCTAATCCTCTTTCTCCTTCCCTCTACCTGCACTCCCCGTTTTACCCTCTTTTCATTCTGTCCTTATCGCTCTTTCGCTCTATTTCTCGTTCCTCCTCTTCCTTTCCCTCCCGATTATTTTGTTGCGTCAGCATAATCTACTGCTGTAGCTCTGATTAACACATCATCACTACTTCCATACCTATTAATAATACTGCAATATCTACTTGATTTGCAATTATGCTCTGTGTCCACTCCTTTTTCCTTACAAACTGTTGTTAAATTCGTAGGGTATTAGTTACGCGCGTATGCGTAATTAAAAGTAAATGTTTTATTCAAATCTCAATGCTTTCCTAAGTGGACATAAAATTAACTATATTTAATTATTATTTAAATTTTTATTTTATATTGAAATATAGGATGTGCGTAATGTAAACGTGATTGAATAGCACCGCAATATCTCTTTACTTTGATAAAATGTTATAACAATTTCCCTCCAATCGAAACTCCTAATGACTAATTCTTCTTATCTCCAGTCATCCTCTCACTCTTCCTCTTCCTTACTCTTTTATTACGTCTCATTGCCTCTTTTTCCTCACTTTCCTCTCTTCTCTTTCTGCGTCTATCACGTCTCCTATTAATACGTTACCTCTTCCATGGATCCTCGTGGAGGGAAACCAACCAGGCACCTTTACAGCGTTTCTCTTTGGACCCCTTTCCCAAGTCTCCCCTTTCTATTTCCTTACTGTCAAGTCTCAATGCCTTCCACTCTTCTCTCTCTCCCTTTTCCATCTTCTCCTCCTCTCCGTTCTTCTCTGCTACCCTTGCTCACCCGCCGCAGCATCAGACCACTTTAGAGCCGCTAGACGGTGGTCATCTGTTATCAGCCGCCTCGCCATCCACTCCACCAATTACCTTTCCTGCCTCGCGCCCGTGTAATTACCTACCCACAGCCTAACTATCAGCCCCAGCCCTACTCCATCCCCACCTCCGTGCTACCGTCCGACCGCCTCCTAATCATCTCGCCACTTTCTCATTAATTCCATTGGTTTCACGATTGCTTTTAAATCTTCTATTGGTAACAAGACGCACGCATGCTAATTTCATTTTCCAGTCATTTTCACACCAATAACGAGGTTAATTTTTCATTAATCACGCTGACTAATATAAGAATGGGTCCTTTTCTTTAAATCCTTAGTTTAATCCAAGCCGTTTAATACCCTGCGTATCATCCTAACATCCTAATAGTCATTGGCTTAAATTCGACGTGTAATGTTTTTTTTTGGGATTTCATGGATAACCGGGTTATAATATAATGATACATTCAGTAGACAAATGGATTGAATGTTTTAGGTAGCTGAAAGCATGGGAAATTCAAATGAATGGCAATTCAGGAATGCTCTTGTTTTAAAGTTGTGAAATCACTTAATGAGATATTACATTACTTTTTACTTACTCGATTAATTAGTTGACAATTATGAATGATTTTTATGTGCGAAAATGAACCTGTAATGAGCTTTCTCATATAAAATTATCATTATAAATTTTAGGGAGAAATATTTGTCATACATTTAGAGAAAGTTGCCAAATTTATGAAGATAATTTAATTTCTCCTATAATCATCATACTTTTCTTCATTAACATCTACAAAAAGTCCCAGTTCTTGAAATTATTGCTATTTCTTGATACATCTGGGTTAGAGCTGAAGTTTTGTTGTAGCATGGGTGATGAAATGAAAATGTTCAACTCT
Source organism: Tanypteryx hageni (assembly GCA_028673005.1). Lineage (NCBI taxonomy): Eukaryota > Metazoa > Arthropoda > Insecta > Odonata > Petaluridae > Tanypteryx > Tanypteryx hageni. The sequence continues at coordinate 82,235,304 of CM054112.1, forward strand.
ATTGCAAATTACATCAAAGGTACAGAAGTTCATTAATCAAAGAGAAATTATGTTAAAGGTGGAAGGGCAATCTGAAGCCGCCCTAACTCCTTTCCCTCTTTATCTCTCTCTCTCTTCTCAAACTGACTCCTACAGTCCCCCACGCCCTCTCCCTTTCTAACTCCTCAACCTCTTCATCATCGCCTTGCGGTTGTCGCGCGGTTTCACCACCGGATCAAACTGCGTTCACATGACGTCACGCCTACTCGTGGCTTTTCCTCAACCTTCTACTCCCCTCCGGCCGCACGTTCCCCTCATTCTCTCTCTTCCTCCACTCTTCACCCCTCTTCCCTCCTTTCTTCCGCTTTGCTCTCTCACTCTTTCCGAAATCCTTTCTCTCCGACCTGGTCCTTATGTTAAAGTTCGCCGCAATATAGGGATCCAGGCCTAAGGTTGGAGGCTGTGAGGAGAAGTGGGAGGTTGGATTCTGCTCGGTATGACTTAAAAGATGTGAAACGCGGCGTTACTTTGCGCCTCCACAATGAGCTCTTCCTTCTCAGATTTAATTCTATCGGTGTGTCTTCTCCTGTCATTTGCATTCGTTTTAGGCGATATTCGTTAAACGGAATTTCTGTCTAAATTTAGAAACTAATTATTTTAATTATTTGGAGGCATATACACCACAGTTCGTTTCGTTCTTTACAGAGGAAATGTCTACCTTAATGCATCATCATTTAAAGATAGTGGTTTACGTTGTCAAATTTTTCTAGCATTTTTATTATATACCCGCGATAAGAAAAGGAATAAACAAGGAATAAAAACAATTGGAAGGCGTAGAGTGGGGTATAATATAAAATTTGGGCATCAAATAAGAGCAATATGACATAATTTTGAAATGACTATTATAAAATTTAATTTACATTAAATTTGTATTCCTGAAGCTCTGATAGCTAAATTGATTATTAAAGCAATTTCTCTCATAATTGAAAACATATTATTAGTATCAATAGACTTTTTCTATTCCTACATAATAATTTACTATTTATCATTTGAAAATTTTCCGAAATGATAAAATCATCATATTTCATTAAAATATGAATGGTTTGCAGCCGTATATTTATTTCCGCTGCTTTTGCTATATATATATATATATATATATATATATATATATATATATATATATATATATATGTATGTATGTATGTATGTATATATGTTCTCTATCATTTTTGACTCCTTATTTTTTTACTATATCTTTTTATTAGATAGATTTAGCTTTTGATACTGTGTATATTAAACAACTTGTTTCATCATACACTCTATATCCCGTCTACCAACTAAATGAATTTGTAGCCAAAGTTTCCGAATATTTGCTCCTGAATCAATTAAAATTATCTTTTATTTGCTATTTCTGCGTTTTAAGTATCTCTAGCTTTTGATAATAAATTCTTCTTAAGAAAATTTCTAAATGAAAATAAAGAAAAATATTGTCTGGCGTGATTTTTGTAACTCCGTTAAATAAATGTGACACTTATTTACCAAAACACCACTTAAATTATATGCGGTCCTGAATTGACGTCAGAAAGCCCTTCGGCCTATACGAACACATGATTTTTCATTAGGTCTTAATTTTACGCAAAGCGGTTCGCCCAACAAGACCTTTTTCAAGAACACAAACCCCACGTTACTCAAGGAACTGCAAGGTGTAAATATAAATCTTATTATATAATATACGTTTGCCCCTCACGCTCGACTGTGGCTTTATAAAAGAGCGGGAGAATGGAGAACTATTGACTACTGACTGTAATGCTATTTTAACAAATTTTCCGAGTAGGTATAAAATTGAAATTTGGCAGGAATGTTTAAGGAGGGAGAGGGTGAGAGGGAGTGATAGATAGATACCTAATGGTCTTTATTAGGCGAGAATGAGACTAGGAAGTCTATTTTTCCAGAAGGGGAGAGGGAGGGAGAATGGGAGGGAGTAGTATGGGAGAGAGGAAGAGAGAAAAGGAGGAAGAATGGGAAGTGCCTTAAATTTAATTCTTAATCCACGCATACCCGTCATATTTGACAGGCAATTACGCTAGTACATTTTTAATAAACATTATTCGACGTTAATAAAAAACAATACTTTTTTAATATTTATAATTATAAAAATATTGAAAATAAGTAAAATGAGCTAAGGTTAATAAAAGAGTAAACCCAAGGAGAATCATATAGTTAATTTTTGGCACCGTTTCAGAAAAGCGTTCTTTTTTAATTGAAATGAAAAAAGATACCTGGAATGGACCCCGTACTCTTATTATGAATTTTGACTTGTATAAAACATACGTAATAGTTGCTAAAAGTATGATTCTTGATTTACTATGTTCACTCACAGTCAGTTGACGTACTGTGAGTTACACCCTACGCCATCTTTTTAGCACGTGATTATGTGATCACCCTGTCTATCCGTCTGTGAGAAACAACCATTTGTTTAACAGATGTTTGGAAGACGCTTTTTGAATTATATAGCTCTTATAAATCCATTAAGTTTCCACCGATTGAACTTTCACGATAGTTAATGATTTTCCGCTAGATGACTTTTAATTAGTAAAAATCAAAATTTTAAAATGGTATTGTAGCCAAACTACTGAAAATATCAGGAAAATTCTTTTTGAATTTGATAGCTATTATCAATCTATGAATTTTCCACTGATTTGGTTTTCCATGTAGCTCTTAGAGTTTCCGCTAGATGACTTCAATTTCGAAAAATTGAAAATTTTTAAGTGGTATTGTATCCGAACTAGACGAGTGATGTTTTCACGAATAGGAAAATTCTAATGAGGATCTACATTCCACCGGTATATGTTCTCCTCTGCTCATAGGAGGAGACAAACCAGAACACTGAAACTTTCTAAGTAAACGTGCTTCCACCTCCTTCTTTAGCATGGGTATCTTAATTGTTATAACATCCAGCAACAACCTTTGCATAAAGGACATACCTTTGGATGACTACTTCGTAACTTAAATACTTAATTTAATGTTTCTTCCACACCTTGATTTGCAGTTTAGATCGTTTTATTGAGTCGTTTTTGTGAGTTTTCGTGGTAACTGTGGGTTGAGTTTATCACTTTATCATGCCAAATACTGCTCAACCGGATTTATTTGGTCTAAAATCCATTCTAAACCATTGTTTTCTTTTTCGGATCGAATTTCTTCGCATTATAATGATAGAAATAATATCAATGAAATAATTATAAGCGAATGACTCTGCTGCCGAAGAAAGTTCATATTTATAAACTTAATTAGTTCTTGGTTAATTTTTAAGGATGTTCATCGCTACAGTAAAACTCACATCTTCCGGGAATAAAATATTTTACTATAACGGCCAGTTCTTGAGTTTTGAGGCTCTCAAACTGTTTTTGTCGCCGTTTTTAGAGCAATAAAATTTATCGATTTTATTGAGACTTAGAATAGAGATTTATGAATTCTAATTTTATTCTGTTGAATTTTTATCCAAATTCAGATAGAATTTTTCGATTTCATGAACATTATTTTCTTTATTAGATTAAAATAGGAATGGGGATAACATATTTTTATTACCATTTAAAAATGTATGGCCAACAAATATTGTTTTTATTATTGAAACAAGTCAGATGTAACTTTAAAAATATCAACTATTGATTTTTAATCCACAAAAAAGCCAATTTTCAGTTAATCTGGATCGAAAAATTTAATTGCGTTACAGCTCGCATTTATTGCGTTACACGCATCATCGTATTGGATTTTAGAAATGTTCAATCTCTGTAACGTAACTAGTGAAGTATCATTTACCCAGATTTCACAATTTAATATAATTCTCATAAATTACATTGCAAAGCCAACATTGGAATTGTTCCAAATTTTATAGGATTTTTGTAATGATTGTTAAAACATCAGAATTGTTTTCTCATCGTAATATTACTAAGAAGGTAATTAATAAAATTACAGTAGTTTATGTCAAATGTATAAGGTAAAATATATTAAGAAGCGGCAATACTAAATTCAATATAAATGAATGTTCATATTTGGCATTATATATTGTATTATTTTTTAGCGCGTCTTATTTTAGATGTCCTTATAGTTTCACTTTGGCGTCTGTGCACTTGCTTAAATTGAAATTGTGACGAAACCGTAAATGATAGAGAGCTGAAACTTGGAGAGTAGATTTTTGTACTCCTGCCATTTGTTTTTCTTTAGATTTGAGTTTTGAAAAATATACAGGGTCGGATAGGGACTCATTAAATTAAAAAAATATCTTCGGTGGTATAAAAGATGATATGTTGAAATTTTTAGCGTATATTTTTACATTGATGCCACTTACAAACGAGACTCTGATAACCGATTAAGATAAGCTAAATTTACACACATAACAGGTGATCAAATTCCAAAGTATCCTCAGTTCGTCAAATGAGTTAATGGGAGAAATCTTCATAGCGAAATAAAACAACATTTCACTGAATTTAATAATAAAAGAAAAATGCGCTAATTTTATCCATGTCCATTGAAAACACTCTACTTGTTTAGCATTAATATCCCGTCGAGATTTTCTATGGGCAGTTTCATTACTCTTTGCTTGTACAATTTTGTACTCTTTCTTCATTTCTTCCTTTCTTATTCAGAAAGGATTTCATGCGATGCATACATTTCGCCTTAGCTTGACAACTTCTTCTCATAATGCTATATTTTGTATGAATCATGATGATATCCATTTATATATTTGTTGATAAATATATTTTGATTTGCTGATAAGCTAACTAGTTTCTTGAGATTGCCATTTGTTAAATCAGTGGTTCTTCTTTCATTCATTATTTATGGATGCTACACAAATTACTTTACTTTCTTCATCCAATATTAGAATCATCGAACAAATGTAAACTGTCACAATAAAAAAATTGATTTTTTCATTGAGTGAAGGATCATTTTTCATTCCAAAGATGGGTATAATAATTAAGTGCGATCTGATATCCAAAGTGCCTGTGATTTTTATATAAACATATGTTAATAAAGTTTCATCATAGCAAAATTTGATGTTTATTTTCGTTAATGGACCTTCCACTACTTACTTAGTTAAATTTTAATAAGCCAACAACATCTTTTACAAAACCAAAATTAAAGTATGTGTTTTAAGATAAAAATTCTTGGGAGGCTGTTTAATTAATTTTGATAGAATTATATATTTCTATCAATAAGATAAACTGTTTGAGTGATTACGAATATTATTTCTTTATAGTAATATGAAGATTACATAATAAATATTAAAAATTGGTAACTGTCATAATTAATAATTAATTAAGTTCAATTTACAAAAGACGGTTAAATAAACATGATAATGAGTTAATTGAAAACATTTTGCGTAAACGAACAAGTAAGGAAAGAGCTGTTGCAGCAGACAGTAAATGGCGTTTTTTCCCAGAGAAATTGTTAATACAGGACGTTAAAAATTGATGTACACTAGAATGATTGCTCTGAAATAATATTATAAAAATGATATAATATAATTAAGAAGAATAGTTTTTAAATCAAAATGCTTATCAAAGAAAGAAACTGAAATTAAATTTCTACTCTCATTATGCTAGTCACTAGAACCTCCACATGAAAACGTGCATAACGAGACAGAATACTGAATCGATTGGCGAAAAAACGAAGTCTCTAGATGCTTTCGTTTGCGAGTTAGCGCGTCGGATTAAAAGATAGGACAGACGAACTTCCTCAAGAAAACATGCACAACGAGATAGAATACTAAATCAAATGGCAAAAAAACGAAACGTAGCTGCTTTCGTTTAGAAGTTTAGTAAGACATATACGAACAAATAGAACGCATAAGCGGATTAAAAATAACTGCTAAAAGTGCCTGTACATCAAACATAAAAGACCCAATTTCAGATTATTGTATGATTGATTAGCTTAATTAATCATACGTTTTATACAAGAGAAAGTTAAGTTCATAAACGCCAGAAAGGTTATTTCATCAGTACCTGACATTCTTACAAATATTTAATCTCGGTTCATTCACAAATAAAGTTTAACATCGAGCGTATACGTATCTTTATGTTACCTTCATATATTTTTTTCTATTACTACATATATTAAAATATTGATATATAATAAAAAATTTTAGAACAAGCAATAATGAGAAATAAAACTCGCTTAACTAGATTTCAATGAAACACTATTATGCAATGGAACACATTGTTCTAATTCAGGGAAATGTCCTATTTCTACCTTATGATTAAACAATATTTTACGAGAGGGGGTACTATCAGTCTAATCCCTGCCACTACGATCAGGGAGAAATGACATTTACTTTACACGTGCGCTCATTCATTCGTGTGGAAGAAAGAGAGAAACATGATTCCAGTTACATTAGCCTACTCTCAAAAACCGCTCCGAGGGATTACACGGACTTTAGGTGCCTTTTGAAGGACTCAGCGCTGCAATCGTGCACTCGTCACAACACAATTCGGGGACGTAATGGGAGATGGGAGGGGATTTTGAACTCAGAGCAATAGAAGGCCAGCACTCCAAACACTCAACCGCCGTTCATGCATTTCACGAAACTTGGAATATAATTACCTTACCTCTCACGAATTATAGTCACGATGAATGTAAGTCTAATTTTTTACGAGAGAACGCGTTATGGAAATGGGCCGAGGGGATAAAGGTGATATACGGCGAATAAGCTGTCGCTGATTTTTTGGGTATTAACACGATGCCGTTTATGACATTCATCCAGTAAAATTTTCAGCTAGTAAGCTTTGTAAATTTCAAGGATGCCTTAATACTTTTATTCAAAATGCCAAAGTTTTTCTAACTATTATGTTTAGAATCCAATGAATGTTCTCAAGGTTTGATTTAACGAGTACTCTTCTCCTTCACTTTCTCTTTGCATTGAGAAATACGTGTACCCTGACTTCACGACCCTTCTTTATCCCACCCTTAATCTTCGCTTCTGTTTTTACTCACGTTTTTTCGACCCACTACCTTCCCTTCCCCATCCATCCACTTCCCCTCTTCCATATTCTCCCCTCTCTTTGAATTCTCTTCCTACCCATATACTCTCACTCCCTCTCCTTACAGACCACTTTACTCATCTACCTCCCTCCCTCTATCCATCCATCTTCTCCCCTCCTCCATTCCGTCACCACTTTCCCTCTCCACCACCCCTCGACATCTATTTTTCTCTCTTTCTCTTCCCTCTCCACCTACTTCCCTCCCTCCTCCATCTATCTCTCCTCTCCTATCCCTCCCCTGCTTTCCTTCTTCCCTGCGTCCACGAGCCAGACACGATCGATCTACCCGTGCTGCAAAAACTCACCACCCCTTCTTCATGCACCTTCCTCCCTCTCTCCCTTTCCCTTCCTCCCCCCCCTCATCATTCTTCCTCTTCTCCCTTCCTCTCTTTCTCTCCTCTTCTCCCCTCTCTCTCTCCCTCCTCTTCACCTGCCTCCCTTCCTCTCCTTCCCTCTCTCTCTCCGCCTTTCGTACCTCACTTCCCCTTTCTCTCCCTCCCCCCTCACACTCTCCATCCTCGCCCTCTCTGTGTTCTCCCCCGCGCGCACTTTGCCCCAAACATCCGCACTGCCCTCGTCCTTTCATTCCTCCCGTGTTCTCACTTCACACCCCGTGCCATGTTATCGCCTCGCACCCTTTTATATTCAGACTTCGGACTGGCGCACCTCTCCTCCTTTTCCCTCTTCCCCTCGATCGAGTACGTTAGAAATCTCTCTGCTTGTAACTGAAAAAGAAATAAATATATTGAAGCCTAGATAATCTATATTCTTTTAATGTAGAATGAAATTCTCTTAATATTGATTTTTTTCAACTCAGGGAGAGGCATTTGGTTTTTGGAGGTGTGCTAAAAATTAGATGAGGGATAGATATTGGTAGTATTTTGGCAAAGAACGTTTTTAAAATTCAGAAAAGGCAATTTTCATCTTAAAAAACGTGCCAAAATAAATTGTGTAGACGCTGAGCAAATTTATGTTCAGATAAACGTGAATAGTGGCTTCATTTCGAGTGTTTATATCTATAATATTATCTCGCCGACATTTCCACTCAAGGGGTTTGAAGGAAGCTTTGTTTCTTACGAGAATAAGGTCATAAACCGAGACTGAGTCTAATCTTGCTCTTTCCATATTTAGTATGGAATTTTGATCCTTTCTTTCCTAATTGGTTGTATCATAGTATCATAATAGTGCCGACATCAGTTTTTCTTCATGCTTCAAATTTTTTCATAATTTTCTCAAATATTTTCTGACTGTCATTGACATATTATAATGTAGACTTCTTTGAACCTATGTTCCCATATAAGTACTTCAACGTTTTAGTATCTAAAATTATACTATTCATCAGTTTTTACAGTAGTAAGAACGTTACGGAGAAGTTTGGTCGACTTTTAAATTCGATCATTATGTTTTTCCATGAAAATATTTTCACTAACTTCAGCGAATATTGCTAATTTGATCATTTAATTAAAATTCTGTTTTTCAAATATCGCCTGCGGTATGTTTATATCATTTAAAAAATTCTAGTTGGGCTGCAATCTTATCGTCATTTGGGAGGTTGTCTTTAAAATATTCTTTTGAGCGGTTGTGTAAGGTTTCTTTAACCATATTTCACTACAGCTAAGGGAAATATGTTCAATACCGATATCACATTTAGGGGTTATATGCTGTCCTAAAATGATCCCATGTCGAAAATTAATTCATAAATAGATTAAGGAGGTTGAAGATAATCGTAAATAATAATAAACAATAAAAGTAATTCCGCAATATTATCGCAATCCAATAATTTTATTTTGAATTCTGAACCTACACCGCAAATAAGATAAAAAACAAGATATCTTTTTGATATAAATTATACAATGGCGTTCTTCCATATAAAAATTTGATATCCTGTGCAAAATTTATTAGTTGCCAAGGTAGGAGCAATTGAAACCCTCACAACAAAAATTGTATGGTATATATTACCTTTAACCAACCTCTATCCCAGCGACAGGAGACTAATATTCCCAGCTCCAAAAACATACGTCTTCCGCGGCATAAAGCAAAAAATAAAACTTTCATTATTAATTAATCTGATATCTTATGATGGAGGTCAAACACCCCGGTTTCTACCATAGATTAAATATTTAGCCCTATACTTATAAATCTTCAGTATTACATACATACATACATGCATGCATACATACACATTCACCTGCCGTGTCAATTCATTTCCCGCTACGGAAAAACTGGACGATATTGATCGTTATAAAAAGTACAAATTTCAAAGCATGTCATGCTTTTGCAGTTGCTAAAGTAATTCTTATCGGAAATAAGTTAGAGAAAAGTGAATTACAGCAAGTGATTACTTCATTGGCGTTCTTCATTAGAATAAATAATTTCCATGCTACTTTATTCTCGAAATTATATTTTTTCTTTATTTTAATATCCACTTAAAATAATTATGCAATTTAAAATTTAAATTTATTTAAAGTTCGTCATTATAATTTTATACGGAAATTTCGTAATATTGCTCAAGAATTAATATTATAGCATTTGGTCCGTTATCGTGATTCAATGCTTTTCCATATTTCTCTCCTCGTTTTTCATCTTGGTCTCGGTCCTTTCTTTTCACTTCAATCTGCCATTCCGTTTCTCTTTCTTCCTTCCCAACTCCATTTTAATCTCCTATATTTGAAATTGGCCATCCCACTTACCACAGAAACATTTTATGAGCGCTTGCCCTTTCCAACAATCCTCAATTGTCTTCTTTTTTCCCCTTCCGTCGGAACCCCATGTCCTCAAACCCTTTTCCCTCCGGGCTACCATTCTCTCCCACTTATCAATCCCTATCTCTCGGCTCACTCCTCCGCCACCCTTTCTGCCTCCATTCTTGCCTCGCTTTTAAAATATATCTCCTCCACGCGGCAAAAGGATATCTGTCTAGGAGAGAGTGAGTAGGTTGAGGATGGAAGGAAGAGGAGAGAATGGGGTGAGGGAGGTGGAAAAGTATCATCGGGGAGATGAGGGGAGGGAAGTTCACGAGGAATGGGGAAGAGCGCGTGTAATGCGGGCCTTGCAACAGAATGGCACCCCGTGTGTTTATGTGTTGGGAAAGGTGAGTGGATGTGTGCTGGGGGCTAAGTTTAGACACCCAAGTCCGTAGACCAGTGAGATTGTGTATATGTGTGTGTGTATGTGTGTGAGAGCACGAGTGAGGCCGCCCGTCTTCCTTTTTCTTTATGAAGGAGAAGCAAGTGCTTGGAAAGCGAACGTGGGACAAGGGACTTCAAAGGTTTAACGTAACGCTGCCTTGTATTATCATAGAATCGGTTTTAAAGAGGAATCAGGAAAGTTGAATGTTTGATGGGAGAGAGTATATGTTTAATGGCAATTTTATACGATGCTTGCGAATATCGAATCGGTCAGTAGCTGTCGTTTTCTCATTCTATAGGAGTTTGGAGTTTTAACGCAATTGGTGATTTTCAGTTTGTTGCTTTCTTTTCCTACGAAATAATTGAATGCCGGCGATTTATTATAGGTTTTTTCGTAATTGACCTTTTTGTGGCGTTATTTTGAGGTTGAAAATCAAAATCGATTTTTATTCGCAAAAACAAAAGATTGATAATTTTGAGTTTGTTAAAAGTTATTTTTATTTTAAAAGTAGTTTAAATGAACAATTTTATATGAAAAATATATTGTGCGAAAACAAAACAATTTACGGATTCGTTAAGAAACAAAAATTTTCAAGAATTATAAGATAGACGCCGAGAAAATTTTCCTGGTAGAAATTAATTTTGATTCCAAGACAATTGATTTAAGATAAAACAATGGCGGAAATGATTTCCCAAAGTTTCAGCTGTTATTATTTATAATGGGAAAACACAGGAATGCTAACAAAAGGTTTTGATCGATCTCAGCATTCACTTCACAATATTCTTGTATTACATAAATTTTAGCTACATTGTTTACTGATATATTATTTAATAACAATGAAAATAGGTATACGATTTGATGAACTAATTTTTAACCAATATTGCGAAACAATCAGAAATACTTCATAATATAACTATACATTTTTAAATGCTATTCAATTGATATTTTTAAAAACTTAACGAATTTAGTATTTAAATGGGTAGTGCAAAAATAAAAAACAAAGAAATGCATGATTTGATTGCAATTTCAGTGCGGCAGCCATATGATATTGCTACTCTATTCTCGTCGTATACGAAAGGGTCAAAGGTCGACGTTATTTTTTCTTTAAATAATTAAACGGAGGTAAAACTTCTTCTCGACGTTCATCCCTAGTGACAATGATAGCAAATATGAGATATCCCAGGCTATTAATTTTACTCAATTCGGCAGAAAGCCAAGCCGGTTCGAAGCTCCAAAGAATCCCCTCCAATGCGGTATGCAAATTGCCCAAACCGTCGGGAAGAGCAAGGGATCACGGAATCTCCGCAGTCGGCGTTAGTTCGGAAAGAAAGTAGGCAGGTGGAGAGAGAGAGAGAGGGAGAGAGAGTCGACGCCTCTCTTCAAACGACCTCTTCCTACTCTTCCCTCCATTCGCTTCCAACCCGCGGGCTGTTTACTCAACGCAGCTCTGTTTGTCACCTCCATTCTCTTGTCCTCTCTACCTTTCTCTCTCTCTCCCTCTCTTCGTCACTCCCCGCCTCGCGGGAGTGGTGCCGTAGAGAGGACAAAGAGCCACATCGATGGCGCGAATAAGGGAACCCAAAATGAATGCAACACACAAAACCTTCCCTCTTTCCTTCCTCCCCAACTCTTCTTCCCCGCCATTCCCTCTTCCCACCCGTGAAAAAAGTAAAACGGCTCGGGGCTGGTGAAAAAAATGACAGCGCGCAAAGCGAGCGGTGCCGCGATGGAAAGTGATCTCTTTCCCCGCGCGCACTCTCTCTTTCTATCTCTCTTTTCTCACTGTTCTTTTGCAAATCGCGACGGGATTCTTCCCCTTCACTCTTCACGCGTCGCAAGTGCTTCACACGCGGCGGCGTTGGTGTGAGGGGATAGAGGGGCGGGGGAGGAGTGGGTAGGGTAGAGGATCGTTTCGCACCGGGACGCAAAAAAAATAACGGTTTTTTCCCGAAGTGGTATGGGAAGAGAGGGAACCGCTAGAGGGAGAGAAGGGAATCGACGGGAGGAGAACCCGGAGCGTTTGGATGGAAGGATGGAAAGGGGAGTAGGGGATGGAAGGATGGAAAGGGGAGTAGGGGATGGGAGGAGGAGGAGAAGGAGCGAGCGTGAAGCGTTTCCAGCTCTCACCTCGAGTTTTCAAACGGAGTACTGGCTTCCCTCTCAAACGCCGTCTGTCTAGAGCATCTCCGAGAGCCAACTAAATTGCACGAGTGCACTTTGTGTAGAATAAAAGGATAGGGGAAGGGGCGGATGTTGGTGGAAGGGGAGTAGGGGAAGTGTGGGCGAGAGGAGTCGGGGAATGCTTGAGTGTGCGCGGAGTCAAGTCCCAGGAATACAGCGAGAAATTCTCGATCAAAATTTCACGACTTCTGACGTTGTTGGGGATTCGGACGGGTTTAGTACGGTCAGGACGGACCTCATCTTGTTTGGTAAAGGTCCTCCGAGGCTGTTACTGTTGCTCTCTCCAGAACCCTTGCCTCACTCCTGAATTGTCTTTATATATACGTGTAATTTTTTGTATAAACTTCGCAACGTATTTAGATTATTTCAAGCAAATATTTGTTTTACTACTTCCATTTAACGAATTTTCGCCGATACTTGGAAAGTTATTGTTCCAGAAAAATACTCTGTTAATTGAACATCGATTGAAAAATCTAAGTTTATATCCGAGCTCGACTTAACACTTATATCTGATATTTAGCGAAATATATGCTCGTTCCTTTTAGGTCTATATGATTTCCATTTACTTATCATGTTTTTCAATAACATTATATATTAATTTCTGCGATAGTTTTTTAATAGAAGTTAATTAATAGTAACATCGTAAGACCTAATTTGTCTGAGCAATATGAAGATTTTCTAATGTTAGTCACTTTAATATAAAGACTATACATAATAGTTTATCGTTTAACAGGAATATAACGGGTGGGCGGAAAAATGGCTCCTTACATAAAATACCCGCAATTAACCGGCTGAGGGAAAGGATTAATAATTTCCCAAAACCCCCCGTCGCATATAAAGTATCACTGGCTTAAAATTTAAATTCAATTGCTTTAATGATTTTACAAAAATCTAAGAAAAAGTAGACAGCTTTCTGATTTTTATTTACTTTATAAATGATGTTATTCGGAGTGATGAATGAACGGAACGGCAATTCCTTGAACATTTGCACACGCTTCTATTTCTCAATTATCACTGGTAGGCCTTATCTGTTCCAGGGTCACCATTCACCCAGCATCTTCAATTCTTCGCTTCCATGCTCGGTAGTGGCAGATTAGTATGAGCACCAAAGCCTACTTCTAACTGTTCTTTGGACTAAAGTCAGGAATTTAGTAGCCACAGAGTGATCCTTGTTAATTTAAAAATAATCAATCGCACTAATGTTTCGTTTCTTTGGCAGAATGATAAGGTTCCTGCAAGAAATATTGTTTTGGGTGGGAGGGAAGACTGGCTTTTGGTGCGTAAGTTTATTTTTTATTTATCAAAAGCCGTTGAACCGATTTAATTTAACTTAATAATTGTGAATAAAGAAAGATAATTTGAAGAAATTTTAGCAGTTGGAAGTTCCCAAACAGTTATCTTTTTCCATCCACCCTATGCATGTAAACACCGATGTTGTTGTTGGTTTGTATGTATGGCAAATCAACTTCTTAACTCCTTCCACAACGAACACATCCACAAAAGTGGAGGGAAACCCGGTGCCGGCATTAGCCTACTCTAACGAATAGCTGCTTAACGTCCCTTTCGAAGGACGGAGGGCTGACTTGCGAGGTCTCCTCAAAGCACACAAGTAGGGAACGGGACGATCCCAGGTTGAAAAATTCGAACTCAGCCGGAATTGAACCTGGGACAGCTGCGTGGAAGGCCAACGCTCTAACCACTCTGCCACCGCCACCCCGCATGTAAACCCCGATTGTGTGCATTTTGGTTCCATCTCCTAAGGCACTCAGTGATGTACAGAAAGGAAATAGCGCAAGAGGCGGAAGAATCTTGTTGTTACATTGATGAGTGTGAAAAATATAAATTTATGACAGAGAAAAATTGAGGAAAAGAAAGTTTCACCTCCTGCGGGAAAATTATAGGTATTTATATGAAAATGAGAGCGTAGACCATGCTAAAAGAGGCACTGTTCTCTCAGAAATAAACGTCATGATTTCTTAATGCATGTTAATGCAGTTTTGTCTTATGAGCTGAGAGAATGCAGGAGAAAGAATATGAACTGTAACATTTTAATGTCTAGTGGAAGTTAATTAAGGAATGGTAGGTAATGATAAATAGGTTGGAAAAGACATATCCAACGAGAGAGTAGGAACATTTTTATGATTGGATAATAGGTGATTGTATCTTATGGTAAAAAGAAGAATTGTTTTATGGTCATGGACAAGGAGTTGGGTAGAGACGAAGAATGTGGAAGTCAGAATAATGAAAGTATTGGGAAAGATTACAATGACAAAAGTCCTGCAACGAGCTTCACATTTTACTGATTAGAGCTCGATGAAAGTGAACAAAAGCAACGACTAGAAAAAGAAAGACGCTAACTAGTGGCGTACCTTTAAGTGAGAGGCATAATTTCAGCTATGGCTAACTAAGAATTGGTGCAGTTTTTTAGCAACTTCAATTAAAAAAACTAAAAATTCTAAATCCTCTTATTGTAGCAGATTTCTTAGCGTTTATCTTAATTAACCCATTAGTGCTCAGAGAGAAATAATTTGAATTTTTCGGTGAAATTTAATATTTGTGATTTTTTAATATAAATATGACCAATATCACATTAATTTTTTTTACTTCACAGGTGGTCACAACAAAATGTTGCGTTTATGTAATGTTAGGCATTAGGGGGTAGGGAAATTTGAAAATATAATTCTCGGCCAAGACTATTTACCAATATACTTTTTTATTACCAGTAACTTATTTTTTGTGAAATTGGCTGAAAAATAGTCCATGTAGTGGTACATTGCATTTAATGCACATAAAAATAAATTGTGATTTAGACATGCGACAGCGACGTCTTCTTTTCCCCTCCGACTCAATTATCATATGGTCATAATCATCAAACCGTATTGATTCAGGGAGACTTCTTTTCGATGGTCTACCTAAATTAGGTATGTTTCCCAACGTTTTTCTTCTCCATCCTCTTGATTTTCGAAGAACTTCAACATGAAAAGAAATATCGATGACCGAAATTCCAATTGAGTCGTACTCTCGTTCATCATCTTGTAGATGTTCCAGCCATTCACAATGGAAGAATAAGTGACATTTACAAATAGGGGCCACCACCATTTTTTGCCTCTCATTCTAATTCTATAGTTTGCTACTTCATTATCATGTAAATCCACTCCACTCCACCCATTATTTTATTATATTCATGGCCAGATGTCATGATCTTCCAGCCTGAGGCTGGCCACGTCGCATTTCCAGCTAAGCTGCTAATGCGAGACTACTCTTAAAAACTAGCTTAGCGCACTTTGATAGCCCATAAATGGGCATATATCCCTCCCTACAAGCGAGGACACTTGCAATCACATCAAGGCTGGCAATGGGCCGCTTGTAACGATCCCACCACCTAGCCCTGATGTAGCCTAGCATTCGCACCTCTTCGTGCGTCGATAATGCTGCCTTGCAGTAGAATTCCTTAGACATCCTCGGCAAGAGGATGTCCAGGGGTTCCACGTTTCCGTCTAAATGCATCCGGTCGACATGGTCGTATCTACCACGACCAAGTATCAACCGGAATGCATTATTCTGCACTACCTGCAGCCTGTAGAGGGTGGTCTTGGACACTCCAGACCAGACCGGAGCTGCATAGGTGATGATGGGCCTCACGCAGCTCAGGTAGAGGCGTCTTTTAGTGTCGGCCGTCAAGACATCCGGGCGCAGAATCGAACGGATTCTTGATAACGCCCCGAGTGCCTTGCGGCGGACACTCTCAACCTGAGGCTTCCAGAGAAGCTTCCGGTCCAGCACAACCCCCAGGTATGTGACCTCTGGGCTCCAGGGGACGACCGTCCCCATCACCGACAGGTCGACTCCAGGCGGCGCTCCTCTTCTAGGATGGAAGACGACGGCCCTGGTTTTGGCGGGATTAACTGCAATACGCCATCGAGGATACCAGGAGGACAGATCGTCGACGGCGCATTGTAACCTCTCCACAGCCGCGTACTACTTGCTGGAACGCGACAGGAGCACCGCGTCGTCAGCGTACAGGGCAAGACTGGTGTTCCACCCAAAATCCCTGGGGGGATCCTGGGTGAAGATGTTGAAGAGTATCGGCCCCAGGACGGATCCCTGCGGAACGCCGGCGCAGATGCGTCGCAGTTCCGATCCGACCCGGAGCCAAAACACCCGGAACGTCCTGCCCTGCAAGTACGACTCAATAAGTCGCACCATCCAAGCTGGGAACTGAAGTCGAACCATCTTCAACAGGAGTGCTGGATGCCACACGCGGTCGAAGGCCTTCGAGATGTCGAAAAAAGCCCCCGCGACCGCGTGGTTCCTGTTGAAGGCGTCGGTGACGAAGTGCGTCACTCTACCCAGTTGTTGGGTAGTGGAGTGCCCACTCCTGAAGCCAAACTGCTCGTCCGGGAGAATGTTCTTCTCCTGGAGAAAGTGCTGCAGCGGCTTCTGGATAAGACGCTCAAAGGTCTTCCCGAATCCGGCCAGGAGAGAGATTGGCCGGATGTCTCCGGGGCCAACCTCCTTCCCCGGTTTCTTCGGGAGACAGATGACCTTTGCCCTCTTCCAGGCAGACGGAAAGTATGGAATCCCGACACACCCGTTGTAAATGGCGGCCAGGAATTCTACTGCGGCAACAGGAAGCTGTCGTAGGACGATATTGGGGACGCCGTCGTCCCCCGGAGCCCTCCTCGTCTCGAGGCGACGAATCACTGCAATGACATCGTCTCCCGAGAACTGAGGGAACTCCAGCAGGGGACCGCGGTCGAGCGTCCCCAGCACATCCGCAATCTCGTCCTCCACCAAATCCGACTCAGCTGTAGCCGGGTTAGGACAGAATACTCCCTCCAGGTATTCCGCCATGAGCCCGGCTTTCTCTTCTGGAGACCTCGCGACGTAGTCCCCCTGAACTATCAGGGGGTCGCGCCGCTGGGTTACGCATAGCCTCCTGCAGGTCTTCCAGATGGACTGATCCTCCAGGGAAAGCGTGGAGAGATGTAACTCCCACGCGTCCGAGCGCACGTCTCTCAACATGTCTCGGACGGTCCTGTTGAGGGAGTCCAACTGGATCCTGAGGTCCAGAGTGCGGTAGCGCTGCCACCGCCGCCGCACGCTGTTGCGCCAGGTGATGGTGTCCCTGACGCCACGGGGCAGGGTGATGCGTATACCCTTGGCCACGACCACCTTCGGGATCGCAGCGTCCATGGCCTCCTGGACGGTGGATGTGAGGAGGTCAACCATTCGGTCTGCCTCCTCACGTGTCCTGCGCGGTGTAGGCACAACCGGCAGCCTTTCCGCGATATATTCATGTATAACATTTGGTTGACCAATAGAAACCATTCTACGGTCTGTACGACTGAAGCGCTTTGCTTTTACAATGGGATTCAATGTTCCAAAATAGGTGACTACTGTGACAAATGAGTTCTCGTTCCATCGCACAATAAAATTTTCTTCACTTTGTCAAAAGCATAGTCGTAAGACCCCCTAACACATGGTTTGGCTAGCTATTTAGTTCTAATGAGGGGACAATTCTCAGCCCTATTTTCTCGCGCTGCTCCAGTGGCAAAGAAACATTGACCTGTTAAAATTGAATCAATGAGTAACTGGTGAAAGAATTACCTATTTAAAAAAATTACATGATTTTCTGGATGATGAACCACAGATAACAAACCAAGGATGACTCGGTTGCTCAAGCCTAACCCTTGACGGATTTTTTGGGCAACAGCATATGGAGAAAACCGATATAAATACACAGAAGAGGACGCAAGGCACCAGTGTTTGAAACTGAAACTAACAGTTTTTCCATTCAAAAATATTTTGCATGAGTGACGTCTAATGTATAGTATCATTTTCTCGTCAATTGATAAATTATGGGTGAATATTCCAAATTGCTTAAAATTTTCATTAAAAATATTAAAGAAGGGCCGTACTTTTGCAAATTTATCTTCTTTTATTGATTTTACGTTGTCGGCTAAATTAATGTATCGTTTGATTTCGTCATATCTGTTTCGGCTCATTATCTTTTTAACAATAGAGATTTCTTTATCTGTATCCAGTGAGCAGTAACTTTTTGTACTTGACAATGCGTGATAACCCGTAAGTATCATTATTCCAAGAAATTATTTTAGATCGGGTATATTCAATGAAAAGATTTGATTATTTTTACTATGGGCATGTCTAATGCATAAGAAGATTTAAAATTTTATAATAAAAAACGAAAGAAAAACATCTATGGGGTGAAGCCACAACATTTAGATTTGATAGCCTTAATCGTCTCATGCTCGATTTTAAAGGGAACTTTGGCGTAAGTCGGGGTTTTATTTACACTGGCCTTTTGTATTTCAGGGGTGTTTCACCACTTTTGTTCGATTCCTCTTGCTCAAGAAAAGTGTTCTCAGCATGAATTTCGAAGCTTCCAACGATGTCAGAAGGCATCTCCCCAGTTTTATCGTTAGATACAAATAGATTATCATCTATATCCTCTTCATCAGTCGTCGAGCTGCGGAGGAACAACTACGTCTCCATTATTTGCAAACTCCTCTTCTTCCAAAATAGATAGAATCTCTTGAGCGGCGACTGCTCTTTTCAGGCTCATCTTTAATGCAATGAGGTAAAAATTTCTGAATATATATATTATATATATTTCCGCATGAGCTACGGAGCTGAAATTTTTTTATAGGTAGAATTTGTAAAAAAAACGAAATAGGGATTATACAAATTTTGATATTTTAATTTGTTTGGCAGTTAAAAATCCTTAAAGTTTAAACAAATAGATAACTGTTTAGACATTACGGGATGAGTTAGGAAGCTGAAATTTTCAAGCTATGTACAGAGTAGTGCACTTGCACAAATAAACATTTAAATCTCTCCATAAACATATTGCGGCGGCCGTTAAAAATGTTTAAAATTTAAACAATTGGAAAAATATTATTTCACTTCTAGAAGCACTACAACTTTAAAATTTGGCAGAAATGTGTAGCATTAGTACCCCATAATGGAGGATGTATAAAATACTTAAAATTGCAAAGTTTTGTGATTGTTTTAATATATTATTTTTACATAAGGGAAAAAAGAAAATCTCTCCGGAGGTGAAATATTCAGAATTAAAAAAATATATGTAATGATGAAATATGAAAAATGAATGTTTTTTTATGTTGAGAAGATATGGTTGCAGAATGCAAGCACCAACTACTAGTATGTTATATCCTCCTCTGTAAGAAACGTCGATATATAGCGATACAAAAAAGTTAATGGCTAACAGAGCCGTCTGAAGGGGGGCCTGGGTGGGCAGTCGCCCAGGGCCCCGCGCCTATGAGGGCCCTGCGGGTCTTAGAGACGGCTCTGTAATTAAATGAGAAATTTGATTTGTATAAATAGGTGGCCCCGCAGCAACCCTCTCGCCCGGGGCCCCGCGGGTCTTAGAGACGGCTCTGGAGGCTAATTATTAAATGCTAGGAGCTCCGCCTCTATGTGCTTCACGATTCAATCCTGTGCCGCGCCGAGCGCAGGAAATAGATGTCAGTTCGGCGGGATCGTATTTGGGCTAGGCCTCCCTCATTAAATGTGGGCGCGCCAATTTTGGTATCCTCTGTTTACTGTTTCTTTATTTCTCTTATCCCAAAAGATGTTACTAGCGATAAAATCGTCAAATTTTATTTTCTTGATAATACAGGAAGGTAATAATTCTCTATGTAATATTATTCGAGGAAGAGGATTTAACCTTAATGAATGAACATTATCTCTCAGTTACTCTGCTAATTAGATTGTTTATTAGTGATAACATTAAAGATGTTCTTTATTTTTCCACAATATGTTAACATACATACATATCTGCGTTTTTCCCCTTTTTTCGTATAAGTTGAAAAGATCGTTGAACGAACGATTGAATGTTTATGACTAAAGAACAAGTATTGAAGTTCATTCGGTATACATTTAACTGACAGAAAAATAATGGAATTTAGGTAAAATTGTTTCATCGTTCTTGTACTTATGCATTGTAGTATAAATCAGAAAAAATGTCCACCCCATTAAGGATTATTAACGTATCGTGAATTTTATTATAAAACTTCCCAGGGAATCGTTTTAAACATTGAAAGTTCAAATTATTAAAAGATATACTCAGTATTTCATGAATTTGGCAAATACTAAATTTATTTTGATAATATTCCGTTAAATATTCATGGTAGGTATTTATAAGAATGAAAATTGCATCTTATAAAATTTGAGTATAATTGCGAGAAAGTTCCTTTGTACCCAAAGATATTCTCGTAACGGAATTGGTTGCTTGACTTTGAACCGAGGGGAACGTAATATTTGAAAGTGTTAAACAGAATGGAATGTTTGCTTTAAATATTTTACTCTTTTAATTATCACTCAATAAAGGCTAAATGTTTCAGAATACCTAACGGCTCCATATCTTTCTTATTTTTCATCGTTTCCTCTAAGGTCAATGTCGTTGTTAAATCGCTATTACCATTATTACAAAAGTTCATTCTTGGATATAATCCTAATAGGTTCTCTGCTGCGGTGGGTTCCTGGATTTTTATTTATTTTTTTAATTTCTGGTATTCGCACATTTTTATCACCATTTATGAAATTGGAATAAGCAATTCATAACATTTAGAACAAATACGATATTTATTAATTATATATATTACGAAAGATACAAGTAGTTCTGAAAAGAACTAATCCGCACACTTTCCTTTCAATACAATTTTAATATATAAAAAGTAGTGGTGTACACAGGTTTCCCCTTGGTACAGAAGTGCCTTTTGTCAAATTTTCCGTAATAGTAATAGTAGTAGTAGCAGTAGTAATAATACTAATGTAGTAATACTAATGTATTTGCTTTGAAATCAGAAAATTATTTTTCCTTATATTGTGGTAGCCCTGCTTTTTTGATCCGTTCTAAACATTAATCTCGTTTTCCCATTCTATACTCGCACTAGATACGAAATTTTTTCATAGTTTCAGAAAACTTCTAATCTTGATTTTGTGGTAGCTCTGTTAAGTCGAACGGATTAAATATGATATTTTGGTTATTTAATTATATGAAGATTAAATATATGTACTATATTTGTTTAAAATCCATGTGGACAGTTCTATAAAAATACGTCTAAAAGAAATATTATTTAACTTTTTACTGTGGCAGTCCTGCTCTTTAGCTCCGCTTTAAACATTGATTTCATCGTGATATTTTGTGCAAATCTTATATGCAAAATTTAATTGAAATCCGTTCAGCCAATTCCTTACCTTAATTACTGAAAGAGTTTAATTTGTAATTGTGGCACCCCTGTTTGACTGATTCGGTTTATATATGCTAATATGGTTTTTTATATATGTGTATAATATAAGTTTTAAATTTGGTTAAAATTGATGAGGCCAGTTCAACACAAATACGTGTAAAAAGATTTTTTTTATTCCTTGTATTGTGGCAGCCCTGCTTTCTATATCTATACTAAACATCCTGATTTTGTTATTTTATTTTTCACGCCTACTTCATACAAAATATGTTGAAATCGGTTGTGCCAATTCCTTCCAAATTCATAATTACGGAAAAGTTTAAGTTTGCAATTGTGGCACCGCTGCTGAGTAGATCAGGTCCAAATATATCATTTTGATAATTAACTTATGTGAAGAGTATATGCACCAAATTTAGTTGAAATCGGTTCATTCATGAAGAAGATGTTAGGGGTACACACAACGAACACCGAGGCGATCTCATTACTTTCCATTTTTATTTTCTCCATACGTAGTATAGAAGAAAGTATTGCTTTCATGAAAAAAATCGATTTCCAGATTTCTACGAAAATACTCGGTTTGAGTTCCTCAGAACACGTTTGAACCATTTTCACGATGATGTCTGTGTGTATGTGACCGTTTTTTTGTGAGTGCTCTAACTCAAAAACTATTAATCAGGTCAAAGCAAAATTTTATATTTAACGTTTTTATAAAAGTCATAAGAGCTAATTAGTTTTAGGTAAAAATCGGTAAAACGAAAGTGGGTGTTTACTCTTGTCACTTATACGTAATTTTAAAATGTTTACTTTAATATTTGATAAATGTAAAAACAGTAGAATAAAAGTTGTAGGAAATTTAATTTTCTATAGTCTTTGTTTCAAACATTTTCCCATATAATGCATTGTTTTAGAGATATCTTAAAAACTAAATATTTTAGCTGCCACCACCACGCCACCTACCGACGACTATTGTTAACAATTGACGCTTAGTTACGTCATAGTAATACTCCTTTTTATTTTCTTAATTGTTGGAACTTCGTGGCTATATCCAATATCAGAAGGCTATGGTTTGAGTTTATTTCTGTTTTTCTTAGTCTTTGAATTTTTCTCTCAGTTCCTTAAGATATTTATTATCATGTAACCTATTTGGAATTTTTAGAAATAATACAGATATGGAGAAAGTAATGTGGTGGCCACATCAGATATTTTGGAAAGTAGGCTAAAAATGATAATCATAATAATGCAAAATATTTCTCTTGGCCACGACAACAATCGAATCTCTTCTTTGCCGGTATAGTGTCCGATAAATATTTGTATGTTATTTCTATTTTTATGCATTCTTTTCACAAATATTCATTTTGCGCGTTTCTATTTCTTGGCTTTAATTTTTATCCTGGATGTTCCCATAGTTATGAGCAGTACGTTATCTAAAGAATAAATTTCAATATCAACTTTTCCCTACCATAAATAAGCATGGCTATGTTTTAAAACGTTGGCCATGAGATTTGGTGTTCTATTTTTGACTGAAGTTTTTGTTCTTGATTTCATGTAATGATTGATATTAAAAGTATACTGTATTTATTCTAAGACTTCCTCTGTCTTCCTTTCTTGTTTTATGCAGCGTCTTGAGTCTCATAGGAATTGTTAGTTTCTTAGCAATCTAGATTAGTGGGAGCTGTTTGGCAGCATCAAAAGTAACTGACAGAAAAATTATGCTTAGTTAAAGCATATGAGGTGAAATACGCCGGGGTCAGCTCGCAATATAACTAAATTATTAAAATCGAACTAATGAAAAAGGATTGAATAATAAATTTATACAAGCAAGCATAACTCTTTGTAAACACGGCGAATATTTGTGAAATATCAAATGTTAAGCGTCTACCTCATACCTCTATTCGATATGAACTTACTCTATGTGTAAAATTTCTGTTTCAATGATAACTAATACCATAAAACGTCGCGCGCTTTGATGGTGACATATTGGATATACGATTATTAGTACTAACAAATTTTCAGCGACAATTGACATTAAAAATGAAAATTTCAATAAATAAAACTTAATTGTTTTGAAATAACGTAATATGTTATGATTATAAATGAAAGTGGTTTAATTCTTCCTTGATGACGAAACAAATACTTTTTATTTAATTTTAATTTCACTTAAATATTTAAGACTCGATAAATATAACTAGACGCTAGTTTTATTGCCCTGATAAAAATATTAAAAGAAGCTAGCTGATACCATTTAAAAAGTAAGGGGGGGTTATTGGGTTGGAAAATGGAGTCTTTTATTCTAAACATAATCTAACATTTGTTCGGATCGAATTCCAATTTTCTCTCTGCAATTGGGTTCTTTGAGGTGAACAGGCGTTCAAATCCCAATTTCGTATCTTCTATACAACCTCTTTAAAAATGACGATTTATATTGCCCTTTACAAGTTCCCCTGTATTTCTTATTAAAATAAGGATGTGCCTGAATGCGAACTTCTAGGTGAAAATTTTCAAACCAATCAAGCTTTTCCCTTGACATTAGCTTTCGATTGATAGATAAGTTAATGAAACTTATAACGTTCATCAACTTTGTTAAAAATATACTGTTTTAGATGAGGAAAGAAGATAACAATATGCTTAGTGAAAATTTCACTTTAAAGGTAAATTACTAAGAGGTACAACTTTTTAATTGGTCAAATATATATGTATATGTTTTTTTTGTTTGTCATAAGCCTTGCAGTGCTGAACGATTTTAACAATTACAGCTGTGCATACTGCTCATTGACATTTTTAATGTCGCCTTACAAGCCAAACATTATTCATATATTGAAAAATCTCGACTTTTAGGCATTTTAAGGTAACTATGTAGTTGGGTGTCAGTGTACTTGGATGATTCGGTGATGGCATGGTTGGTAGGAAGAAAAGGACGAAGGACGGGTTCGATGTGGAAAAGGGAAGGAGGAATAATTTTAGAATTGCCATATGAGGGTGTCTTGACATAGGACAAAGAAGGGATTAGAAGAAGAACTCCAAGTGATCTTGAAGTTGGCCATTTCATGCTCGTTTCCTTTAGAAAAATGGTAATCCGTAAGAATTCTCCATTTTATTCGCCCACTGAAGACATTTAGCAGCCTGATGGAGGAGATGGGGTACGGCGGTCGTTCTTCGTGGATGGAATGGATAACTGCCTTAGATGTCGAGAGGATAAAGGATATTGCAGAAGAATTTTTTGTTTTCTCATTTGGACCTATCAAAAAGTTTTCTCTGTTGAGCTTGAAGTTGGGATCTAGTCGTTGACACAATTGATTCACCAGTTTTAGTAACAAGGCTATTTTAGGGCAGTCAAAGAAACGGTGAGGCAGTGATCCGTCTCCTCCACATGCTCTACAGTGAGGAGAGGCTGTCGAGTCTATATGTGCTGCCTGTCTTGGGTGGATAATACCGTGGTGAAAAAGTTTGAAGGAGATATCCGAATCCTTTTTGATTGAAGGAATGCTATACAGAATTCGGGTGTTAAGAACTCTCTGATTAGTGAACCACCCGATGTTTGACCACTTGAGCTTCCAGTCGTTTACATCAGATATCTTTTTATCCAAGTCAAATGATGCTTGATAGAGATCAGATTTCTTCATCTCAGTGAGTAATTGAACTGATTTCTCTACATCTACATATTACCCTGCAAGTCACCTTGACGGTGGATGGCAGGGGGTGCCGCGCACCAAGTTCCTAACTAATTATTATTCACAGTTATCTATTGTGGTCACGTATTGTCCTAGGGAAAAAGGACTCCTTATACCTCTCCGTCCTACTATCTCTTTCGCGAATCTTGTCCTCATTATCCCTCCGTCCGATATACGTTGGTTGTCGAATAATATCCTTCATTTCATTTACGAATATCTCTGACCTATATTTATCTAGAAGTTTAAGTCTCGCCTGTAATCTACGATCTTTCAACGATGGCCAACTCAACTCATCAATGAGTAACGTAACGCTCTGTTTTTTATCGTAATTCTTTTTCACGAATCTAGCTGCTCGCCGCTGTATTTTTTCTAAATCCTTTATGAGTCCCCTCTGATATAGATCCCAAACCGCTGCTGCGTATTCCATTTGAGGTCTAACTAAGGATAAATAACAGGATTCTCTCACCTTTTCCGTGCTTTTCCTGACTATCCTACGCACAAAAGCCAACTTCTTATTTGCCGCACCTATCACTCGTCTTATGTGGGTGTCCCAAGACAGGTCACGATTCAAGGTTACCCCGAGGTATTTCACGGATTCCGAAACAGGAATGCTCTCACCATCTATCGAGTAGGTAAACACGGACGATGGGCTTCTAGATTTCCAAAAGTTTGGAACGTTTCTCTTTTTCTGATTGATTTCTAGCTGCCATTCCTTGCGCCAAACAGATAACGCATCCAGATCATCCTGAAGCTGACGATGGTCGCTAGGACCACTAATTTCTCTATAGACTACGGTGTCATCCGCAAAAAGCCTGATATTACTTTTTACAACTGAGCTGATGTCGTTTATATAAAGCAAGAAAAGCATAGGTCCGATCACACTACCCTGCGGCACTCCAGAGACTACATCTGCCACACTCGAGGACTTACCATCGATGACTACTTTTTGTTTTCTATTCCAAAGGAAAGCGCGAACCCAGTTAATGACTTTAACATTAACGCCAAGATTTCCCAATTTTAATAACAACTTACGGTGGGGAACCTTGTCAAAAGCTTTTCTAAAATCAAGGAACACTGCATCGACTTGCTTATTATTTTCGCCGCATGATAAAACATCATTCACAAACAGACCGAGTTGGGTGTCACAGGATCTACCTTTTCTGAAGCCATGTTGACAGCTGACTAAAAGCGATCTACTCTCAAGATAACGCATTGTGTTGCTAACAATAATGTGCTCCAAAATCTTACATGATAATGATGTTAGAGAAATCGGCCTATAATTTTCGGGGTTTTCTTTGTCACCTCCCTTATGAATGGGTGTGACGTGTGCTAGTCTCCAATCATCAGGAACCTCACAGAGGGTAAGAGATTTCTCGAAAACTATCCAAAGGAAGGGAGCTATTTCTTCTGCTAGTTCTTTTAATACACGCGCGGGAATTCCTACTGGTCCTGGGTTTTTGTTGGGCTTTATCGCACCCAGTTGCTTCGCTATTCCTGCCTCAGAGATTTTAAAGTTAATTTCTTCCGCAGATTGTTCCATGCCATACAGACAGACTTGTGGAGTGATGGCCAGTCCATAGGATAGGGTGGGCTAGTGAGCAAGGAAAGGGCATCTCTGCTTGGGTCGGGTATATTGTCGGTGTTCAGGATGCTAAGAAGTAGGAGTTTTCCAGGATTGTTTGGATTGGTTTTGAGTAATTTCTGAATGGTTTGGAGGCGAAAGGATTTTATTTTTGCAGGGATATTGACTATCACCATGTATTACAGGCCTGCTGAGTGCAGCCGCGGATACCCAGTTTCTGGAGTTGGCCCAAACAAAGGTGATGAGTTTCCCTTGGAGATTGTTTACGACGTTCACAGGTGGTTGGTAGTTTTTTAGAATGTGCCAAAGGGTGGATGCAGGTAGGTTATTTGCTATGATCACTCGTCCTTTTAAGGACAGATGAGTCTTGGCTCTCACGCTTCATAGATTTAGTACCCTTTGTAAGTTATCAGTTAGTTTTTTATTGTTTTCTTCCTTCGCGTTGGTTTCAGCTCCAATGCTAATGCCTAGGTACTTAAGGAAGTCGTTTTTCCACTGGATACCAAGGGGAGAACCAAATCGATGCTTCCAAGCTCCTCCCCACATCCCGATGCTTTTCTCTAGATTGATTTTTGCGCCTGAGATTTTGGAGTATTCCTCGAGTAGGTGTGATAAGATTGGGAATCCACGATCATTTCCAATGAATATCAGCGTAGCCTGACACTATGTATTCAGGTGAATCTCTCGAGAATGACAGTCCACACCCAAGTAGTTTCTTTTTCATAGTTGCCAATAATGGTTCGATGCTCAGAGAGTATAGTAGCCCTGACATTGGGCAGCCTTGTCGGATTCCTTTCCTCATTTTGAAGGGTGCTAATAGTTTTCCAGGAGTCTTGATCATTATTTCTGCATCCGAATAAAGAATTTTTATTGTTTATATGAACTTATTTGGCAATCCAATGATTTCGAGGGTTTTCTGCAGGAAGGAATGCGATACTTTATCGAACGCCTTTTGTTGGTCTATTGATATTATTGCGATCGGCAACTTCTTTGAGGAGGCCTTATGTTGTCGTGTACGGAATACAGTAAGATTGTTCGTCTCCGACCACATCAGACACGATATTCCTCAATTTATTCGAAAGACATTTAGCGATGATTTTATAATCTGTATTGCACAAGGATATCGGTCTCCAGTTGGCTATATTTTCGCGGTCGCCTTTTTTAGGGATTAACCTTAAGGCCGTTCTTCTCCACGAGATCGGAACCGATCCTACTTCGAGGCTGCTACTCCAGACACGGTGGATATCTTTAGCCAATATATTGCTAAATACCTGGTAGAATTCAGTGGTTAATCCATCAGTTCCGGGGGATGTCGTTCTACTAAGACACGAGATGGCAGATTTTAGTTCATCCATTGTAATTATAGGGTCAAGCTCAGTTTTTCTTTTCTCACGAAGAGAAGGGATTTGCGCTTGAGCAAGGAAATTGTCGGCTCCTTCTAAAATATCCTTATCATAATTTTGTCTGAAATGCTCTCTCAAGCATTCGTCTATGGCTTTCTCGTCGCATATTTTGTTTCCATCAGGTGTTGTCAAAATGCTTATGTAATCTTTTTTTACGTTGTTTCCTTGTTCCAGTGAAAAAAAGAAAGCGCTGGGCCTTCTTTCAGAAACCGGCTGCGTTTTTCGAGGACACTTTTGGATGCCAAACGTCTTTCGATTGCTCCGAGTTCGGCTTTTCTTTCTATTAGTAGAGAGCTCAGTAGAGGGTTTTTTGCTATTTCTTTGGAGAGGTGGTCAACTTCGTCTCTCTTCTTTTTGAGGTGGAAGTGAGACGACTCATTTTTGTTAGCTTTTATGTATTCGGTTACTAGCCATTTGGTTTCAACTTTTCCAACATCCCACCAGGAGGAGAGCGAGAGACAAATTCATCTTCCTGAGATTTCAAAAAATTCCAGAAGTGTTTAAAATACTTCTTAAAAGATTCATCTTTTAGCAAGTAGTTAGGGAAGGTCCAATATGCGGGCCTTCTTCTTCTTTCTTCTATGTTGATTCTCGTCATGATAGCGGAGTGGTCTGTGAAGCCACATATGATATGGGTGCTGTCGAGAAGATTACTTTTTTGTCTCTTATTTAGAAAAATGTGATCTATCCGAGAAGCCGTTATCTGGTTTAGTCGTGATCCAAAGGGTGTATATTCAATTTGATCTGGGTGTAGGTTCCTCCACGAGTCTATTAGTTTGTGTCGATGGCAAATGTGGGCCAGTCGGCTGGAAGCACGTGTGTTATGCTCTCTCTTTGATTGACGGTCCAGAAGCGGATTAGGCGTTGTATTCAAATCCCCTCCAATAATGGGTATTACGTTAGTCCAGGAGTTCAGGTTCGACAGCAAATCATAAAGTGTCCTTTCTGCACGCTCTGGGTGATTAGGACAATGAATGTTGTACAACATATATGTGTTTCCATTTAATGTGAATTTTAGGGCGGCAAGTTGACCTGGTTCTATTTCCAACAGGTAAAAATCTACGCAGAAGGCAGCTTTTGATACGACAAACATAAGGCCGGAGCCTCTAGCGCTCCCGGGTGAGTGGAAAATAATGAAATTCTTCTTCCAGTCGAATGATTCAGGATATTTGATGTTTGTTTCCTGGATGAGAGCTAAATCGGGTTTGTATTTACATAAAAAATTCAGTAGAACTCGACGATCTATTTCGGACGCAATCCCACCAACGTTTAGCGTTAAAAGTTTTAATTCCATCATAAACTACGAAATATTAATAAAGCGACGAGTATTTTGTTCAAGCAGTGATGTGTTTTTCTATATCGGAAATGAGACGGTTCATCCGAAGAATCAGATTAGATTTTTCCGGGTTTTCTTCCTTGAGAAAATTTTGGTGTCTTTTTAACTGCTCGCTTAAGGCAGGTAAGTCTTCTGTGAACGATTGGCATATTTTTACCCTTTTCCTTCTTTTGTTGTAGGTCTCTTTTAGAAGGCGGTTGAGTTGGGAGTGGTTTAAGGGATCAATCTCACTAAAGGCGTTTTCGGGCACTGTTGTGTGGATCATATTCGAACATTCAGAAATGTCGGATTTTGTGTCGGATAGTTCTGCAATCTGATTGTCTTCTTCTATGCTATTGAGCTTGTTATTTTTCTTCGTATTTTCACGGGGCAATGTGGCATTTGAAGAGGTTCCCTCGGTAATCTCCTCATTGAGAGAGAGCTCGTAATTTAAGGTTGCCGGATTGTGGAAGGTATCAGTTCCAATTTGTGGGTATTTGAGCAGGGATTCTTCTATCGCCTCCTTGTACGACTTCCCTTGCCCTGAGGTTATCTTTTCAGGAGAGTGGGGTCGTATAGCTGATGAACGTTCAGGTAGTGGTGGGAAGAAAGGTTCTTCGGTTTGCTGGGTTGAATGTTTTGGGAGGTCGATTAGAAGGGATGTTGCTTCCTCATTTTTACTAGCCGTATCCAAGGTCACTTTAGCGGGGAAAGAATCGGCAGAAATTAACTCACTTCCAGCAGGGGCTGTAGGGACGGCCGCCTCGGGTATGTCTTCGGTGTTTTCTTGTTTTGGGTGGTATTCGAATTTTCTCTGTGCGTAGCCTCTTCTCTATTTGGCTGAAAGATTTCCTTCTTCTTTGCAATTGAAGCAAGTCAATTTTGTCGAAAAGTAAACGATGTAGCGAAGTTCTTCGTGAACAAAGGAGTATGAAGAAGGGAGGGTTGCGCCCGTCTTGATTTGCATTAATATTTCGCGTCTCAAACTGACAATATGGGAGAAAATTACATTTCCCCCATTTGCAATAGGTATGGGACGCAGTCAAGACGTAATTTTTCCGTAGTTAGACAGAAAACTTGTCACAATGTGGTCAGGCACTTCGGGTGGTATACTGGAAACCATTACTCTCGTCGGTCTCACATGGATAGGACAGGCGGACAGATGTTGTCCATCTACGTCAATTCCTCTTTCCAAAACCAAATTCGCCCAAGAAGCCCATTGAAGTAGATTACTATTGCTGACGGGATTCGTCCTATTGACACGATATTTTGGGCGGGAATAAACACTGACACCGAAGTAAGATAAACAATTTGCGGGACATTCTCTAGAGCTTTGAATAAAACACCACAGCTTTTTGTCACCATCCTCTTCTCCCAGCTGAGACGAAAGTCGGCAGAACGAACCGCCGTCACGGGAGGGGCTCCCGAGACGGCACCGGCCGATGCGGCTTCGTTCGCCGGCATGGCGAAAAGACGCCTCTCGTGAAACGAGGCGCCTTTTAAATCACTCCAAAATGGGACTAATTAAGATTTAGTACTTACAAAACTTTGGCAGTTTGTTAACAGACACGTAAGGTCTGATTTCAACCACACACAATCACGGTGAGTTGTCGATATCCTCGGAAAATCCACGAAAATTACGGAGCTCACGAAGACACGTCTGCTCACCACTGTATATGTATATGTATATATATATATATATATATATATATATATATATGTGTGTGTGTGTGTGTGTGTTAATCACGTATAGAAAAAAATATTTTAATATCGAGTATTCAGATAAGAGAATTATAGATATCTGTTTAATCGGTCTTATCTGTAATCGGATAGATTGTTATGTAAATATTCTACAAAGGCTGATCGAAGTCTAAGCTGTGTGTGAGAAATATTTGTGATAAAATTAGTTTCATTCGTCCACTGCTGGACGAAAGCCTCATTGTATACGTATTTCCCACCAATACTTCTCTATTTACATCTTCTACTGATAAATTTTTTAATTTCATCTCTCCATATGTTGAATTTTTTTCCCTCTACCTTGGAATGGAAGTTCGCAAATAAATATCCCCTCACCCTATCATTTATATGATATCAACTTATTTGTGCGATGTAATTGGCAGGTCAATTTAGCTAAAGATATATCATCATCATCATAGGTAGTCTGCGTAGACAGGTCCGTGATTATTTATGGTTAAACCTGGTTCTCCATATACTCCTATTTTCCGCTGTCCTCTTCATATCTTGATAACTCTCTTTCCCTTTCAAATCGTCTATCAGCTGAAACCTTTTCTACCTCTTTCCCTTTTTCCATCTAGTTTTCCTTCTAACACGTCTTTAATCATACTCTCTCTCTCCTCAGGTAATGTCCAACCCAGTTTGCCTCCCTCATTCTAATAGTCTGAATAATCATTCGCTTCTCTCCTACTCTTCGTAACACTTCGTCGTTTTACATCCTATCTACCCATTTTATTTTATTTTTTATTTTGTTTAAAGTTTGCTCAACTATGAAATTACAGAGCAAACTTTTATCTTCAGCATTCTCCTCCAAGTCCACATTTCAAAGCCTTCCAAGTATTTGATGTCGTTTTTCCTTAGCGTTCATGTTTCTGCCCCGTACAAAGCTATTCTACATACATAGCATTTTATGACCTTCTTGCGGATATCTTCTTTTATATTCCCCGTAAGTAGGTGTTTCTTTCTTCTGAAAGCCGCTTTTGCTTTTCCTATTCTAGTTCTGATCTCATCCGTACATTTTGATTCTCTTGTTATGATGCTTCCAAGGTATTTATAGTATGAAACTTGTTCTAAAGGCTTTTATCCAATACTTATGTTCAGATTCTCTTCTTTGGCCGATATTCGAATTACCTTGGATTTTTCTGTATTTATTTCCATACCGTATTTTCTACCTGTTATTACTAGTCTATTTATTATTTTCTGGAATTCCTTTTCCTTTCTTGCCAGAAGTACTTGATTATCCGCCTATTTTACTGTTCTTATAATCCTTCCTCCAATTTTGAAATCTCCTTTGCCTTCCAACGCTTCTTGCATTAGACTTTCTCCATATATATTGAATAGGGTTGGCGATAGGGAGCAGTCCTGTCTTACTCCTCTACCGATATTTACTCCGCAGGTGTCTGCATTCTCCAACCTGACCTTTACGACTTGATTTACAATATATATATATATATAAACTATTATTTAGTTCATCAGATATTTCGATATAGTAACTGTTTCTTCTTTGATTAAAAGAAATAATAGCATTCGTTGAGCTTAATAGTGCAAACATTTTATTAATTGTCGTAATTTCAAAAAGTATCATTTTTTAAATTGCTAAAGAAACACTTTTGTCACAAACTTAATAAATAGATTTAAATAATATGAAATGGGGTTCATAATAAAAAAAATATTTGACAAAAGTATTTGACCATTTTCGTGAAATTTCTTGGTTTATAGTTCTTAGAGATTTTTTTCTTTTAAAGAACTTAGCATTATCCAAGTGTTCCTCGTTTGCATTACTAGTTGATGAGTATTCTTAAATAACATCTTTCCTAAATGATTCCCTATTTCAATATGCAGTTCCTTTAAAAAGAGCATAAATGTTAGTTTTTATTTATATTTTATGCCAATATCCGAATGTAGGGGTTTTATCTTATTTGTATCTTAAACTCAGCGATGAACTGTACTTTTTCCTTATAATGGAGGATTAAACGCAAAGATTGTTTAGAGTCGTAA
The DNA here is from genome assembly GCA_028673005.1 of Tanypteryx hageni. Taxonomy (NCBI): domain Eukaryota; kingdom Metazoa; phylum Arthropoda; class Insecta; order Odonata; family Petaluridae; genus Tanypteryx; species Tanypteryx hageni. The sequence goes on from CM054112.1 coordinate 82,268,560, forward strand.
TCTATTTATTCATTACAAATTTTATCTAAGTAATCATGATCCAAGTTAGATAATAATGGGCCCTAAAATTCATCAAATATTAAAAATTGCATATAAAAGAGCGTATTAAGACGACCGCATGACCTTCCGTTAAATGGAATGTAGTTCATCCGTCTTCACGTTGTGAAGACATTTTCTTTTGTTATGATCCCTCTTGTGTTCTGCTTCCATTACTTTATCGCTCCTAGTCCATTAGTGGCGGTGTCAGAAGGGTGAGAGGCGGTCGGCAGATAGCGTCAGTAGGAGTGAGTGGTCTTCGTCCTCCGAGTGTTGGTGGCAAGCTAACCCTAACGAATAAGAACACTTCCCCCGCCCTTCCCTCAAAATCCTCGTTCCTAAAACCTTCCTGCATCTTCGTGTGTACCTCACTTATTAGCGTCCTAAGGGCCTCCGTCTCGTTCGTATTAAAATTCTGTGCTCTTCTCAATAGACCAAGCAAACATTGTTCCACAAAGTCAAAGTTTTCTTTGAAACTGAAAAAATAACTAGTTTTTAGCGCCATTAAAAATAACTTTCTAAGCCAACCGCAAGCACAGTATCACGTATGGACAATAAACAGATTCATTTAACTGTGAAATTTGTTAGAATGATATACATAAACGACATATTGACTCAGAATTGTAAGGCTGTCTTTATCCTGAACTAAAAATAAAATAAAAGTTTTAAGTAATCTTGCCAAGGGTAGAGCCTTTAGTTTGCATTTATTTTGGTCTTATTAACGTTTAGTAATTGATCTAATTATTGTTTTCTTTTCAATATTTGATTTCATTTTGTGAAAAAGATATTTTTTATAACTGAATTAATTAGGAATTACTAATTTCCATATTTTGAATGCAACCACACAGCCAAAATTACGGTCGATTGCTAGCTTTTGGCTTTTGAAGTGCTTCATCCCGCCATGCCTGATTATTCTATTTGATCGGTACATTATTGATATTCCACTGTAATTGATACCATGGAAATACAAGCGGCCTCATGTGACTGTTGAGCCCATCATGATCAGAGAAGCTCTATAGGTTTCCGAAAATTGCGTCATCTGTGCGAAATAAAACCTTTATACTTCTCCTTCTTCCCTCAGCCGATTTTAAGCCTTCCTTCCTTCCCTTTTCGATCACATTGCACTCCAAACATATAAATATAAACACACACACACACATACATGCACGCATACAGATGCATACATTTATATTAGTCTTTTTCTCTTTTACACTTTTAAGTCAGATTTTTTTCAAAGAAGCCTTACTGTGCTCTTTAGCTGATTAATACACCAAAATACGAAATAATATCGAGGATTGGAGGATGGACAGGCAAAGTAATTGATTGGGATGGGTAAGGAACCAAAAGCACGCGAAGAGCCCAATGCAGAATGATGTGTGTGAATAGATGTTGTCATGTGTGTTCCAGCTTATACATCACGCATAGTATGCTTCGTCAGCAGAAAGCAAGGCATTCTTGTAATACCAATCCCTTCATTTTTATTCCTTGTCGCTTTAGCGTTAGAGCTGTTGTGCTTCGTTTATAGTAGATCAAAAGTATATTATTTCAAAACGATTTTGTTTATAAAAGTTGTCTAAATATGGCAAAAATCAAAAGTATAACAATAAAAAGTATGCAAATATTATATTCCTATATGGAAATGCTTCCACTGAATGGCGAGAATTAATGAGTATATGAAAAAGTAAAACCTTTTAATAAGTATCGAAAGAGAGGTGGAAGAAGTATTAAGGGCTCTTTTTGGTTCAAAATATTACTTAATATTTTTTCAGAATTGAAATCGCTCATTTGACTCCATTTCGGTATCGCATTTTACAATAGGTTTTTTTTCATGCACGCACCATTTTTACATTATTTTGCAAATACGCGGCCGTACTTAGCACTATAGTAGACAATAAAGAAAATTACGGTGGCTTTGATTGTATCTTAATACTCTAAAAACGACATAATTCAATACATTAGAGCAGACGTCGGCAACCTTTTTCTACGGTGGGTCAAATCTTGGTTTTCGGATTGTTTTGATGGGTCATAGCAGTCGATCGGTACTGAAAATTACGGGAAAAATACAAAGTCATACATGAATCCTTCATTTTTAGGCTAGTAGCGGCCGACACAAGCAAAGTGGTTGCGCATGCATCAGCTCAGAACTTACACGCATGCGCTACAAACCTACAGGGCTTGGCGTTAGAACTCTCGACAGTCTGGACTTGCGGGTCACCTAAATCATGTTGGTGGATCAACTTCTGACCCACGGGTCATAGGTTGCCGACCACTGCATTATAGCATAGTATGCCGCTATATTTTTTGATTGTTGCCATTGATGAGAAATCTTAAAGAGGACGAGACACTTTCATTCCGAAGGTGTATTTGCGCCAAGGCGTTCCATGGTCTGTTATTTCATCTTCTGATAACCTTGTTTTACCACGTTCCTCTTCAACTCTCCGCAACAGTTCTAATCTCTTATGGTATCCTAAATCTCTAAAACCTACTACCTCAAGTCTAAAATCAAACTTTTCACCACTTCCGTTTACAATGTATCTTACAAAATATTTTTCAAATAATATAAACATATATTTCATTCGTACTCGTATAAACGTATTTTATTTATTACAAGCCATGCAAACGTTTTGTAAATTCCAAAGGATCATCCAATAATCGAGGTAGGCATAAGAAACTTGTTCCAATATTTATATTTCATTGTTTTTTTGTTAGAGTTTATGCACACACAAATATATATAAGATAATTTACTGTCATGAATTATTCAATATCTAAAAGTCACTCCTTTCTTACTCGGTATCGAAGATTGTATACTGTCGTTTATTTTATGATAAATATCCAAAAAAGTGCTAAATATTTGTCGTACATTTTGAGATTAAAGTAATGCATTTACTTAAATAGTTCAAGTAGATACGAAGGTTTTGTGCATAAATAATATTTTGTATTTTATTCTCAAAAGATTGAGCATCTCAAGAAAGGCTTATTGAGGTAATCTTATGACTTGTGTCCAATATATTACGTGAATGAGGGAATTTTAGTCGGGAGTATGCAAAATTCTGGGGGCTCATGAAGAGTTTAAAAGGGGCGCAAGAAAATATTAAAGATAGTAGTTTTACCAGTTTTTCATCTTTCATGCATGGTTTCGAAATCCAGGATTGTAATGTCATAACCACGAAAAAGGTCATATAAGCTGTAAACACATTTTTACCGACATATGGGATAGGATATTTGTCGATATTGTTGCCTCTATTCAAAGAAACGTGCTTTACAATAAGTAAATTTAATCTTGGAGAGGTTTTTCACACAAGAGGTCGCCTGCATTGTTTCGTTACGAGTTGGAAAATATAATAAAATAGAAATATGTTACATTGTTATTTAAATATCTATATTTATAAACAAGTTATGTATTTTTGTCACTTTAAAATTTATCAAGAGATACACGTTTATTTATTAAATGCTCAGTTAAGTTGGTCATTATAGACATTGGCCATTGGCATGAGATAGTTGACTAAACCGTTGTTCATTTCACCTCGCTAAAATTAAAAAATACAAGTTCTCAAAAATAGGAATGAAAGATCGGTGAATCATGCGGCTACTTTGCAGGTGGCACTTACTTTTTACGGCTATATAAATTACCTATATCGTCTAACTCAGGGGTAGGCAACCTGCTACTTGAGCCGCATGCGGCTCTTTTAGGACTTGGGTGCGGCTCCCGAAAGCAACTCTCTCTGATAAAACACCTAAAACCTCCCCCGAACGAGATTGTTTTCGAAAATTATTTTAATAGAATTGCAGAATGATAAAAAGTATGGACATATTAATAGAAGATATATTTGTTTCACTGAGATAATCGGAAAAAGTAAAACAACGGCAAGATAAGGGGGGGAGGGGGTGGACGATCGCCTCATCACCCCCGTGGATCCGCCAATGACTGCGGCTCATCTTATGTTGCGTGTTATACGTAATTTGAAAAAGTGGCTCTTCTTGTAAGAAAGGTTGCCGAACTCTGGTCTTACTTAATATCCATAGGTTCAGAAAATTGCACGGAATGTATTCTGAATCCATTAACCATAGCTAATGGAGAAGTTAACTGTGAAAAAATAGTATTTTTGAAGACATTATGGTCGTTATTGCACATTTATTAGTTGACTGGCGTAGTTGCTCGTCAAATATGACGGATATTCGTGAATTATGTATTAAGCTAAATTAAAATTTAAATGAAATTAATGAATCCAAGTTTTATATGCACCAAAAGTAAACAGTAAATATAAAATTCACGTAATTGAATGTTCCAGAAAGTAAAAATAGTTTTGGTCAAATGAAAGTTGTGGCAAAGAAATATTAACGAAGATTTATTAGTTAAACATCTCGCTATACAACTTTTGTTAACCTAAAACTATTTTTACTTTATGGAACATTCAATTACGTAAATTTTAGATTAAATTTTTACTTTTTAGTGCATACAAAACGTGATTACAAAAATAAATTGTCCTCTAGGCCTTCAAAAATTCATCAATTTTAATCTACGTATACTAGGAGCGCTACGCGCATCAACCCCGTGCCTCGGTCCACGAGACGAATTCTTCTGCCGCCCGTGTGCACTCCTCAACCTCATCCATTCAACATATATAAGGTGAAAAATTATATCTAGCCTCATTTTGGGGATATCTCATAGTAGACGACACGTTTCATATCGCATTCATTTATCTGACAATTAAGGGTTTGCCGTCCGACCGACTACGACTTTAATATATAGAGACATATCTGAATAAGAAACAATCATTAACACAATATCAATAAATATTGGAATATTTATTTATATATTTTCCTTACTGTTGTATTGTTTATCGTTCTAAATTATTGTTTAAACTCCAAAATAGCGTCGAAATTTCGTGAATATGTGGACAGATGCGACGCGAAATTATAATCCCAAGCAATCATACGCAATTAGACGAAACCGGACAGCGCAAATCACCTAGACTAGTGGTTCTCAACCTTCTGCATCTGGCGTACTATCAATCTTTTTGGCAAAAAACCGTGGTCCTACCATGATAAAAATAAATCCCATCTTTTCCAAAAACTAATTTCTGGACGGATTCGACGCGAATTCATAAATCGACGGCAGGAAATTGAAATGTAGTTCTATTAGGCGTTCATTGTTTTAAGTCTCCAACTCCTACAATGATTATAAGTAATTTTAAAATGCAAATGATTATTGCGCTACACTCATCTCTGTGTTAATCATACGAAGAAAATTAATGCTCCTGGAATCGAACTCACGACTTCAATGCTGACGGTGAGCAGTTTTCATCACTTGATTAGGCTACCGACCGACAGACTACGACTTTAGTGCATTGAGAGATATCTGACTTCATTAACACAATATAAATGAATAATTGTGTTTATTTTATTTAGTATCGTCGTATTATTTATCGTAACCAAGGTATTGTTTAAATTTAAAAACTCCGTGGAAATTTCCTGAATATGGGGGAAGTTGCGACGCCTAATCTCTACCATAAATATTTTGAAGAATTTGTTTGTTTGTTTTTGCTTTTATAACGCAACAACTACGGAACGTAGAAGCAAGACAAAGGAGTCATTTTAAGCGCAATAAAAAGTTAAGCAAAATGGGAGTTTTTAACGCGATTTGAACTAAATTTTCTATTTTAAAAATGTTTTTCTCTTTTAATTTTCCCATTTAAATAGCACGGGAATGAGCGTATTGTTGGACTAATAATCTACGTGACAACCTTCATAAACAATACCGAATGTTAACTAAAAGAAATAATGTATACCTAATATAAACTAAAGTCGGGAAGAAAGGAACACTAAGGTTATTCAAAGAAGGGCATTCACAAAAAACTATAAATCCGGATAATTATTTCAAAAGATAAGTGGAAGACAGTTTTAATATGAAATATTAAGTGCTTTCGTTCTCTAAAAACATTTTATGTATTCTGCATATTCTCTATACTTAATAGACAGCGAAATATGTTTTTCATTAACATTGAAAATGAATCTAGTGAAAGATATCTCAGAAGGTAAAATAAGAAAACTTCTATAATAATTCTTTAATTTAGACCAAAATTTATAATCATTAACTCTTCCTCCCTTGTACATCTATATGTACGTTTTGCTTTCCTTTCAACTGGACATATGTATGCATCTATTAAGCCAATTAAACTTATTAGATTATAATAACATTGTCCATGTTATACCAACACTTTTTATCGCCAAATTCGGTTTCAAAGTCCGGGAACTCATTTTGTTTCGTATGTTTGACTTTAAAATATTCACGTGACAAAATAGACTCATAAAATCGGCGTATGGTTAAGCTAAATTTTTAAGACAGTTTTAATATGAAATATTAAGTGCTTTCGTTCTCTAAAAACATTTTATGTATTCTGCATATTCTCTATACTTAATAGACAGCGAAATATGTTTTTCATTAACATTGAAAATGAATCTAGTGAAAGATATCTCAGAAGGTAAAATAAGAAAACTTCTATAATAATTCTTTAATTTAGACCAAAATTTATAATCATTAACTCTTCCTCCCTTGTACATCTATATGTACGTTTTGCTTTCCTTTCAACTGGACATATGTATGCATCTATTAAGCCAATTAAACTTATTAGATTATAATAACATTGTCCATGTTATACCAACACTTTTTATCGCCAAATTCGGTTTCAAAGTCCGGGAACTCATTTTGTTTCGTATGTTTGACTTTAAAATATTCACGTGACAAAATAGACTCATAAAATCGGCGTATGGTTAAGCTAAATTTGAATATATCTTCAAACGTGTTTCCACCACCATTTTAAATAAAAATAAACATAGACTTATTCTTATCGTTGACTTTTGCCTTCGGTTCGAAATCGTTCAAGTTATACGTTTACATCACATTTATTGGAAAATTTTAAGCTTTTTAAAGATATGTTGTCTTGCCGACCGTGTCAATGTTAAACCTCGAGATTGTACTGCCGTCCTAATACTATATGCGTAAGGAAAGTGTCCTTTGAATGCTTTAGTACGAGAGAGAGAAGACGCCCGAATTATTTATAATTAAAATCGTGTTTTTCATTAATTTCTTTTCAGTTTACTTCCTATTGAAATATTTGGTAATTAACTATTTTTATCGTTATTTTCATAGGTTTTTGCAGGGCATCTTATAATTAACCGGAGTTATAAATTCATATCGTATATATGAATCACGCAAAAAGCTATTCCTTAACATGCAGACCTTTTTCGTTTACATTTTAAAATATTTCAAGGATGAGGTATTCAACTTAGCTATGCGAAGAGAAGAATTTAAATCTAATTCGTAAATCTCAAAAAAATACGTTTTAATACGATTTTTCACGCATTTTGTTTATATTGGATCACTGTTGTCCCAATTGTTGAATTCTATCTTGGCCTCATAATAAATGCGCCAATTTAGTGCTTTAACACGGGTCAGATTTTTACACATGATATAACTTATTTACTGAATCTATTAAGTAATTAAAGGTAGGAAGGAAAAGAGAATGGGGAATGAGCCGAAATGGAGAAAGAGGAAGAGGACGTAGCATTTGTGTAGGATTAAAAGAGACTGCAGTGCAAAAATAACAATAATAAATTATAATTGATTATAAAAATTGTTGTGCGGCAGAAAGAACTCCCCGACACACACTCCCCACTCCTGTACCCCCACCCCACGCGGTTGCGAAAGGCACGCTGTACCCCCACCCCACCCCTAGCTAAGCCCCTCCCAAATCGTGGAGTTCTTTCTGCCGCACCTTTACTATTGAATCGCGCCATTGCCAATTGGTGGGAATTCATAAAACTAAATATAGGTCACGTAATTTTCAATGGATTTCTATAACTGATAATACAGCAAATATTTCGAACCGAATTTTAGATAGGAGTGAAAAATAACATTTTACGACTTTAATTTAAATTTCTTTAAATAAAGTGATTTTTCTGGAAAATTTTCAAAACTAATATAGTTAAAAGAAAATTTGGATCTTAAAATATAGTTAAACTCATTGCAGTTCATGTAAGTATTTAGTTAGTAGTAAGTAAGTTACTACACATTTTTCCTTTGATGGTAAATTGACAGTTCGTTCACATTTTATCCTGTTTTTTACGTTTTAATAAGAGTAAAATAATTTATTTATTAAGTTAAATTCTATACGTTTTAAATAACTTATAATTTGCTCAAATATTTCAAGTAAATTTCAGCTATTTTTTTATGCATTATATCTTATTATTTCGATTTTCCTCTTACTCTCAGAAAATATTTGGATAATTATTTGGCCTCTCTACTAATAATTACTTAAACAGAATAATTAAAACAAAGATAACTTTAAAAAACACTGATTTGATTGTGCATGAAAGCCAAACCAGATCATAACATATCTTACTGATTTTTCATATAGAAATCATACATATTTGGAATACTTTTATGATAATCCCGTCATATTTGACGGGATATTACGCTAGTAGTATAAATAGTAATATTCAGGTCATACAATATCGTCTCTTGATAGAAAACGATCAAAAATTACATTTGAGTACAAATATTGCATGGAATTTTAGGCATTTTCACAGAATATCACCATAGTTTACTTCTAATTGTTGGGGTTAGTTTGTTTTCATATTAATAGTATTACTTAAATGGTTTTTATATTTGCAATTCCACCCAAAAAAGCCACATTTAACTGGCAGAAAATCAGATGCGCAAAGAAAGGCTTCTTCGAGAGCATCAGAAACATCAGAACTCACAGAGAAACGCATAGAAAAACAGAGATTACGACATGAAGCATTCCAAAACTCTTTTCCAAACGAGAACAGATAGAAGCTTAGCATGTTTTAGCTAGACTATTGATAGAAATTAAAAAATATATTTAGAACTCTAATGTATATATCCCTCCGCGCAACGCCGTATAAAACCTAAGGTGCTTACAGAAAATCTACAGAGCTGAAATTTGGAAGGAGGTTAGGTCATTGGGTACAACCTCTGTAGTTGCTTCTTACATGTGTATGTAGGATATATATAGTATATATCATATAAAACCTAAGATGCTTCTAGAAAAGCTACAGAGCTGAAATTTGGAAGAAAGATAGGCCATTGGATACAACCTCTGGAAAAATCCGAAACTACAGAAAAAGTTATATTTAAGGGGCGTTTTTGACCCAAAGTCTAATTTTAAACACCTATAAGAAAAGCATTGAAAACTGTGCAAGGCTATATAAAATTCCTTTTTAAATTATTTAATATTAAGATACAAAGTTGAGACATGCACTTAACTGTGAAAGAAATAATGAAGTTTATTTTTCTTGAAGACATTCAAATCCATGCTGAATTTGCGTAAAAATGTGATTTTAATCATAAAATTATGAAATTTTTTTGTCTTCAACAATGAAAAATATTAACTACCATAGCAAAGAATCCAATGCCTTTCAATGAGAATTCATTTTCCATACTTCAAGAGCGTTGATTTAATCCTTAGACTGCATTATAGTATATTTGATTTCAGCCAACGACTTATACATATGTTGACGTGATAATTTTAAATTAATTTTTTTATCCGGATACGTATTAAAGGCACGGGTTATGTCGCCATAATCCTAACACACAAAATATGGTAATTTTTACATAAATTGTATATATATGTATATCATCATCATCATGTTGCTGTCCGAAGACAGATCTCAGCTGAATCGCTGCCTTAATCTCTCTCTCTCTCCCTAGAAGCCTCTTTTATACGTCTATAAGTACTATATTCCTGCTTTATATTCTCTAATATTCCTATTCTTTTTCTTCCTCTTCTTCCGCTAATTTTGCCCTCTAAGATCTTCCTTTGTAAAAACTGTCTTCTCAATATGTGCCCTATTCAATTTTCTTTTCTTTTCCTGATTTTTTTATTAGCATCCTTTCTTCTCCCACCATTTCTAATACTTCTTCGTTTCTCTTCCTCTCTGTCCATTTCACTTTCATCATCCTCCTCACATCTCAACACTTTCTAAATATTATTCCTCATTTCTCCTTAACGTCCACGTCTCTGCACCATAAAGAGCTATGCTCCATATGTAGCATTTTGCTAATTTCTTCCTTGTTTCTAAATTTATTTTCTTGCTTGTGAGAAGCTCCTTCTTCTCGTTAAATGCTGCTTTTGCCATTATAATCCTACTTCTGATATCCTGTGAACTACTTCCATCCTGCGCTAAAGTACTGCCAAGATTTTTGAAACTACTTACTTGTTCCAATTTTTGGCCATTTACCATTATATTTAATTCTTTATGTCCCTTTAAAACCACCATGACTTTCGTTTTTTCTGCATTGATCTTCATTCCATATTGTTGGCCAACCTCCACTAGTCTGTCTGTCATCCTCTGAAGTTCTTTCTCGTCCTCTGCTATTAATCCCTGTTCATCTGCATATTTAATGGTGGTAATAATTTCACCTCCTATCTTAAATCCTTTCTGTTCCATCAACGCTTCTTCTGTTATTGTTTCTGCACAAATATTAAATATCGCTGTTGAAATAGGACATCCCTGCCTCACTCCCCTCCCTATTGAAATACTCTCTGTTTCTTCTCCTTCAACCCTGACTCTAATCTTTTGATCAAAGTAAAGGTTTTACGAAGTCTTTTATCTTTCCAATCCATTCCTATTTTATTTAAAATACCCAACATTTTATCCCATTTCACTCGGTCAAAAGCTTTCTGCCAATCTACAAAACAAAAATACATACCTTTCTTCTAGCGCTCTTTCTATCATCATCCTCATACATCCTATAAAATCTCTAGTCCCTCTTACTCTTCTGAAACCAAACTGATTATCTTGCAGCTCCTTTTCTATTTTACCTTCAATTCTTTTGGTTATTATTCTGGTTAGAACTTTAGTTGTATGAGAAATTAAACTAATAGTTCTGTAATCCTTACAACATTTTGTATTGTTATTTTTCTCCAGGGGTACCATAACAACATCTAAAAAATCTTTAGGCCATATGCCAGTATCATATACTTGGTTAAAGAATTTTGTGAGTTGCTTAACTGCTTTCGACCCCAAAACCTTAAGAACGTCCACTGGTATATCATCATTCCCAACAGCCTTCCTTCTTTTCATGCCATCAATTGCTCTTTTAACTTCAGACTCGAGAGTACTTGGTCCTAGCTGGTCTTTTTCCACATCCTCTTTTTCATTTAATTCAATATTTCTTGGCTTTCCTTCTTTGTCATACAGCACCTCAATGTATTCTTTCCAGACATTCTTTACATTGTCTGGTTCCTAGACTATTTTACCACTTTTGTTCATGATTCCTTTACGTCCTATCTTTCTTGCCTTTTTCTTGAATAGTTCCCTTGCTTTGCTATACATGAGGTCTGTTCTACAAATTCTTTCACATTCGACAATCTCCTCGCATTTCTCATTTATCCACTGTTCTCTGGCTTTATCTGTTTCCCTTCTTAAAGCATTATTTAACTCCTTGTACTTTCTTTGGCCTTCTTCAGTGTTTATGTTCTTTCACTTTCTCCGCTCTTCCATTTTTTGCAGCATGGCTGCTGTGATCCAGGGTTTTTTGTTTCTTTCACCCGTTATCTTTCCTACCTTCTTTTCCATTACATCTTGAATGTTGCTATGGATGTATCTCCACTCCTCATCTACATTGTTCCTATTTTCTTCAGCTCTCTCCCCCAACCTTTCCTCCAGCTCAGTCATGATAGCCTCCTTTTTCTTAAGGAGTTCCTCTAAGTTCCATTTCTTGTTAACTCTTATGTTTCTCTTAACGCTCTTCAGTCTACATTGTGTATTTGCCACCAAAAGGTTGTGGTCAGAATCGATATCTGCCCCTGGTAGTGTTTTCACATTTTTAATGCTATTTCTAAATCTTTCATTGATTAGTATGTAATCTATCTGGTATCGTCTCTGGTCTCCTGGGCTTCTCCATGTGTAAAGTCTCCGCTGGTGATGCTTAAACAATGTATTAGTTACAATCAATCTATTTCTATGGCAGAATTTCACAATTTTCTCCCCTCTTTCATTTCTCTTCCCTAGTCCATATTTTCCCACTATGTTATCTTCCTGTCCCTCTCCGACTACACTGTTCCAGTCTCCCATTACTATGGTGGTGATCGTTTCTTTTCCCTCCTCCTCCAATATCTCCATAATCTGTTCATACATTTCATCTACTTCGTCGTCACCGGCATTAGTTGTTGGCATATACGCTTGAATTATAAGCATTTCCACGCTCCATCTGAAGTTTTACGGCTATTAATCTATCATTAACTTTCACTACCTTGCTAATTCTTTCAACTATCTCTTTACTCATTATAATCCCCACTTCCCTTTCCTTTTTCTCTCTTCCCGAGTAAATAATCTTAAATTCGTCTGAATTTATTTCGCCTTCTCCTTCCCACCAAACTTCACTAAGACCTAATATACCTACATTATTCCTTCTCATTTCCCTTTTTAAGTTCTCTAGTTTACTCCCTGAATTCATAGTCCTAACATTCCATGTGCCTATTCTTAATTTCTCACTACTTGTTACATTATCTCTATGCATCCCCTAGGGTAGTCCTCACCCGGAGATCCGATTGGGGGACTATTTTACCTCCGGAACAGTTTACCCCAGGGAGAACCATAGAGGTATTTGAAGCTTTTCAGCCTATCATGGAAAATATAATGAGGTAGTTTCCCCTTGCTTTCTTCATCGCAGTTTCTCAAGAGTGATTACCCATCTGTAGCTGTTCAGATCCGCATGATCACCACCTACAGAGGTACTGTGCAAGCTGCTGTCCTTGCACAGGGGGATGTAAAACTCCCAAGACTGCTTCATAGTCTGACTCTTCCTCTCAGACCTTTCCGGCTTGGATGGTCCTACCAGGAGAATTATCTCCCACCGGCATAGCTCTTTGGTTCATAAGACTACACAAACCCTCCCACCTCCGTAAGGTTATGCAGTCCTTAGGTAGGGATATGTATATATTGTATATCATAATTGTGGTGTATATATATATATATATATATATATATATATATATATATATATATCCATCTATCCATCCTTAAAACCACAAATTTGATGAATTAAAATTCTGTAAATTCTTCCTGTCTGGAGTTTCAATTTTCATCTTAATAATTTACAGTCCATTTAATAATCATTAACATTTGGAGATATTTTAAGTTGTTGATTCGCCGGGAGGCTAAGAAAATTCTGTTCAGCACCGGGTTGTCGTTCGAAAAAAAATGAAGATTTTAAACCCAAGTGTTTGGTTATAAGATAATGATTTTATGAAAATGTCTCTGCTTTGAAATTCAATTTATAAGAATTTAATAATTTTTATGTAAATTTTGTAAAAGTTGATAACAACGAAATAATTTGAAAAATTCTACTAAATGGGCTATGACTGATTATGATGAATAGTTTTAGCTTGTGTTATTTGAGTCTTTCATTAAGGGCCGTTAAGTGCTCTCTCAAATTATATCACTTAATATAATAGTCGTTGTCCGTAATGTAACGCTGACGTCATCCATGGCACGTTTTAACGCGTTTTAAACAAACTTCCCGATTAGGTGGAAGGTTGAAATTTTGCAGGAATGTTTGATTTAAATATAAAAATTAAATGACGAAAAAAACACGAAAAAAGACTCGGGTTCGATTTCAGGGGGGCGATTTTCATTTCCCGTAAGATAACACGTAAAAAGCGAATTTTTGAAGTGCAGGCTTTTATTCTTTTGGAAATTAAAATTAGAAAGAATTGACGTACGATCTTCAAATTTAAACTATATTTTAGAAATATTAATGAAGTTTCTTATTTTATTAATATTTTTCCGCCTACTGTTCAAAATCTCTCATATTAAACATTTAAATCATATATTTTGGGAAAATATCGGCTTTTAAACAGGATGTTGTCTTGCCAACCACGTCATATTCGAACTTAGAGAATCAATTGTTGTCTTAACTCGCATATGTGTATTATATACGAATGCATAGATAGCCTTAAATTATCATAGGAGTTTTCGCGAAATTGCGTAATTCTAATGGGACTGGGATTTAGTTTGGATTCTTTTGCTTATCTAAACGACTATATAGATGTAGAATAAGAGAGAGGGGGCGGTGGGGAGGGAGATAGGAAGGAAGGGATGCAGAATGGATGGTACATAGAAAGTAAGAGTGGTATAGAATTAGTCTATTTTTCCAGAGAAGGAGAGAGAAAGGAGAGGGAGGGAGGATGAAAGAGAGGGAGGATGGGAGGGAGGGAGGATGGGAGAGAATAAGAGAGAAAAGGAGGAAGAATGGGAAGTTTCTTAAATTTAATACTTAATATACGCATACCCGTCATATTTTACGGGCAATTACGCTAGTTAGAAAATAGAAAAGGTTCAATGGAAGATTTAACTTCGTATTTACCTTATAAATTAATGCATCACTCTGTTTTTTTACGCGAAAAATCTAATGTAGTGACAGATTCATTTTATATTCCAGTCATCAAACGGAAACAAAATACTTAGTATATTTAGTAATGATGGAACTTCAGTTGTATCTTTGTTCATTTGAAGAATTTTTAACATGAAAATTTTACATTTCGGGTAAAACTGTACTTTTATTAAAGATGTAATTTAAATTTCTAGCAAATCTTAATTATCTCGACATTTACTTGATGTATCTTAAAAAGGATGCAATTTCGTTTGTGTATTCCAACATTTAAAGCAGGTAATTGTTCATATATACTAATAATGAATATGGTATTTTTTAAATCGAAACCAGCCCTCATAATTATATATGGTCCATAGCGGTGTTATAAAATTATATTAAAACTACAATTAATTTAAAAGTTATTAATAATTAACATAATAACTTTGTAGGTTAGTTTTGAAATTCAAATTAGAAATAGTCGATAAATTTATTTAACAATTAATTAGTAAACTAAAGTGTTTACATAAGTATCCTAAATCTTCTATAATATAAACCGGAATCAAAGATTAAATTGCCCACATTTTATCACATTCTTTCGATAAGAATTCATCCTCCCATTCAGCCAGTGAAGAGATTTCTTTTATCATGCTATTCCCTTTGCGGCAATGAATTTGTCCTTTGTGAGTCACGGACCCAGAGGTCGATTCGAAAGAGAAAAGTTTCGCCGGAGGAGAGTGGGCGTAGCGCTGTAGTTATGGTTGAAGTGGGAGGCGTTGGTGGGAGACATGAGCGGTAGGAGGGAGATAGAAGGGATGAGATGTAGAGAGTGGGCTGGAGGATGAGGAGATAGCCGGGGAAGAGGAGGGTCATGGCTAGGAGAAGAGGAGGAGGTCGGAGGGGAGTAATAGGAGTGGGAGGAATAAGTGGACGAGGCAGGCAAGCGGAGCTGAGAAAATAAATCCGTTTTATTCTGTGAGACGCCGGCGCCTATAGCCAGACGACGAGACAGACGCTACGTCTCCCTCCTCCCTCCCAACCCCCTTCCCAACTTCGTATTCCTTCTAAAAACGTCCTTGCGGGCCGTATCCCTCAAAGTCCTCGGGCATAGAGGAAAATAAAAGGGGATAATATACTTTGTAGCCGGAGTTATTGCATATGTATCATTGTCAAGATAATTCTTCCTAATAAAACGAGTACATCTAGCGTCAATTATCAAGTCATTAACTCTACTCCCTCTAAAAGCACGGCATAATCGAGTTCATTCTGTATGATTCATCAGTTTATCCTCGTATGATGAAATTCTATCCTTTGTATGTGGACGATAGGATTATACACTTAAGAAAATTTTTGTATGGAACGAATAAAAAATCTGGTCCGTTATTTTGAAATCTTGAAAAGTTAAAGGCTAGCTCGAAATGATAAAGTGAAGCATTAATTGATATTCGTGCATTTTTTACAATTTTTAAATTTCGTTAAACTTTTTCTGGTGAAACCTATTGTCGAAACCATTAAATATTGTGCATTGCTAATTTATCTGAGAAAACAATTTATTTTTACCTCTAAGTTCTATATATAGATATATCTATAGACATTAATAACAGGCAGTGTGTGTGTGTGTGTGGACAGCATACCTCGAAAACCAAGAAACTTAGAGACTTAAAACTTGGTACGCTTACTAATGGGATCATGAGGATGTGCACCTCGGAGCCAGAATTTGGATTTTTGGTAGGAGGGGGTGCCATTTCCTATAAGATAACCCATAAAAATCGATTTATCGACTTACAGGCTTTTACTCTTTTGCAAACTAAAATTAGAAAAATTGAGCTACGATCTTCGGACCTGGACCGTTTTAAAGAAAAATAACTGGAACACTCAATTATGTGAATTTTATATTTATTGCTTACTTTTTAGTGTATTTAAAAGTTGGTTTCAATAATTTTTATTTCAATTTGAACTTAATTCTCAATTCACGCATACCCGTCATATTTGACTGGCAATTACGATAGTTCGTCATAAAGAGGACTATATTTTTTGTTAGACTATAAGTAATATTAGCAATTAATAGCTTCTAGGGATTAGTCGAAGAATCAACTACGATGAAGCTCTAAATATATTACGAAATAAAGTGGAATAGCTTGAATTTTTCCATTTAACTCATTAATTTTCAGAAATTTGCTACCACAGTATTAATTAGTGCTTATTTGATAAATTGAATAACGTCGAATGAAATATTTCAAATAAAAACTCAGTCTGTTATATTTATATATTGTTTAAATTCATTGAAAAACTTGTATCGTGTTTATTGCCATTTTATGCTTAAATATAAGTACTTACTACGTACTTAATACTTTCTACTTTGAATATTATATAAATTTGTATGTTATTCAGGGATAGTTAGAAGTATGGGTCCGTAATGAAAAATAAGGAATTAATCATAGATTGATTAAATTGAGTGCAGAGTTTGAGATTCTTTAAAGACGAATAAGAAAATTAGGAGTAAAACTAATATTAATAAGGTATTTAAGAGATGTAGCGACCCAGTTTGGAAGAAATTCTGTGTGTGTAGGATATAGATTTATGATCAATAGATAAAGCTTTAACAAGTTAACGATAGTTGAAAGAAGCTTAGAAAAGAGGTCCAAAACCAGAAGTCGACAAATATTGATGTCTCGCAGAAATAGACTGCAATAAGAGGTTGAGCTCAAGAGGTGCAGTGATGACGCACATATAATGAAATAATGTTAGCAGATAAGAAGTAGAGCGTTCTAAAAATAATTGGAAAAGTGCAATTTTAATCATCTTGATAAAAAAGGGATAGAAGAAATAATATGGAGCAATTAAATAGCGTGCTGTCACAGGTATTTCATTGGTGTATGAACTTCGGAAAGAGATATTGAGAAGTACATGATGAAACATGAGATTTTATGCCCTATGAAGTAAATAAATAGTAAAGATAAGATAAGGAGAAGAACTATTAGCGTGGTAGAAGCGTTATATTCTAAGTCTATCTGCGTTACACTTATTCTTCATTTGCAGAACGTATTGTGTGAGGAAACTTTTAAAGACATTTCATTTCAGCTGTTTAATTTGGTTGACGAACGCATTATGGTAGTATCAATACCAAGTATTTCTTTCAAAACTGGATCTCTTCTAAAATTTTGTTTGTAAAATATTTGAGATTTTCATTTAGATGTAGAGCTATGTTTCAAGCATGCATTCATATAGTTTCGAAGAATTTTCTTGTAAGGGATTGCGGTATGCTGATGTATATTATATTTTATTTACGTACATTTACATCTAACTATAGTTGAAAGAGGCACGGCGTTCCTTCGGAATTAAATAAAATTCCAGGATGATTCCGTGATCATAGAAAAGTGGCAGCATGGCTTAAAACGAGCAGATTTCTAACGAGGCGAGGTGGAATTTCTCCCCACCTTCTCTTCGACCTCCCATCGGATGGATTTAAACATGCAGGCGTCGATCTTAACCCTTGCTATGATGGGGCGTACGGTTTCTCCCAGCCTGGTCCCAGTCACGCTAAGTTTCGAGTCGTCTCCGACGGCGGTCCTTCACACCTGCTCTCAGCAGAGAAAAAGAGAGAGAGAGGTGGAGAAACCCCAGTCCGTGGTGATGTTGGCCATCGCACACCGGGATTCCACTCCCACGACACCCTTCCGTCAGTCCGGCCTCAACGCTCCCTTTCCTTCCTCCTCCTAGGATTGATTTCAAGCAGGGACGGGGGTGGAGACAGAGTGACCGGAGACGGGGGTGCGGAGGGCGGCGAGGGGAAAGGATCGGGGCAAAAGCTGCATACTTGCTTCGATGAGCGCCTTCACGCCTCTGGAATTCTGCCAAGGTGCCTTGGGTTCAATACCTATTCCTTCTCTCGAGGATGGATTTCAGAGGAACTCATTTCAACCCTTATGCTCATCTTGTGTTAAGCGGTGCCTCTTGGTTTCGCATTTTTATTCTACGCTACGCTACAGCGCTGATCGGACGAAAAAATGCAGGAAAGAGGAATATGATACTCAGGGGAAACCCGCTATTACGATAGAAGTGTCTTTAAGGAGAACTTGGAAACTTTTTTTATTCTTCGTATCCTTTAGTTTTATTTTATTTTTTAGAGCGGGAAATCGTTTAAATATATAATTACCAGTAAACTTATGTTTACATGCTTATATTTTGTCGTTTTTATGATAAAATTAATGCGACATGTGGACAGAGTACTTATCATGGCTCTTACATTCATACGATACTTATTCAGTGGTTGTCTCTTTTAAATAATCTCAGATATCCTTTCCTTTTCTTGTTTGTTGGTCTTTTTTATGAAGTTGTTTGGTACTCCTCAAAACTCTAATCACGATCGTTTGGCGAAATTCAATCTTTTCAGTATGTTCCGTCTCCTGCCATTTCAAATTTCCCCCTTCTATTTTTGTCGTAATGTCCTAAATAAATCTGAGAATTTCCTCGTTCATTTCTTCATACGCAGATTTACACAAGCGCCCACATGTACCTTATAATAAATGGGCACTCTTTAAAGGACGAAAGATGAAAACTTTTGGGTATATTTTTTTGTTCGTATCCTCTTTATCCTGAATTATTTAATATCCGTTTGAGCATATATACCCTTGTTATTTATATAGCAAGATAACAACTGACGGCATCTAAAATGAGGTCCAGTTTGATCTCATACCTCTTATTTTGACATATCAGTAAATTAAACTAGACAAGGAGAAATTTGGTTATGGCCATCTTACGCAGAATAATGAGAAGATATTATTAAATATTCATAGCTAATTTTGTAAGGCCCTGATAATGGTGACGCAAAGAGATCTTTCCGCCACTTTTGCTATTTCTCTTTATCATTAACTTCATCCATTTGTAATATTAGTCTTAATGGTTACTATAGATTACATCTGCAGTTATTATGGTAAGAATTTTAATTTACATTACGCTGAGACCGGACGATGAAAAGGATTTCTTTCTAAATAAAGAAGTAACGGGAAATTGAAAATTGTAAGTGAAACTGTATGAAAAATCTTGGCTTCAGTGCCGTATGATCTCTTCAGCAGTTCCGGGAGTTGGAAAACCATGGTAGGAAATAATTACGAACCTATAAATAACGCATCAAGCAATATTTTAGTAAAAGCATTGTTTATTAAATCAGTTTTAGTGTATCAGATAGCTCCATTGGAGCTTTATAAATTTGCAGCCATAATTTGGGCTCGATAATTCTTTTTTGAAGTTTCATTTTAGTAAGTTAAACGGTAATTACAAGTTATATCAGAGATCAGTTCGTTTGGTATTCATTGACATAACAAGACCGAATTTTATAGCATCAAAATTTTACTAATTCCCTAGCTGATCGATCATCTTATTCTGCTTTCAGTCAGTGAATGAACGTGCACACCGATTAACATTAACTCATTATTTCATGTAATTCTGTAAACTCATTAAAAATAGCATTTTACTATCTTTGAGCGTGCAGGTGTGTTGAAAATGCGTTTTGGTTGATTTCCATGCTACGCAAGAATACCGAGTCAGTGAGACGTAAAATTAGGAGTGAAGATGAGCGTGGAATGGTTTTAGCTTTGGCGAGAGAAGGCAAAAGGGGGGTGGATAGGAGAGGGAATGCTGGAGCGGGTTAGTAGAACGGGCGGCGTGGCAGGACATGACATGACGGAGAGATGAAGTGCGGAGGAGAGGTTAAGAAGGAGAGGAGTAGGGGGTTGAAGGGCGGGGAGTCAGAATATAGAATGGTTAGATGGAGACGAGTGTGTTGGTGGTTGCGGGCATATTGGGCAGTCGTGGGCGTGGCGGTAGAGGGTGCAGGGACGAGAGCAGCTGTGCTAATTTGTCCTGCTATTCGGGAGTCGAGAGAGAGAGAGACGCCCTACGGGTTTGGGTCGTTGGGAATGAGTGAGGTGGAGCGGCAGCGCAAAGTAGAGGAACGATGGGGGAGTTTGGGGAGTGACGGAGAGGTGACGCGGTACTGTTGAGGGAGGGAGTAGAGAGAGAGCGGAAGTAGAGAAATGGGAGGAGGATAAAGAGGATGAATAAACGAGCCAGGGGAAGATGGGAAAGAGAGAGGGAGGGAATATGATGAAATGGTGAGAGGGAGACAGGTGTATAATGAATTAAGTAAAGGGAAAAAGAAATGATGCATAAGAGGGAGGAAACGGTGATACGGATGGAAAAAGGTGAGATATAGATTGCGTAAACGTTGAACGAGGGTACATGGAAGGGAAGAATGATCATTAGAGAAGAGGGAAAGGCGAGAGAAATGGGAAATAGGGAGACAGATAGAGAGAATTTAAGGGAATGCAGTGAATTAACTTTATTATGAGGAAGAGAAGGAAAGTGAAGAGAAGGAAAGTGAAGAGAAGGAATAGGGAACGAGAAAATGAGTGTAGAGATGGAACGACCGGAGAAAGGATACTAGGAATAGGGAGAGAGATGTGGAGAAAGATGAGAGCAGTAGGAGAATGAGGGTAAGCGTATAGCAGAGGGGTTGGGGTGAGAAAGAGATGGAAAGAGGAATGAAGGAGAGGGGGCAGAAGAGGTGAGAGGAGAGGAAAGATAAGAGGGGCGGAAGGTCGACCGCTGTTTCCACTCCCACCTGCCCTCTCTCTCTCTGGGGTTTGCAGATGGGGGTGTCTGAGAATCGTTATTCATGGCGCCGCCCAGTGATAGCCGTCCACCCCGCAAAGTCACTATGCTGAGATTCTCGGATACACAGCCTGCCCTCCCACGCGTGCAGAGAAAGCACTATGCAGTCGAATTCAGGCCACGTCCACCACTTTCGCGACGTCGGGTCTCATGGATGGATAGGTACCAATGGCCAAAGAAAAAAACGATTTATATTGTATAAATTAGAATTAAATACAAAAGTCTGACCTATATACATTTTCTGCCAAGTTTTGACAGTAAAATATTTTTATACTTTTCTTATAGAACTTTTTATTTTTTTCTTGATGGTGTACTGTGAATTCCCTAGTTTCTCTTTGCAACATTTTCAGTAGCGACAGATTTTAAGTTAAATTTGAAGTAGTCTAGACCCATCGTACTTCTACATTGTCTCATAGTTTTAATACTATCAATTTTTATCTTCAATGTTTTCTTCTGTACTCACTTCAGTTATAACCTCATTATTCGGCATTTACAGATATGCATTTTATGTTTCTCGATATTTTCTCTGCTTTGGTAGTATGAATCACTGTTAATGGGTTGCAGAATCTTGTTTATCAGAATTTACAATTTCTCCATCGTATCCCATTCCATAAAAGTTACAATTTTCCCTCTCCTTGGTCTTTTTCTATTCCCAAGATTCAGCGTCGAAGAGACAGAGAAAATGAGAGATTCTGGGTCGCATTACCGTAGAGTCATTGCCTTGAGACCTCGCCAGAGTATTGAAGCAGTCGATGGGTTGGGAGAAGAGGGGGAGAGGGAGGGAATAGAGATGGGTTTGAAAGGGGCAGAGGAAGGAAGGAAGAGAAGAAAATAAGGAGAGAGGGCTGGAGCGATAGGGGGAAGTCTTAAGTCTTGCGTGGTGTGCGCGTCTGGGGGTAGAGGGGGGAGGGACCAAAAAAGGAGAGGGTGCGTCTAAAGAACGGCTGCCCCCACTCTTTTATCTCCACTCATCACCCCCATCTCTATTCCCACACTCCATCCCCACTCTCTACTCCCCCTTTACTCCTGATTCTCTTCTTTTCTCGCCCACTCTCCTTAGTCTTCTTCAACACCCTCCATCCTGATTGTACCTTCGCTCCACCCCTACCTCTCTCTCCCACCCATGTTACTGAATAACAATGTCCTCCAGCTCTTATCGGTCCCTATCTCCCCTCTCCCTTTCTATACTTGTTCTTTCATCTCCCACTACATATATCCATGATTACGAAAATTCTTTCGCTTCCTCATCCTCGGAGAGGATCTCTTCAATTTAAATGTGCAGTTATGGCAATGGCAAAGAGAGCCAACAACATAATAATGTCTCGATATATACATTTTTAATTAGGAGGTAATTATTTTAGTAATAACGTGATTTCGCATGGTTAATCATATGCAAACCTAAGCATATTTGTTTCGGATGGAATATATCCAATCATTTAGGTAAATATTTTGCATATAATGAGAGTTCCATGTAATAATTCTTAACATTCAAGTTATATTAAATCTATACTTTTAGATAATGTGTATATATTTATTTGGATATCTTTTGCAACTATCTCATTAAACTGGCTGATAAGTTTTATAGACCGTTTTTAAAACGCTCCTTTACTATTTTCCTCTTATGTACTATCATTTAGCACTATGTGTTTTGTCCTACCATTACATTTCTCTCTTTTGAATTTTTGTGGGCTACGATTAAAGAATCTCCCTCCATACTCGGAAAACTAAGAGTTGAACTTTTTCCATTGCCTAAATAGCGAAACACAACCACCAGATTGTTTTCCTTTCATATTAATATCTACTGCAATAAGAGATTAATATTTTAATGTAAACGAATCAAAATTAAGCTATTTAATATTTCTGAGTTACCTAATTTATACCGGTTAATTAATAATGTAGATTTTTGTACCCGTACACTTACATTTGCGCTATCTCAAAAATTGCAAATAAAATTGATCCAGATCTAAGATCGCAAGGATCAGAAAATAACGAAACCGTGTCAGTTCTATGATTTATAGAAGCTACTAGAGTAATCGTCTGCCAAAAATGATGGGTATGCATAAATGTAATATATTATTATTATTATTAAAACTGAAATAACTCCCATTCTCTCTCCCTCCCATCCTCTCCCTTTTTCCCCATTCCCTCCCCTTTTTCCATTTATTTCTCCCATTCTCATCATCCCTCCAATTCTCTTCATTCTTCACGTTCTCTACCTCCCTCCCATTCTCCATTTCTCTCTTATTCTCTCCCGGGATTATATAAAAATCTTGCATACAGAATGAGTATTTGTATGATAAACATTTCACTAGAATCCAGTTTTCTCAACCGAAAGTTTATCCCGGACCGGTGTTTTAGCCGAAAGTCGGTCACGGACCGGAGTAATATCTGAATATTCAATCAAGAACAGGTAAAATCAACTTAACCACCATTTATTTGACAATTTTACACTTCGATAATTGAAATCACAAGCCTTTCATTAATCATGGTTGTCCATTATAGAACTTTAATGAGAAAAATGGAATGTTACGGACCGGTCAATACTTGACCATGGACCGGCAGCAGTCCGCGGATCTGCGGTTGAGAAACGCTGCACTAGATAACTTCAATATGCCCAAAATTATTTTATCTTCCTGAAACATTCTATTATGTGAATTTTATATTTTTAGTGCATATAAAACGTTGTTTCATTAAAATAAAATATAGTAAATTTTATTTTATGTTTTCAGTCAAAGATTAAATAACTTACTCAAAGAATAACAGAATATTTATTTATTTATTTTCGTTGCCGTCCTTTTGTTTTTCGTCACTAAAATATTGTTTAAACTTCAGAATAGCGTTGAAATATCGTGAATATGTGGACAGATGCGACGCGAAATTATTAAATCAGTCAATCATGCAGAATTACGCGATACCAGCAACAATGCAAATCAATTTGACGACGAAAGATTTTCACGTAAAAATGCGTGAACTATTTGCGTTAAAAACTAATCTCTTGGCGGATTCTACGCGTATTCGAAAATAGACGGCAGAAAAATAAAATTTCGATCTATTAGGCGTTCGTTGTTTCAACTTTCGAACTCACTCCTGCAATATTTCTAAGTAATTTTAATATGCAAATGATTATTGTGGTACACTCATCCCCGTGTTAATCACATGGAGAAAATAACCGCTCCTGGAATCAAAATCATGACTTTAATGTAGATAGCAAGCAGCTTAAAATATAAAAGTTGCGCTGCTAACTAATTCGTGAAAATTAGATCGTAAAAGAATAAAAAGTTTTCGTTATAAACAGTTTGCTTATTCTCTAATTTAACTCCGTAGATATGGGACAGACTGATCAAAATCCAATTTTATATATTAAGATATGACGATCCTATTTTACGAAGTTAAAATTGAAACTCAAAAAAACTTGAAGACCATTTTTAATGAAAACAACATTTATGATGGTTGGATCAATAAACGGTCCTCCGAGATTTTTCGCTCTTTTAGAAACGCTAGGAAATTTGTGAATATAGCAGAGCATACTAGTTTCTGTTTAAATATATAGTTAGAAGACAAAATCAATAGAGATCTGTTACTCGGTTTGTCTTCTGACAATCCACAGTTTGCCAAGCTATTTGTATTTCATCGAATTTAAGGACATCTTTGGTTGATAACGAATTCCTACCTGCTTTGGAACTTTTTATGAATTGACATCTTAACGAAACTGTGATACAAAAAAATATTTTGAAAGGCAACATTTTTAAATTAAACTTTGTGACTAACCATATAATCAAAAGTAAATCTATTTTAAGACGTTAATTACGGATCACGGAAATATCCGTTTTTCTCCGATCCATGCCTTGTGTACGGATTACGATAATCTCCATTTTTTATACAACTCAGCCTATTGTTCTACATAACTTATTCTATAAAAAATAATACAATACAAAATTAACATTTTGAATTATATGATACGTTTTGCCTGAGGAAAATATAAGTAGTGCAGGAACCGAGAAGTTATAACTACTTATATACTCCGTACACAACTTGTTAAAAATTAACAGTAATATAAGTGACATGGACAATGAAAATCTACGATAACAGTTAAAGATTCTGCATTATATGGAAAAATATTGTATTTTTAGTCTAGAAATATAGTCGTCCCAAAGATATTTTTCGATTACACGAGGTGATAATTGACATTGGATATAGTGGGAATGAATTCATATACTGCATTTGAGCGGATAGATAATTTAGGACAGTGTTTATAAATCTAAGCCTAAAACAACTTACTTTTATACTTGGCTTACTCCATAGTTTGTGAAAATATTCTTAATATTTAATTAACATAAAAATCACTCATTTAAGTTTATATTCAACTGAAAATTATTATCTTCAATTGCCTTGCATACATACAAATTCAGTAATTATGCTAAATTTCAAAATTATCTTTGATTGGGAACGAGAAAATGTAACTTACTTATTTCTAGGGAGGCCTTTTATTCTACAATGAATGATAAATAATATCTTTAGTATAAAAAGATGATTCATAGCATAACATAATTGTCTACTGAGTCACCACGGTATTTTGTTCTTAAACCGCGATGCTTTCAATTGCTGTGTATTTGATTGATAGTAATATTAACGTTTTACGGAATATGTTACTATAGTAATGACGAACTGGGACTTGTTTGTCTAGAGCAGTGTTTCTCAACCGGGAGTCCCCGGACCCCTAGGGGCCCGCCCGTTATTTCTCGGGGGATCTGCGTATTGAGTAGGACACGATGTATATTTTTATCTATAATTTGTTTGATCCAGCACACAACTCTGACTAATGTTTCTAAGTGATAATACGAGACAATGAATAAAATATTCATAAACTTTTCATAGGGAGGGGGTCCGCAGAAATTCTGGTACTTCGTATGGTGTCCGCGACTCCAAAAAGGTTGAGAAACACTGGTATAGAGGGGACGCGAAGTTTAGAAAAAAATTATTATAAAATTTTCTCTCAACAAATGTATTGTAATATTATTATTATGGCATTATCCTTAAAAATTTCTATTAATAATTAATATAATACTAAATACATTTAACGTAAAAATCCACTTCTAGGAAAAGATGAAGTTTTGTTTTTAGCATGGTCGGATCCGGTTTTTTTGACAGATTGGTTGGTGGGATGTAGGATTTAGGGGATCCTTGTCAAAGAGAATGGGGAAAACTCAATAATATTAAGAACATTTTTTCATTCGAATTTAGCTTAACAATCTAACCGTTCTCATCAAAATTCTGTATTTTATCTGTATTATTGTGAGGAATTTTATGGCTTTGGGTTTAGAATATTGAAAAGTTCGAACTCTTTTGAAGTTTTTGTTCCCACTACTTAAAATTAATGCTCCAAAAATCATGAGAAAATCATGTGGCCATATAGGATATTACTTTTGCACCTAATAATGCTTATGATAAAGTTGTTTTCTTAAGTTCATGCACATAATTATAAGCAGTAAAAATGGCTCATTATAAAAACAGCTGTCCAAAAACTTCTTTTTAATATCAAGAGTAAATCTATAAAAGTATATACAATATCTACTTCATATCACAAGTTTTAATGCTTTTGGCTGATGTATAATGCCTCCCTTCATTACATTAATCTTGCCAGTGTTTTCTAATTTTGAACTTCATTTTTTCCACGTCTTTTGATACATTAATCAATCGGTATCTATTACCACCCTTTAGATTAACGAATGTTAACAGAAATCGCAGTAGCTTTCTTAAGAGCCGCCAGTTAAGGACGGGCAGGCTCTGTAAGAGACACGTAGGTAGACACACTGGCACTAGCTGAAACTGGCAGCAGCTCCCACCTTTCCAGCTGAGCGTGTGGGGAGGGGGAAAGGAGAATCCAGAGTATTATGGCGTGGCGAATAGGAAGTTATAACGGGATGGGGGTGTAAGGAAGAGGTTCAGGATGCACGCACGTCTAGACGGTACGGGGAGAGGTGCTAGACTAGTAAAGTGGGAAAAGCGGCGGGATGGGGGAAGGGGAGGGGGCGGAGAAGTGTATGGAGCAAAGGGATTTTGCATATGGAAAGGGAGTGTAGAGGAAGAGTGGAGGAAGAGGGATGTAGCGGGAGAGGTGTAGAAGGAGGAGGGGTGTGAAGGGAGAGGAAGTGCAGAGGGGAGGGTGGTGTAAACGGAGAGGGAGTGTAAGGGAAAGAGGAGGAAAGAATGCGGAGGAAGTGAGGAGAGAAAGGGGGAGTTGACGGGGAAGGAATGCCGATGGAAAATGGAATTGGGTGGGGTCGACGAATTGTAGATATAAACGAAGATGGGCTATATATTGATGTGGCTTGCGTGAATAAGTAAAGTGTAAATGGTATAAAGGAAGAGAAAAAGAAGATGCAGATCGAGGGAGATTTAAAATGGAGTGAATGAAGAAGGGAGAAAATGTAAGGAAGGGGAGGGAGGACTAGCGGGGATTGGATGGTGGAAGAGGAGGAGAGTGGAGAAAGGGTGAAGTTGGAGATCGAAAGGGGTTAAATGGGGAAAGGGTGGAAGGAAGGCAGAGAGGCAACCATGGATGGAAATGCGTGGCAGTGAAGGGTGTGAAAAAAACCATTTCATCTCGTGACGCCAATTCTCTTCCCATGCATTCATATTTTATTTCGCGCCTCCGCTTTTGCACGCCAAAGCGTGTACACTCTTCTCCGCTTCCACTCTCTTCTTTCGAACAAACGAAACCTGTATTTTCACGACTCACTCTCAACGATGCCTCCTCACTCTTCGCTTTCATTTGAATATTTTCACGCTTCGTTCTAACTTTTGGTATCATTTTAATCTTGTACACGATCTCTGTCACCCATTAATTAAAACATTTGGAATTTAAAACAAAGTCTCACTTCTTTTCGTGATGCTGTCTCGAATGGAGTCTGGAAAAAAATTGCGTACGCCAAGTTTTATGTTTTAATATCATCATGATGCACGTCCTGAATAAAAAGAAAATCGCGCATTATATCGCTGCTTACATTTTTTCTCGCTTCTTCTTTATGTAGCATACATTTTCCTATTTTGCTTCCTGGTATCTTATATGAAATGTGTCTACGCTTTATGCGGGACTCTCTCCGTAACAAGCCATAGGGGTTTTACTCGGATATCAGCAAGGGATTATGATAAAAAAATTAGATAAATCTCCATTGAAACAAACCATTCCTATTGTGGCCTCTCGTCAGAAAATAGCGTAATCTAGATGGCATAAAAACTACCTTCAATCTCCTGTGAAATGGAAAGGTGATACTTTCTTCCAAGCAGCCCACGACCTCCCACGCCCTCCCACATCCGACCGGTCCGAACTTCGCCCCCGCCTCCCGTTGACCCTGTCCCCCCATTCCTTTCAGTCCACCCACCGTCGACTGGTCCCATCCCAGCCACTAATCTCCACCACTCCCCCTCGAGTCTCCCCCTACACCCACAACGGTTCACACACCAACGCCCAACACGCTGCCAATTTTTCCTCATATCCACCACACTTACCCTTCACCCCAATCTCGCCCGCTTCCCCCCTCACCCTCCCACGACGAGCGACAGTATCCGAGCCTCGCTCCCCTCACCCATTCCGACCGGTCCATCTCCTCCCATCCCCCGGTATCTCTCGTCCTTCTCCACCCCTTTCTGCGTCAATCCTCCTCCCCCGCGTACCCGCCGTCGCGACCCCTCTCTCCGCCACGCCGCCTCTCTCTCACGCGAGCCACATCGCACCCTCTCGTCGCCTTCACGGCCCTTTCCCACCCCCATCTACTCGTTCCTACCCCATCCTTATCTCACCCACTGCGGACGCATCTCCGCTCTTTTTTCCAGACCGAGTCATTAAGTGTCTAGACACCGTTGCGACGATAACAAGAGAATTTTCCTAGTAAGGCTGTAGGAAAAAGAAGGGGTGTGGTTAATGCGCAATGTCGTATCGAAAGGAGCGCGGGTTGTGGACGTCGAGGTGTGCTCTTTTGGTTGGGTTCTTAGACGCAGAAGAAAGGAGATTAATGTGCCTCTGTTCTTTTCTCAGAAGTCCTACTGCCTCTGGTATCCGCAATGGCGGATTTCTTACCCTTGACCGCACTTAGGTGCAGCTAGGCGAATAAAATGCATTGGTGTCCGTGTTCTTGTAGAAACGTTATGAAAGAGAACATTTTTGAAATATTTCTTCAAGATCCTGATTTCTTTCGGAATATATATGAGAAGACGATTATAATGAGTTGTGTATTTGTTTTATAAAAGAATAAATAAGGGCAGTAAAGTTATGTTAACAGTCGTAGAATCTCTAAAATCTAAACAAAATATGTTTGTAGAGTTGGTATTTGAATAAAGTTTTTGTATTTTTTATTAGACGCCACTTGAAATTCAAAAATACTTTATGGAGTAATTTAAACATGGTAGTATATCATGGCAAGCATAATTCCGTTGTGTTTTACCGATGAATTTTAATAAATTACTCTTATAATATAAACATGATTTACATTTGAAGCATTTGTAATGCAACAGGTCTAGTTAATTATAATCGATCCATTGACCTTTTTTTGATTTATTAATAAAAGTTCGTGGAACAATTTTTTTGAACACTTTTTCTTCTCTAATGTTCTCACGTCTTGTTTTTTGTGAAGTTTATGCATAGGCAAATGCAAATTAAAATCGTTAAGTATCACTTTTGTGTAGCTCTGATTCATTATGATAGATTCTATATCGTATAGCATAGAATTTATCAAATTTCAATTTTAATTATGTTTTTCCTTTTCATTTCTTTTCGCGTAAATTAAACCTTTTTCATGCCTATCTGAATAGAATATTTTGTTTTATCTAATTAGTTTCCTTTGACTACATTTAATATATTCTTTTGAAACCTATTTCATAATTTCATAAAAGTGTAGTATCTATCTAACGTGACATTTTAAAGTTAAAACTCGCTTCAAAACCTATACCTATACCCGCTTTACGTACGCTCGCTCAACGTACTTTCGCTATAACTTACTTTCGCTATAACGTACTTATAACATTGATACCTAGATCCCCGTACAACGTATGCACAGGAGGCCAATTTCGTTAAAGGGTACACCGACGCCGAGTCAAATTTCGGTCAATCTGGAGCTGCGTACTGTGTACTCTCAGGGGTGTATAACCTACGGCCCGCGAGAGCATTTTATACAGCTGCTTTGATTAGGATGCGGTTCGTGATATTTAATCCAAACAATTTCGTAAACTTGAATTAAAATTGCAGCCATAAAACCTTGCCTAGTGAATATTTAACGCTAAAAATTGTGTAGACTTTATTTTAATTTAAAAAAATCACGTATGATCTCCTGAGTAACTTCCCATATAAACTCATCCCGCCCGCCGAGGCGCTCGCACTCACATCCACGAATGCGGCCCACCACGCAAAAAGGTTGCACATCTCAGCTCTAGAAGATTCTGTTTCCATCGCATTGTTTTCAGTTCAGTGCAGTCGAGTTGTGATTTCTGAATATATTTTATATTTAAGCCATTAATTAATTAAAAATGACTTCTAATAAAAGGAAAAGCGTTGGTGATGCCTCTAATTGTGAGAAGAAAGTGCAGAAAGCAATTACTTTAGAGGATAAACTAAGTATGATTAGAAAATATGAGAGCGGCATTTCGATAACTGAAATTGGGCGGTCTATGAACTTTTCTAAATCAACTGTGAACGCGATACCGAAAGACATTATTTTGGAAAATATTACAGGATCGGCACCAATGTTGTCGAGACGCATCAGGCCTAGGGCTTCCATTATGCTTTTCCTGCGATAGGAATCAATATTTTATGTGATTTTACACTGATCGAGAGATAATATCAGACTAAATGTGCAAAACATGGAAATTTGTCCTTGCTGCGCAAGGCTCACTTGGTAACGGAATCGTCTGCGCGCCGCTTTTACGCGAGAATGCGCCTGCTGGACCGCGGTTCTTTTTTGGAGTCCTCATGGCGCCGAACCAATGCGGGTAATTACTATTGTTGAACTTTTGATTTTATCTCCATTCCTCCGCTATCAAGAATTTTGGACCAAGGTTTCTGAAACACTCAAATTTTTAATGACTCGAGAAACCAGCCAGCCACGAAACAACTCCGCGACTATCGCGACTTTCTTTGCATTTAAAACTATTTTATGAACCGTTTATGTATTAATTAATGCTTTTAGTATTTAATATAACACTTTTGGGGTTTTATTGTCAAAAAAACTCATTTTAGGTTTGAGTCTGGAACCTAATTCTCGCCCATTTAACATGTAATTCCTATACTCGCTTAACGTAGTTTCGATTTACGTACCGAAACCCTGGAACGCATCTGTACGTTATAGCGGGGTATGCCTGTGTAAGCATTTGTCTATCCAATTCTAAAAAAATGCCATTGTGATTTAGATTTCTGAGTGAAACTATTCTAGTCTGTCTAGGTATATTTCTTTTTACGCCATTATCTGCTTCTTAATAATTCTTTTTTATGTATGTCAATCCTTTTGATAATTTGCATTTGTAGTCATCGGCACAGAACTACTTCAATGAAATATATCTTTAATTCATATTGTTAAAACCGTTAAAATACTTCAATAATAATTTTTTATCATTTCATTTAAAAACGAGAAATTAAATTAAAAGATTTATTCATAATACCACATAAGTCTTTGCAGATCACTAAGTGAGGTACATACGACATCTCAAATAATTAAACGGCTATATGGTTCTTTCATTAGGCTCTGATATTTTTGAAAAGTATTTAAGGCATGATACGACTGTTAAAAATATAAGCCTATTAAAAGCACATGTCGAAAAAAGTCGGAATATGATAGTAGTTTCGGACAACACTAACTTCTGTCACCGAACCCACATTTGAGAAAATAGGTATAGCGCGAGGCGGGCCGGGTAGCATTATGCGAGTTGTCTTCTTCTAATAAATAACAGATCTACCTTTATGCAAACAGTCAACCAAATCTGATACGATCGTATTAATTTATTATGATTGATATTTGCAGTATTTACAATGTAAATCAAGGATAATCAGGAATACTCAAGGACGAATCTACTTTCTTTCAGTGGTCGTGGCTTGACTGGAACACAATGTCGTTTCATTATAAAAAGCATGTCCTGTTAAAACAGTCATGTCATTAGGAAACTTATTGTTCTTATTTCACTATATAGTGAGCGTGCGAACTTTTGCGTCAGTGTAGCAGCTACGGAATGATTACGTGCTTGCGGTTCAGTTAAAGGATCTGCAACTGACAGCTCAAATTAAAATCGACGAGCCGCTGAGTGTATAAGCTTTCAGCTGTCGTCGAACGCAAGTTATTTCTACACATGAGTGTTTTTGCTGTGGCTTTACCTTTGTTTCTATGGGTCATTTTGTGTATGTGAGCGAGTTGCGGTTTAGAGAAAATATTCAAAGTTTGTCCTATGAATCATTTCGCAAATTGATGCTTTAAACTCTTGGGATTCGCTCAGCATTTTAATTTACTAAATTAAAGATTTTAATTCTAAACGTTAGCTTGAAAAGTTTTTTGTCTCGAATTGTCGAGGATTTACGCGGAATATTTTGTATGATCGAACATTTAGGTATTTTGATGCGTAAAGGTGTATTTGGAACAAATACCTTTGAATTGAAATTGCGTATAGATATAGCGACTCATATTACTTTTAATAATAAAATTATGAAAAAATGACAAGAAATAGTAATGGAAAATTACAAGAAAGTCGCCGAATAAAGATCATCGAATTTTTGCTCTGCTTGGGTGTTTCTATCTAATCTAAAATGCACGAGATAATTTTGGATGAAATAATTTCGTAAATAAATGTCATGGATGCATTCTAATGCTCAAGCTAAGGAATTATATCCAGTTGTTACCTCCATTTTAATCTTTAGCCTGCTTTGGAAAAAGACTTATAGTTTATTCATTGTGTCTGTCCGTCCGTATGTCTGTCTGTCCGTCTTTCCCCTCCTATTTACTTTTGAACCAATAGACCGATTTTACATGACACGTGGTGGAAATCTCTTGCTACTGGGGTCGAGCTGGCGAGGATAGTTTTTGTTGCGAAGATTGAAAGTCCCGCGTTCGATTCCAAGAATTATCCTTCCCATTTCATTTACATAAGAAATTTGAAATCCATCATGCAGGATAATTTTCTCTTGCACATTAAATTATTTTAGAATTTTAGATTCCAAATTGTATCGTAGAATGTTGATTATCGATCGTATTTCTTCGAATGTTGCGTAAATACTGGCGTTTATGCAGTTTTTTTCACTCATTACGAGAGTGTTGCCATTGCAACGAGTATTGTGGTACTCGGATTCGGTATAGTCTAGTACAGGGGTCGCATGGGGCCCCCGTGGTACATTTCTGCGGCCCGCGAAGTAAGCTAGTTTACAGTAGACAACCAGAACCCAATGTATTTATTATAAAATATTTCACGTATATCTTAGTAATTTAAGAAGTATGTTAAATCAGCACTTTAAAATATACGTGGTTTATTTCTCATTGCGATTTATAAAAATTCTGCACAGGTGGAATACTAAGTATGTTCTTCCCGCTGCAAGCGTGTATCATGCATGCTCGAAGAACCTAACCTTCGACGCCGAATCTATTACTATTTTTTGAATGAATGGGTTTAAGGTCGCATCATAAGGTTGGGGCGATTTCTTTCTTGGGAAGGGGAGAGTGAATGTCCAAAGAACATGAAACGGTGTGAATACTGGGAAAGTATGTGGACCGCGGACTTGGTACGATGCCTTAATGCGGTCCGCGGGTTCGGTGGAGGGCCTACATGCGGCCCACGCACCGACGTGCGTTTGAGACTCCTGGTCTAGTACATAACTTGCGTTATTTTTGCCGCACAAATACGCGTGATAAATTTAATTTTCCGTTCGAATGTATTTGTAATATTTTATAACGCTAACTTATGAAATTTGGGAACAAAAAGAGCAACTCATCCGCGGTGATTTAAACCTATTACAGCCAATACAAGTAATTTCTGCACCACTCGGATATGTGAAATTTCACTAGCAGTATAAGTCAGTGGAATCCAACCTTTTTACATGGCGGGCCGCATCGGTGGTTGCGAATCCTTTGTCGGGCCGGATTAGAGTTTTAATATGAAGTTGCCTATATATTCTGAGATGTCATGTGAGTGAACATCAATTTTAAATAAGGTTTATATGGCTAATATTTAAATATTAAAAGTTTTATTATAAAATTTTTCATAATAATTTATGAATTTGTGTGTTAAATTTTCCGGGTTGCTTTTTCATCATAGCTTCGCGGGCCGCACAAAAACCATTCGCGGACCGCACCCGGCCCGTAGCCCGTAGGTTGGGCACCACTCGTATAAGTAATCAATATATGATGATGATTCAATTTAACCGTTTAAATCTGTAGTAATTTTAATTTATTTTTAATTATCAAAATATATTGATAGCAAACGAGTGAGAAACTTTTAATACAGACATTAATCAATTCTGTGCTAATCAACCTGTAAAAAATATGATAATCTGTAAATGATTTTAGCATACAAACATCTGAACATCTAATCCAAAAAAAGTAATGAATTTACATTCATTTAATTTAAAATAATTATGCGAAAAGTAGGCATCATAAATTCCTTTTGGATCATCGTTTTTATATAAATTTTGCTTTAGGAATAGATATTATTGGAATTTCATTCACATATTATTGTTTCTATTTCAAATAACCGAATTTTCTTAACACATTCGTTTATTTGTAAATTAAAATAAATTTAAATTAGTCTGAGCGTGAATTTTAATAGATAAATTTGAGCTGAGCTGAGTCAAATCAGCTGTTTGAAATATTTTATCAACAGCAATAGTCGCCAGTTATTTGTAAAATATAATCTTAACTATGTCTGAGATACTATACCCTCACATGCGTGGAGTAAGATCGAGTAATGAACACGTTCCCCAATTGGAGATTGGTGCCTATAATTTTTGCTGTCAGTCATTTCTCAATTGTTCTGTAAAGCATTAGCTCTGAGAAGTTATTAGATTCTTCTTATTTGAATTTGCTTCTAACCTCGTTGAAAACTCTCGTTTCAGCGAGGATAATTCTGCTTCTTGGCTCTTTTTCTCGACCGCATTATCAGTTACATAATTTTCTG
Source organism: Tanypteryx hageni (assembly GCA_028673005.1). Lineage (NCBI taxonomy): Eukaryota > Metazoa > Arthropoda > Insecta > Odonata > Petaluridae > Tanypteryx > Tanypteryx hageni. Next base: position 82,303,803 of record CM054112.1, read on the forward strand.
CATATGTTACTAGCCGCTTGCTGCATACCAAATTTAATCACACTATAGAGCACATGTTCAAATCCAGGTGCACTACTGTTATCCATAAAATGTTTATGGAAACGGATGCAGAGTATATGTCCTAACATCGAAATTTAATTTTAAGAATATGTAGGAGTTTTATGAATTTAAAAAGTCCATCCCAAAGTACATCCCTTCTAAATTATGTCTTTCGCCTTTTCTAGCAGACAAATTGCTAGTAATAAAAATCTTAATTCTCCTGATAAATCCATCTAGGACCGGGGTCGGCAACCTGCGGTTCCGGAGCCGCATATGGTTCTAGTACATACTTGTGGCACTTTAGAAGTTAGCTAAACTCCGTAACCTTTGTCAGTCATGAAACGCTTATTGCAATCACTCGAATTTCTAAAATAAGTCGTGCAGGTTGATATTGTACGGCTCCCAAGTATTTTAAAATGAGATAAAAAACAAACAAGTAGGGATGTACACGGGTTTCCCGTGGTACAGAATTGCTTTTCGTCAAATCGGTCGTAGTATAATCGTAGACTAATATATTTGCTATGAAATCAGAACATTATATTTCCTTATATTGTTGCAACCCTGCTTTTTAGATCCCTTTTAAACATGTTCATTTCGTTTTGTCATTTTATACTCTCCCTACAAACGAAATTTCTTTGAAATTCGTTCAGCCAATACCTTTGAAATTAATAGTTACAGACAAATTCTAACTTTGATATTGTGGTAGCCCTGTTTAGTCGGCCCGGTTTGAATATAATAATTTTGTTATTTATTTATATAAAGATTATACACGTCATATTTGGTTAAACTCCATACCGTCAGTTCTCTAGAATTACGTGTAAAAGAAATATTCTTTTACTTTTTACTGTGGTAGCCCTGCTCTTTAGCTCAGCTTTAAACATCTTGATTTCATTATGTTATGTTGTACAAATCGTATATATAAAATTTAATTGAAATCCATTCGGCCAATTGCTTCCAACTCCATAATTAGTGAAAGAATTTAATTTGTAATTGTGGCATACCTGTTTTGCTGATTCAGTTTAAATATGCTATTATGGTTATATATATATATATATATATATATATATATATATATATATATATACATTATAAATATTATAATTTGGTTCAAATTGATAAAGACATTTTAACACAAATATGTGTAAAATTAATGATTTTAATTTCTTGTATTGTGGCAGCCCTGCTTTCTATATCTATATTAAACATCACGATTTTATTTTTTATGTTACACGCCTCCTTTATACAAAATTTCATTGAAATCGGTTTAGTCAATTCCTTCTTAATTCATAATTACCTAAAAGTTTAACTTGGTAATTTTGGCACCTCTGCTTAGTCGATCCGGTTCAAATATGCCACTTTGGTCATTAATTTATGTGTATTCTATCTACCAAATTTTATTGAAATCGGCTAAGCTATTTCTTCCCTGATATATGCGTACGGACGGACATCACGAAGATAGTAGTGCTTTTCAGCATTGACGAAAAGCGCTAAAAATTGGCTCTTTTACTTTGTAAGTTTGTCGACCCCTGATCTAGGACTAATTGTCGTACTTATTGGTTTGACATATCATTCCTTCAATTTCAGATTGATCTAGAATAATTCCCTTGAGTTAATATTATTAATTTCTGATTTGGCTCTACAATTTGAAATTGCCTTATCTCTATGGAGCTGCTGTCTCCAACGACCATCGCCATTACGTAATTTTCTCCATTATCTCATTTCTTGCTCATTTTACAGCCGAATTCGTTAACATGATTTTTCATACAAATCTTAAAAACAATTTTTTGCCTTTTCCTAACTTTTAATATTGGCTGCGTCTTTGAGAATCCATTGATGGTTTTTGCCAAGTGGTTGATCAGAGACGGCTAGGAAAATCGCGAGGCCCGGTGCAACCTCTCACTGTGACTGTTAGATATTTTTACCCAACTTTTGTATCTACATTATAAGCACAGCAAATATTTTTCAGAGAGCACGGGGCCCGGTGCAGTCGCACCGTTGGTTGCCCTGTGGTTGATCCTTTTGCTAAAAGTTTAGTGCCTCAGATCTAAGAACAGAAATGTACTCGACTTTTTTCAACATAATTTTTTGAAAAGAAAAGTAGAAGACTCTAGTCCTGGCTTAATCCCACACACTAATTTTTTCCTATTGACAGTTTTAACTAAAATTACTAAGGAAATAGTTTCGAGGAAGAACAAAAGCGAAGGAAAAGAAACGTGGCAACAGCTGCAGATCGGAAATTCCCCAAGTTTGATTTCCATGTGCTATGAAATGGTTTGAAAGCTGAAATTTTCAATTTTTCAATCCGTATTAACGTTAAAAAGTGTATTTAATGCTACTGATACAAATTTTTCTTATCTTTTTAATTTATTCGATAATTTGCGCAACTTTATACAGAATTGGTGCGGTAATAGCGCAGAGAAAATGCCATGTCTGATCGTTCCTGGCATAATCATCGCACCTGATTTTTTTTCCCAAAAAATTTGAAAAAAGTGCAAGGTTACACCAGTGACGAGGGTACTAGATTAAAATATATTGGTTAATTTCGAGAAGCTATATCGTTCAAGATCAGGAATGTCAAACTGTCGGCCCGAGTGCGAATTTTTGTCTCAAGTAAATTTTCCGATATTTTATACAGATAATTTAAATTTGTGAATGGAAGACAAGATTTCTCTTAGTTATTGTGGTAGAGTTGAACGAGTTTTCTAAATTATTTTTTTTTGCAATACAGAGATATAATCTTCTAGAAAAAGTCTATTTTCCCAACTGTTCCTCAATAAACAACTACGCTGGTACGTCTTCGAGTTTGTTATGCCCTTGCTAGGTAGTAAAAATATGTTATATAATGCGAAATTTTTATCTTCACGGAAAGGATTGCAAATTCAGGTTATTCTTCGTTTATTTTTGCTGTTATTTCTTATGATAATCGCATATTTGTCCTTATTTTATAGATAGAACCAAATGTTTCTCATTTCTCTGTATTTCTTCGCCTGCTGCACAAAAATATCTTTATCACTTTTATGATTTTCCATTAGATGATTTTCACGCATGTAGTAAAATTTTTCATCAACAGAATTAAGTATAAACAGTGCTATCGTGTTTTACTTTACTTAGTACACAACTTTACAGCTGATTTTCCAACTTGTCGAGGGAAATTTTTATTCTGCTGGAGTTGGTGAATAACTGCCAAACAAATGTTCCGATCTATATGCAATTTTTTTTCAAATAGGATCCTCGTTAAAAATGCTTGGTCAGATATCCTTGCCTTCCGTTAGAACTGACGATTTCTTCTGCATATGGAGTCATTCGATTGAAAAGAATTTGGGACACAGTCTTGTAGAGCATAGATTCCCCGATAATTCTTGCGGTGCCTCTTATTGGATTTCTTGTGTATTGAACGTATTATGGCTTCTCCCCATTGGCTAGACATCCATTCTTTCATTCCATATCTGCTTTGTTAGTCTGTGTAAGTGATTGCAGAGATTTGTCCCCGCTCTGGAGAAATAAACGCAAGTTGTCAGCTATTTATTGGTTTTGTGTCCCGTCAGTTTTGGATTTCCTTAACCCGTGGATTCCTCGTTCTACTCTATCGGTATCATTTCGATGAAGGTGAGCCGATCGCCCGAGACTTCTCTGCCCTTGAGGGAATCTTTTAAGAGAATGTGTTTTTTATACTTATATGTTGTTTAAAACTGGTAAGCTTTCTTTTGTAATGATTTTTTTCCTGTTATTGACCACTCGTTAGTTACTATACTTCCGTACAAACTATTATTTATCATGGAACTTCCTTTCTTGTTTTCATATCTCTTCTCTCGGAAATATTCTGTTAATATGATGCGCTACACATTTTTAAGCTGAAAATTCAATATTATTTCTGTTATTAACTTAACTTAGGAGAAAATTGTTATATTCTGTTACAAATCACGAACTTTGATTATTTTTCTCTTGTATTATTTAACTTAGTATATCCATTATGAAAGACGTATTTTCGGAAACTGCAGGAGGTATTGGATATCTTTCTCTTTCATGTATGCCGATCTTAAATGCTTCCGACCAATGCAGATTTCTGGCATCTCACGTACCGACTAGTTTTTTCTCGATAGACAAGTTCTGTTTCCCGTTAAATCAATCCTGTTCCGAGGTTGTAGTACTGGTTCCATAACAATTGTTTTTTTATCGAGTGAGGTTGTCAGGCTTATACTCGAACCACAATCCGAAGGATCCTCTCTGATGAACTTTCCCCTTTGAGAAGTCCGTCTCCGGAGGCTATGCTGGTAGTTAGGTGCTGCCGGCATTCTCGCGAGGTCATTAGGACACGGTAAACTCCCGTATGACTACTTGACGGTGCGTTTCGAGGAGAGCATAAGGGGAAATGACGCAACTTATGAAATTACAAGGTTTGGCTGTTTTGTGGAAACTCGTAAATTTGGGCGATACTGTTACATTACCACATTCTTAGGTCTTTTCTAATGCACATTTCACTGGTGACAACTGTATTTGAATCAACAGGTTACTATGCTGGAAATTTGCATGTCTGTTTTAATATTCCTTGTTAGCGATCTTAAGGTAAAGTTAAGCTAAACATCTGCTACCTTATGTATCAATCTTTGGTCAATTTTATATGTATAACTTTATGCAATATTCTAAAAGTCAAAAGGGGTCGTCAAACTACCGCCCGCGGGTTGCTTCTGCTCTTCGAGAAGGTTTTATGCGGCCACGAAACTATGATGAAAAAGCGTTTCGTAAAATATAACTGACAATTTTCTATTTGTTAATTGTGATTATTGTATCGAAACGCTAAAAAATGTTTAGACATGATTTTCAATTGTATGATATAACGAAATCTCTCGGTATCTTCCGATGCAATCTCTTATGCGGCCCGCTGAGGCATTCGCAACCTTCAGTGCTGCTCGCCACGTGGGAAAATTTGCCCCGACTCCTTCCCTGTTGTATTTAATTTTAAACCAAAAAAGTTTGAATTGACCGCGAGTAAAAACACCGGCTCCGTCTCGCTGTTTTGGAAGTTTTTATATAAGGGCCGTGTCGATATTGAATCGGCGTCCGTGGCCAGAGCTCACCGAATATTGAATGAACGACTTATGGCATTTTAGGATAGTCGACGCCCAAGTCGTTTTTCCGCCAACAGTCGAACTGATAAACTTATTTAAAGTGAAAGATTATATTTTTGAATATCCTCACGTTTATCGATTAATCAATGTGGCAGAAGGTGTGGTGGCCAGAAAAAAGCGAATCTTCGATTCCACGAGGCGCGGACCCGAGTTAGTCAGAGTAAGAGGTTGGCCAGCGAGTGAGCGGGACAGTGGCCAGGGAAAGGAGGCGAGGCCACATGCCACCATGGGCTGCCGTCTTCCTGCAGCACGCAAGCACTCGATCCCGCGTCTGAATGGAAATCAACCGAGGGACTGCACCTTCTCCGGTACTCTCTCCACTTACCTATCCACTAACCCTCTCCACCTGCTACTCCCTCGGACGTCCTACCTCTCTCTCATCTCCACACTCACTCCCTACCTTCTTTCTTCACCATTTTTCCCGCGTTCGCTCATATGGATTACAAGCGAAGCTTTCTTCGTGGGAAAGTCAGTGAAAGAGAGAGATAGGAGAGGCATTGTGGTTTGAGGAGACTCTCTATAAATAGATTTCCCCATCTGCGAATCGGTGAATTGAAGAGGAAAAAGGATTGCGGGGTGGTGTAGGAGGAGGGGTTGGTTAACGTTATGGACGGGAGGTGTGCAGGTAGGGCTGGAGGATAGAGAGGATGAAAGCAGGAGGGTGTGGGTAAGCGTAGTATACTCCGAATGAGGGCGCAGAAGGAGAGAGGGGGGCGGTGTCGTCTGGAGGAGGGGAGGCAAAGGCTGCCGTGCTCGAGAGGCAAACAAGTGCATTCGGACTTAGACGACTCGACTGTCTAGTAAGGCTGCTCATTTTTTAAAACCTATCGTGGGATTCTAGATCATTTATAGAATTTTCATTTGAAATTCACGAAACTGCTCTCGTTGTAATCCGATCTTTGCATAAAATAATTATAGATTTCCACTTTAGGTATTACGAGTTTTAGTGCGGCCCAGTCAAGGTCCGCTTAACTGAATCCAGATTTTTACTACGTGGGCTGAAGTTCTAAAGTATTTTTTTTGCCCTTTGTACCAAGAATAAAAATGTCTATGAAAAGAACTATTTATTATACGGAACTCGTTGTATTATTAAAGTATTAAATTAGATGCTTAAATTCAGAAATGGTTAGCGACATTCATGCGTGTAAAGTTAATTTCAAGGAAAATTGAGATTTATTAATATTTAAAAACTTGTAGATGTAATAATTTTGTTTATTGAAATTGAACATGAATTCTAGCCCGGAACCTCTGAAGGAAGGCGCATTAAAAAATCTATCAGCCTCACTCAATGTTTTTATTACTTTTACGATACAAAATAATTTATGGAAAATCAAGTCCTTTGAAATAATGAATTAATAAATTAGGATTTTTTAAAGCGATTGGTTTAACGACGGATGTTCGTGCTACAAAAGTAAAAGAAAAAAGAGGAAACAGTTTTTATTATTGGGAGGTAGAGACTTCTTCAAAAGTCAGCCTGAAGGAGGAGTGATGGGTAAAGACAGAGAGAGATAAGAAAGAAGATAAATAGGGTGAGACATAATGACTGAGGAAACACCGGAATAAAAGAGGGATAACGAGAGAGGAAAGGATAGGGAGAGAGAGCGATGTGGAGACAGAAGGTAAAGTAATTCAGACGCTAAGGAATTAGAAAAAGAGATGAAGGAACGAAAAGATGGAGACAATAAGCTACACGATAAATAAAAAAGAAAGTGGAAATCATATATATATATATATATATATAGAAGGAAAGTGAGATAGAGACTAGAGAGAGGGAGATGGAGAAAGAGAGAGGAAGAGTGACCAAGACTTTTCTTAGTTTGGGTTTTATTCGACGCGACTATTTTTCTTACTACCTCTTTCTCTCTTCACCGGTCTCCCTCTTCCACACGGCCAATCAATATTCAACGGCTTCGTCGCCAGAAGCCTTGTCGCCGGCAACCCGCCCGCCCTCCTCACTGCTCTCGGCCTTTCACGGACCTTTACCTCCTCGGCCACCCACACCGGGACGGGGAAGAGAGAGAGATAGGGAGGGAGGCATAAAGAGCCCATCGCACTCACGGCAGACGCTCATCAATTACTCCTCTCCCTCCCTTTCTCTCTCCGTCCACCTCATTTCTCTCTTCTCCCATCGCCCGCCGATGACACTCATTTACTCATCCCGAAGAAACACCACGGATCCATCGCCCATGCTTCCTCAGGTTTAAATTCCTGCCATCCGTTTTTTTAAACGCCTTTCGGGGTTAATTATTCTTGGAGAGCAGATACGAAAATTAAATATTCTTTAGACGAACTTGCGTGAAAAGTAATGACTTGTTAAGTCGACGTTACGAAGGTGCAATTTTATAATTAAGAGATGATTTAATGAGGATTAAAGTTGTAAGTTCCAGTAAATGTTTGAATGAATCAGTATTAGAATGACGCCATTTTAATTTTAACATCTTCCAGTTATCATGTTTCACATTAGTTATCAAGTCGGGAAAGGGTTCTCAATCATATTATGTCCACTGTGCATGTTTATTCGACCTATCACAAGCCAGTAAAATGTTTTAAATGTATCGATTTGACTGGAGAGTTGTTTCTTATCTACACCGAATTTCATATTTATCCCTGTAAATTATCAGTAATATTATGATGTAGGACTGTTATTATGTCGTTAATTGATTTTTAGAAGCTCCAATTTAAGTATCGCGCGTATTAATCGGAGAAATAATTTTAATTTTTGGAATAAAATGATTATCATCCGGTTAATCCGATTTCTTGTAATTATTCGATTATGTATTTCATTTTCTGCATGAAACTTTATCAAACTCATTATGGGGTAAATCCTGCTAATGTAATCATTTTTCTCGCATGCCAAAAAATTAACCATTTTAATTAATAGATCTATGAGATTATATATGAGACATAAATTTTTCAACTCCATGATAAATAGACATACTTCTACTCTTCTGTTCACGTTTCGGTGAACCGCACCACTTCCGAAGTTTTGGGCCTCCTTTTATACTGTGAATAGAAAACGGACCTTGACTATCGTTGCGAATGAGCGAAGTCAGGAGGGAATGTTATGCACAATTTTCTAAATTTATATCAATATCAACAACATAATTACCTGCCTATCTCTAACCTAGATTCATATCTACAAATATCCTCGCCAAGCCTCTCGCTGTTTTCTGATCAAATAATTATGACAGCTTTAAATGAATATAATTAGAGTTAATTTTTTTCTCAAATTCCTCAATTGCTTTATGTAAATATAGGTAAAGGAGAATCTCCTTCAAGGAAAGAGGAGCTTACTTACTTGCATCGAGAGAACCTTTTGGAAATAGCGCAAGCCCGCAGGCTTTGCTTTGTTTCTTTATCTTAAAAATTTCATTCACCCACATCCATTTGAGATAATTGGCGTAATCTCGAGAATAACCTACTAAAGATGACAGGTGTTTCCTCGCTGCTTTTACCGTTCCACGCTACCATTGTTTTTAAGTCGAGGCTCAGGTACGATCGCTGCATCTCTTGCCCACGACTCGTTCCTTAAGTGAACGCCATTACAGAGGATTGCAAAGATTTATTTTCACTTCTAATGGCGTATAAATGCCTCCCTATTTAATTTCAAGCAATAAAAAGGGTAAATTGGATGTCTTAAATGATACATTGACGGCAGGAGAGGAAGGGACAGATAAAATGAGAATATATGGGAACTATTAGTGTTTAAAAAATACTAAATTCTTCTAAATACAAGGTGTTAACAAATGCTAATTCAGGCCAGTATTTCAATTACAAAATGTATTAATATTGAACATTTGCTCCTTTAAGGAATAATTGAATCTAAATTCGCAGTTCTGAACTATATACATATACGTGTATTAGTAAAAGAATAGTTCCAAATTCTTACAGAAGCTAATTAAAACCTTTACAAGTACAGCTTTTAATTCCATGATATACAATGTTTATTAGAAAATCTCATGTACAAGTTGAGAGTGTATAGGTATATTTATTTATTTATTCGGCATTAATTTAAAAAATCAACCAAATATATTTATGGATGAATTAAAGTTCGTTTTTATTATCCTTATCTAATAAAGCATATGACTATATATGCCCGTTAGTATCGACTTATTCACTTTTTTAAATATCAAGATTTTTATCGTAATTTTTCACGCAACAAAATCGTTACTTTTTAATTGGAAAATTATATTATCTTTAATTTTACTTTTTTTTGGAAAATGATTAACATTTCATTCAACTTAAACTAGAACTTCTATCGTCGGAAAATGATACATTTTATCATTCTGCTATGATTAAAAGAACACGATGTTTTGTATAATGAACGTGGATCCGAATCAAAAGTAAAAATAGGTGTCAGGGACAGATGTTCAGGGCAAAGGAAAGTAATCATTCTTCCGTGGTCCTGTTTTCATCCTACTTGGAGGCAGCGTGGCGTCGCCAGCTCCATACCTTTGCTAAGCTTTCTTCTTCGAAAGGAATGGCGGAGTAATGCGTGCACGAGGATCGGTTCCGCAACCCAACATCTCCTTAAAGGGAAGGTAGGGATGGGGAGGAGAGGAGGACGAGGATGGAGAGAGGCATTCGAATGCTTCCCTATTAGTTAAGACTCCCGCATCCACGAGACATCCATTGCACACCCAGAAGACAAATGTTGTCGACAGCAACTCGAGTAACGGGTGATGCCTCACCCTCTGCACCCTCCCGTCGGTCGCCCACTATGCCTTTCGCTCCCTCTCCTTCGCCTCCTTCCCCTTTCGCACCCCTCGCGCGTCCAATACCCCACTCCTTTTCACTCCACCTCAACTTAATACACTCGAAGCTCATTTGGTCCGACTCCTCTCAGCCGATCTCCCACTCTCGAAAGGCTTTTACACGCAGCTCTCGCTTTTACCTTTTGATTGCCTCTCTCCTGTTGATTATGAGATTTTTAAGAACGAATTAACTTGCCTGCGAACTCAAAATACCAGGCGTGTATCTCACGTCTCTCTTTTCCTCTCTCTCTCTCTCTCTCGTAGTTCACTTTGCATCAGAATTGTAAGGAAAACCATTTTCAATGTCTTTTTGAAGAAGGTCGCAGTACATAATGTTGCGGTGAATATTGAGGAAATGAAACTATTTCAAATATTTTGCAGCACTGGGAGAGATATATTGGTTTTCCTTTGGGTTTTCGTTCATCAAGCACTAGGAATTAATACGAAACAAACAAACTATCCGGAGAATGTATATCAATATGTTAAGTAGGATATTACTTTGTCGCTTAAATGGTGAACGGGTTGTTTGTGAAATGGTTTTTCATTGAGGTCAAATCTCTGAGGAAGTAGATATTAAACCCGCGATCACCGGAACTGCTCTAGCAAACGGTGAGTAGGATACTCCAGCACATGATTTCCTTATATATAAATCGTATTAATTTCGCTGAGTTCGCAATTTCCAGTGCCATGATTACTCCTCGCCAAAGTAACTGACATGATTCTCTATATACTAAGCGTTATGCACAGAGGCTGCAATAATATCCCTTAATGTCTCATATTACATGATATGGTATAGAGTTGTAAATAGAGTTTATTCTATGAATTAATGCAGTAATTAGTTACATACTATGATGGGTAATTCGCGGGTCCTGATAGCAGCTTAAGTGGTTTATTTATTCTCAAAGGCCGCGGGTTCTTATGCCTTCAAATATGTGTATTTACGTTCGAAGATATTATTTTTAAGGATAGTGGAGTTAATACCGTATGATAAATATATCAATTTTCCCTGGTAACGTTTCTTCTTAAAATCTGCTTATGAATACCCACAAGGAAATGGAACCGTTTAATAATTTGTGAATAGACAATATCACAATGATTCTATTAAAATTTGACAGTATTAATGTTATATCGCTACTTCTTATGAGTTAAACATTTAGGATATATTTGGAGTAGTATCATTAAAATATATTGGTCATTTGACATAAGTGAAAGATCCTATGCTTCCCGCATTTTAAATGAGACTAGTTTAGTTCGTATTAATACACTTTCTCTCCTAAAAAAATCAGTGCGTCAATATCGAACACAAAAAAAACCAAATAACGGTTCTTATGAGGCCGTATTCCATTTTATGCATTTTTCAATCTACTTGGTCGTGTCCATTGGCTACTTAATTCTCTTTCACTCGACGCAGCCTTGAAGTTACGTTAAATTTGCTTTCACACGGGGAAAGCGCCGTATACCTCGTTTCGTATTCTATTAAGCTCGGTCACTGATGGATGATAAGAAATCAATCGAATAATTGTTTGTAGAATTTTTTACGAGTCCGCCTCCACGTTCAAATAAATACCTGAAAAATTGCAATTGAGCAGAGTAGCATGTGGAAGGTGAAAAATAATTGGAATTTTACCGTAATATAAATAATTCATTAAAATTGCGGTATAGATTCACCTAGTTGTTTTCCACTCCTTTATTTTATCTTCCATATTTATTATTAACAAAAGTTTCATCATTTTTTCGGTTACTTTCATTTTCTGTCACTATATCGCATTCTCCCTTGGTCTTTATCTTACATTTTCTCAACCTCTGTTATTTCAAGATTATTAATATGTACATTTCTAGCATATTTATTTTTGTTTTTTAAATCCATGACTACATAATAGCATGTCCCCTTTACATATTTATTCCTCTTATTTCTTACTATTTCATTTGTAATTATTCATCTTATTTATTCTCGTTTATCCGATCTACCTTCTCCCGCCTATTTTGATTCTTTATTTGTCACTTTTTTACAATTCTCTCCATTTCCTCTTATTAAATTTTATCCTTTTCTTACTATCCTGATTTTCTTATAATTTTATAGGGATCTGTCAATATCCTACTGAACCACTTCGATTCTCGTAGGATTCGAGTGAAGTCCAAAACGAATAAGCGACGTCAATCTCTTGTCAACCAACTAGCGCGGTTTCTTTGTATAGATACGTTACTGCTATAAGTACATATCTCTTCAATTTTACTGTTCTTGACAGTATTATTGAGGTATATGATAATTAATAAAACGTAAGTTATATTCGATATTTTAATTCTTCATCTAGAAATCCTAAACCATAGAGCTTAATTCAACTGGCGCTATTGTAAAATAAAAAGTAACGTTTTTCTGAAGGAAAAATATATATATATTTTTATTTAGACGCGCTGTTTAATAAAATTGGTTTGTGTAACGTATTTAAATCATTAAAATTACATTTACGATGAGAACTTTTGTTACATGGAATATTTTTGCATTTCACAGTCTAGCCACAGTTGCTTCCAGTTTGTAATTGCAAATCATTTTGTTAGCAACCTGTATGCAATATCATGAAGCGACTGCTTTATCTACAATTAGCTTTCGTCGACGAAGCTAACTGATAAATGCAGCTACATCTCATTGCCTAAAATATCTTTCCATAGCAAAATTTATCACTAGTTTCCTAGTCATATTAAAATGGCCTAATCCTTATTTGCAGGAGAAATATTGGTCAAAATTGTCCATAAAGATTGAATAATTCTGTTCGATAAGCTATACAAATTATTGTTAAGCAATTTATAAAATTAATTTCCATTAAAATGTTATTCGATATACGCAAATATTATTTTCTGAATAGAACCGGTAAGAGAAATAATTTCAACTGCCAATATGTTTATCATTGATTTTTGTTGTATACAATGAATTAGTTTATACGATTGTAAAGAAATTCCAGTCTTACGGTTTTTGATATATAAATGGTACTTCACAATTTAGTATCACTATAATTTGTAAGCAGTTGTATAAAATACGCATATAATTTAATTGATAGGAGACAATAAAAGAAGTAAAGCCTATACATGCAGATTTTATTCGCAATTGGTCATAAAATTGATTTTAATTAATTTGCAGATAAGTGGCTTTTAAAATTCGATGAATGGAATGACACGATAGACCAGTTAATCGATAGTAAATATACAGTCAATCTCTTTTATCTGTTTTATTAGTGGGTCTTAATTTTTTCATGTACCAGTCTAATTAGTTCTACCTATCGCTTATTTTATTAATTCAGCTTATAATTTGAATGCTGTGATTCATTCAGTTTTGAGTTTTATTAAAAATCAAATAAGATGAGTGGGAGGTGAAAGCCTCAAAAAAAGTTTAGTGAGCGAAAAATATGCTTGACGGTTTATAATGTGACCTTGAATAGTTACTATTTACACAAATTTTATGACTGGATCTTTCAATTTAGAATGTTCTGTCCCATAAAGAATAAAATGTTTTACATTGGATCGTAATTTGACATAAACATGGTAAATGGCCCAAAGTGTTAACTAGACAATGGAATATTTTGAGAAAAAGTGCATCATACTAATTATTGCTATATTTTTCAGAATGTAAGTAACTTTAGTGGTACTGTGCAATTTCTACAGGATGTATCTAATCGTCAGTGGTTAGACTCAGGAAGGATATCCATATTTTAAAAAGTTCCGACTACTCGATATTAAGTCATCGTATGTTTTATCGTTTTGTATTAAACTCATAACTAATACTAATCGATTTTAGATAACAAGAAAATCATGTTTGATAATGTTTTAGTTACCCTGACGTTTTGATTTCGCGTTCTGGAAACTCGAATCAAAGTTTAATTATAAATGAAAATGCTCAATCGATAATTTTTTAAAATAATGAAAATACATATTAATTTGTGGTAGATTCAAGCCGTTCCTCAGATTTCTCCATTTAAGACCCTTCTTCCTATAAAGCAATTCAGATTACTTCAAAGTTCGCATTTATCGGAAGCAATTCTACATATATTTAAGCTTTATATGGCGATAAATATACTAAGAATGTTTTTATAACGCCACCATTAAGCCTTAATCTTAAAAATAATCAAGTGGGCACTCACCAGGCTCGGCAAACGTGATGATTTCGGAAGTTCGTCCATAAAAGTCATCTTCTGGTTCCGGCGGCCTGGTGGGATCCATGAAACCTCGGGTCTCTTCCGCTCGGTAGAGTGTCTCTAAGACAACTGAACGTGGTATTGGAGATGTCACGTTGGGTTTACTCTTGAGGCCCAATTTGCTCAGTATCTGGTGTTTAATGGCTTCGAGGCGGATGTTGTCGGCGTCGACCGCGCCCCCCGCCGCACCGTCGTTGCTCGCCTCTTCCTCCGCTGGTTCACTCCTCTTCTGCGGCTGGGCCTGGTGCGTCTGCTGCTGTTGCGGCTGTTGTTGAGAGCCCATACAGCTCGGGCAAGGCGGATGCTGCTGCAGCTGTTCCTGTTGCGGTTGCTGCTGGGGCTGCTGTTGCGGCTGCTGCTGCTGTTGTAACGTAGGGTGCTGCCCGTGGTGGTGGTGATGATGGTGGTGATGGTGTTGGTGGTGTTGGGCGGGTGGCAGATCGAGGGCCGGGAGAAGGAAGAGAGGCCACGCCGACACTGCGAGCACGGTGCCCAGTAGCCACGCGGATGGCCGGGCCATCGCGTCAGGGGTCGCGTAGGCGCCGGCGAGGGCTGGCTCTCTCGCCGGTCCCTCTTTTCCGCCCGGCCGGCGTCCCGAGCGATAGTAGCCACTCCTCTCGGGACCAGCCCACCTTTCGGCGAATACCCTTGCCTCCTCGATAACGCCCTTACAGCTCGAGGTGTGCGTCTCCGGCCAATTTGTCGAAGCACTGCGAACGCTATCCTCCCGCTCTCCTCGAATCCAGAAGCTTCTCCGATCGCGCCTCGCGGCCTTTTTGATTTAGGAATCGACCATGAGATGCCTCCCGGTTCGCGGTCGTTCTCTTATACGGGGTTATTTCAAGAATTTCCCCGCGATAAATCGGACCTCGCGGCACGTTTTCCCTAAACTACGGCGTCGAGGAAGAAGAGAACGAGTGCTTCATGCGTGCGGACGGAAGTGGAGCGGCGCCGCCCGGAGGATCGCCTCTCAGCACCCTCTGCTACCTGTAATTATGTTCCGTGGCGGCGGCGACGCGTCTGACGTCGTTCGCGATCGCGGCTCCGGCCTTAACGTCCATCTCTCTCTTCTTCTAGAGCGAAAGAAGGGGTGGACCACCGATGCTGCGACCTCTTTCCCGGAGGGGTTGCCTCCTCCCCTCCTTCCTCACCCCCATCAGTCCCCGCGCGCGCAAACTCCCTTCCACGCCTCCTTCTCCCTCCTCTCTCACTCCCTCAGCGCCTCCACACCGTCTGGAACCGATATCCCGCCTCTCCTTCTTTCGAGTGTCCCGTCACCTACTCCGGCTATCTCGATGGTCGGACGCCGCCCAGAGGCAAGAAGATCGAGATGGCGCCTTCGCTCTATCGCTCTTTTTCTCTCGCCGCCGCCGTTGCTCGCTCGGCAGTTGTTCACCCGCGGCGGGTGACGTAGCCTTCGCGCCCGTGGCGGGGAACCCCTACGTCCCCGCTCCTCGTTACGTATCCGACGATGTCTGTATTTCCGCTGCGCGAATTTTTCAGCAGTGGCGTGGGTGGGGAACGAAGAAGGGTCACCAGTCTTCGCGGTCTCTCCCGATGCGAAGGATTTTCTATCTCGATCGGGTCCAACGAAGGATGACGTCGAAAAAACTGCGGACTCTCTTCTGGTCGGTACTCTGGTCACCTTTATTTGTCGAAACAACCTCCGAGAGAAGCCATCGTCCATCGAAACGATAGGCTAAATGCAATTTTCATGGTACGTGGCGTCAGAGGCATAGCTGCGTGGACATGACGGAGACAGAAGAACGCTTCTTTCACTCAGTTCTCGTTACGATCTACGGCACGAGCGTGCCAACTCGGCGACGAATCGAATCGCGCCTCTCACACGTGACCTCGCACGGATAAGTGCCGTCCTCCCCGAGACACGCTTTCTTCGGCGGCTTTATCATTCGAGGACGATGCCGATGCGAGTGATTCCGTCTCGCGTTCGGTCGGGCACGTACCTCACCTCCCCCTCCCTTTCCCCTCTTTCCCTCCTCTTCGTATCTCTCGGGATGGTACGCCGTGGGATCTTCGCTCCCAGTCCCGTGGACCACTCCGTAAATCCTCCGCACTCGGACTCCGCGCCACCCGCACCCCGCGTAGCACTTGACCGCACGTGTTTCTTTCCCCGCCTACTCCTCACACTCCCTCCGCACCCACACGCCACCCATCCCCCGTCTCTCCTTTTCGGTAGCCTCCCCCTCCGCCCCTCACTGCGGGGATCCCTCTCCCCAAAGCGCCCGTCCGTCGCCCGCGCACGGGACAGACTCTCTTCGCCCAGTCCGTCGCCTTTTCCGCCTCTCGTAGTTTCCTTCTCACTGGATGACTTTTTCTCTCTCTCTTTCTGTCTCCCCGCACACTCGGCTACACCAATGCTCTTTCGGGGACGCGCGGTCTTCCTTCTGTTTGTGACGAACCGCGCGCGCCTTCTCTCTTTCTCTCTCCCTACTATTCTTTCCTTTTTCTCTATTTCTCTCTCTCTCCTTTCTCTCTCTCTCGCTGGCCGCCGTGGCAGGGTGATGTCTCTCTCAGCCAGAGCGGCCGACTACTGGCCAGGACGGGGAAAGGGCGCACGGATATGTAGGGCGCCTCTCTTCTTTCCGCCCCCTCCCCCGCCCCCTTCACCCCTCCCGCCCCGCCTCCGCTGCCGCCGCCTCCTCTTCCCACCGCGCCTTCCGCTCGACACCCACCCCGGCAAATCCTTACCAACCCCCCCCTCTCCCGCTACCCACCCTCTTTCCCACCTCTCACCCTACCACCGCCAACTTCTCACCCCTTCCGACCCACTAATTGGTGTTTAGCTCAAAGAGCGATCTTCCTGCTCCATAGCAATCTATGCTACCTTATTTTTCTTTACAACCTTTGCGCCTTTTTATTTAATGTCGTCTCCAGGGCGCTCTATTTGTTAATTAAACTTTTAGTATTGCTGCGCCCGACAAACTCCTCTTTTCTCGGTGGCGAAAAAATAATCTTCAAAGCTTTTATCGATTTTAAGAATTGTGTATTTTCCTAATAATCAACTCTTTTTTACAACTTGTCTACTTTGTTTAAACTTCTTTCCTTCAATAGGTTTTATTTTGCAATAACATTAATTTGAAAGTCATTTGATTACGATAAGTGAATATATATATATATATATATATATATATATATATATATATATATATATATATATATATATATACTTATAAATCTTTTTTCTAGAAAGTATGACATATTTCGACCATGTCGTAATTTAATTTCACTATAATTTAACGTCCTCCTAGTGTAAATGCAAAATCCCTTATACGTATAATTTTTCTCTAACTTAATGAATAACTAACGAGTCTCAGGGTCTAGGGAGGGATGGCCGACCTAACTTGTCTTCAAAACCGATTTGGAGATAACTCTGGAATTGTGTACCTTGAGCGTAGAATACATTTGGAAATGGGCGAATTTCCCATTGTTTCTACGACGATATTTAGCATTGAATGCCAGCAAATATAATTTATTCATGCACCGAGAGATTCACAGTCCTTTTACGAAGGTAACTAAATTCTGTGAGTTTTAAACAAAAACACCATGTCTTTTGGTCTACCATATTGATAACCGCTGGCAGTATTTTAGTAATCTGGAAGCAAAGGCTGATTAGCTCAAAATAGTATTGATTTACAAAATAGTCTAACAAAGAAACTTTATGTTAATACGCGCACGCGCGCACACACAAAGATAAGATATACGTTACCTTATAATTCTAAGTATTTTACTTAAAAAATATATTTTGCCAAATATTTTACAAGTATATAAGTTTCATTCTTAATTAACTAAATTAAAATATTTCACTGCATGCACAGAATGAAAATTATTTAGATGCATGTGTACGTCTTACTTCGCATTTTAATTCGTGTCTCTTAATTAAATTTTAAGGAAAGGAGAATGCATTTTGTGTCGCTGAATAGGCAATGAATAGGAGAACATATTCTTTTTTAAATTGTTTTCTTCTTCTTTCCTTTTATTTATATACAAAGCAACTTAATAATTGCCTAATTTAATTTTTCTTTATTATCAAAATTTAGAATCTTCCTTTGCGAAATGAAACTCAATTTATGTGGTCATAAACTTATTCTTATGCATAGTAAATCCTCAACCATTACACTACTGCAATATAATAGTGAATATTAAATATAAACATTAGGGCATATTCTTCATAAGATATCACATCGGAATTATAGGGTCGTTGTTAATCGTTTCAAAACTTTTAAACTTGCGCGTTTGAGAAGATTTTCATTTGCATCATCATCTACTCTACATAATGTTCAATCCGTTAATTAGTAAAATATTTGGTTTAAGATGGATTATTTTAATCTGTAATATTAGATATAAAGATATTCCATGAGTTTTTGACAATTTTAACTGGCTGTACTTCCTCTAAAGGAGTTTCTACGTCTTCCATATTCTCAGAGCAAGATATCGCGCACATTTACAAGAAATAATTCGTTCTGACTATATACTTAAAATTTTTAGCCTACTTTCCAGAACGGATATAAGATTATAGTTTCTTTGTTGTGTCTGCCTGTCCCTCGTATTAACTTTTGAACCAATAGACAGATTTTCACGACACTTGGTGGAAATCTCTTGCTACTGGGGCCGAGTTCCAGAGGATAGTTTTTGTTGCGAAGATTGAAAGTCCCAGGTTCAATTCCAGGAACTATCCTTCTCATTTCATTTACATGGGAAATTTGAAATCCATCGTTCAGGGTGATTTTCTCTTGCACATTAATATATCTTAGAATTGTAATATCGGAGCGGGATTTATACTATGGAGGAATGGAGATTATAATTTTTATCGGAGAATGTTGCTTATAAATCGTATTTCTTCGAATTTCGTGTAAATACTGACGTTTTTGCAGTTTCTATAACTCATTACGAGAGTGTTGTCATTGCAACGACTATTGTTGGACTCAGATTCCGTATAGTCTGGTATATACACGCATTATGTTTGCCGCACAAATACGCGTGATTAATTTAATTTTCCGTTCGAATGCATTTGTAATATTTTATAATGCTAAATTATGATATTTGGGAACACAAAAAGCAACTCATCCGTGGTGATTTTAAAGCTATTTAATTTAATTATTAAATTAATTTAATTATAAAATAAATAATTATATGGAAAGCAGGCTTCATAGTTCCGTTTGGATCATCTTGTTTATTATCTCAATTTAAGACTTAATGTAAAAAAATATTCAAAATTGGGTACCTACTTCTTACGTGGAAATTTGTATGGTCCGCCCTCGGATGTTTTCGCTTAATAAATTACTGGTCCTTTTTAATGATGTAGTTTTTTCTTCAAAGCTCGTTAAAGAATGTAAAGTATTTAACAGAATGAAAGGCTAGTTTATTTGGAGTTTTTTTCCCTGCTTACACAATTTAAAAACTAAGGCTAGTCTTGAATTCCCTTACGGATTTGGATTAATCCTCTCGTTAATGTTTGTACAACGGCGAGTGGTGAAGACTGCTAAAGGTTATAAGAGGAGAAAATGAGATTCAATGAGCTTAAGGTAGATGTGTGCAAATTTTCTGGTCCTTTTGTAGAATAGTAATGTTGTAGACTCAAAAAATATCTTTTTGCAGTCATTTTTCTTAGTAGTGGAGTTGCCTTCTGTCACTTAAATACAGAAACAACGACGAGCGATTTATTTGGCCTTTAGAAGAGAATAGCTTTTTCAGATCTTGTGATCTCAAAGACATATGTTTTGTGGAATGTTTATGCAAGGAAAATTGAATAGAACCAATCAATGAACTTTCATATTTTTTGTTACTTGAAGTTTCCGGTTAATTTTACGATTCTTTGGAACACTTAGCGATTCGTTACAAAACACAATATCATCAATCACTTATTCACAAATTTTTATCAGTTTGCAAGAAAGTAATACGTTTAAGTAAATATGCAGCAAGTGACTAAAAAGACGCATGATTTTCGAGAAAATACTATATTATAAAACGCTTCTAGGGATAGGAGTGATAAAAGTTTATAGCATAGCTTATTAATTTCTGTAAAATTTTATGATAATATATGAAAGTCGGGTGCTATTTAGTTTTTAAACTTAAATATATTATGCTAATTTGATTGCAAGTCATTTATATTAAGGGCAGAAGGTTCTTTTATAATATTAAAAATAATTAATTAATTAATTTAGTCGTAGAATTATCCTATAGCAAAAATCTACTTAGCACTCACAACGTTGCTGAATGTGAGTGGACATTTTGGATTTTATACTAATTTATGGTCTCATTCAAACGGCATTTAAAAATCAACCAGAGAAAATAATCTAAATTTAGGGTCTCATAAATGCTCAAATATCGTATTCAGAACAATCATAATCTATTTTAAACGCAATTAAATAATTTCCTAATGTGTTACGTATGTATGCATCAGCTGCGATTAAATAGCCCATATGTGAGGAATCACTTTATTAAAAGCGTAGTATAAAATTTAAGAATGGAAAAGTTAACTTATTTTGCATTCTATATTGATATTGTTAATTGACAGATCATGTGATTTTTCATAGTTTTTATATCTTTCAAATGGTTCATTTGGCTTTGAAGTAATTAACAAGAATATATGAGACAATCAGACATTGGAGCAATTTTGAATAGATTTATACTTTCATTAAATTAACTTATAAAGTTAAGAATGGAGGTCCAGCACACCATTTTTAATGAAGTCGGATGTAATGAACGAGTGGTTTTACTCCAAAATTAAAATATCAAGTCACGCTCAAAAAGAAAGTTTATTAACGAGATAAAATTCTCTCTTTCACGAATTTAATCAAATTTACCAACTTGCAAAATGCTATAATTACAGAAGAATAAATTCTAATCGACTTTTGTAAGAACTATATCATTTTCAAACTTACGCGCCTCCATCTCGCGCTATTTACGATCGGAACGACTACAATACCGTTTCACGTTACATTTCCCTTCTCTAAGAAGAATTTCCCCTACCTTTCGAGCGGCCATCAACAATTCCAATTTCCCCCCCATCGATTCCAACGTAATAACGCCCACTTATTTTAAAAACCTGCCTCCTACACAGCTCTTATCTTTCACGCTATCTCGCACAACTATATCGCACTGACCGAGGGCACAATGTAACCGCTCGTGCGCTGCGTTTCAAAGGGAGTAAGTAGTACGGCGGCGGAGTCACATCGTGTAAGCGACGCGAGTGGATTTTACGTGTGGGCAAGTGAGGGAAAGAGAGAGAGATAGAGAGGGCATGGCGTGTGCAGCGCGCGGCGGCGGTGTGTGGGGGCGAGAAGAGTAGAGAGAGAGAGGCGCGAGGAGGAGAGAGTGAAGGAGGGAGAAACAGAGAGAGAGAGAGACTTTACTACGTGTAGGAAATATATCGGCTTGCGTGCGCGCATGCTTTAAAAAGGAGGAGAGGGAGGGGACGGCCGCGAAGAGGGAGGAGGCGAGAGCGCAGGGGAGGGGAAGATATAAGGGGGATAGGGAAGTGGGGGAGGAGGACGGAGACGGCCGAGGGAAATGAAGCTGTGAAGGATTGACTGCGGTCGAGATAGGCAATTGCAGTGAGTGGCGCGGACGCGGTGGGCGAGGGGAGGAGGGAAAAGGAGGGAGAGATGAGGAGGGAAGGAGAAAAAGTCGGAGACAGAGAGGAGGGGAAGGAGGAAATTGAGGTGGAGGGAAGAGTGGGAGGAGAGAGAAGTTGTAGTAAGAAAGGAGGAGTGGGGAGATAGTGGGAGGGAATGGAGTACAGGAGAGGGATATAGACGAGTATCTGTTGAGATTGAATGACATATGAGAGCAGCGTATTCACAGTTAAGCGGAAATTATTCCATGACTTTTTACTATTGGCCTGCTCTATTCTCTCAGTGGCTTGTTTTAATTGCCCAAAAAAATCTTGCCAAATATCCGCGGAGTATTAATTTTTTGGTTCAACTATATTTTATTTTGGAGAAGCGAAATAGAAAACCGTAAAAAAAAGATTTCGTCACTTATAAATTAATTAACTTTGAAACATACTATTTTAACATCCAGAATACTATACGCTTTCAGCGGTTTTCATTATAATACAGACAGTCACCGGTTTTACGTCAGGTTACGTTCCTGGAAACCGTGACGAAAAGCGGATCACTATTTATAAATAGACACAATGATAAAATGATGATATTTCGTTCCTGACCAAGTACACTAGACTCAGAAATTCTTGGAAATATCTATTTAAAACGATTATGAGATAAGCGTACAAATAAATAGACGAAACACGATTACAATATTACAGACGCAAACGTTACTTCATATTTCAATATCGCGTACCTATTCGAATAGCATTGTTGTACACACCATCATAAGTTTAGATGTCTTCGTAATGCATTTTATTAAGACAATAATAACCTCTGACGGAAATAAAAAATATAACTAAATTTTAACAAGTATCACCTCAGTCGACAACAAATTTGCAATCTTGACTACGTTTATTGGCGACGAATTATTAAACCACCACATACACAAATGAATAATTATGAAAAATCAGACTGTATTAGATAAAAATTATACCTTGAAGATAACTAATCACCATCCGAATTGCCAAGAAGGTACCATCAGATAGAATTATGTACTGCTCAGCGTCTTTCAAAACATTGAGATGCAAAACCAGTGAAAAGGGCACCATACTTAGATACACCTTAGTTGTTACTCGCAAACGTTATTTCGGTACAAACCATACAGATGAATTTGTTTTGCAATTAATAAACTATACATACTTTCGCAGATACATATATATATAACGATTGAATATATGTATAGGTTAGATTAATGAAGAGCTGTAGAAATAATTACACAAACAAACACAGCAGATGTGGTATACGGTATACTCCCTTCATGTAAAACAGAAGTTCCCTCACCAATTATGACCGGATTGGACGCTCATACTGTATATTCACATACCATTAATTTTTCGAATACAGGTTAACAATTGTTATTAATAACAATAATATTGACTGATATCACTACAATCAAAAAGTATATTGTTCTAGTGGATTGGGATGCTATGTGTAATATATGAGAATTATTGCCTCATTCGTTGTGCACATTGTGATGAAACTTTATGTATTAACCACTTTTTAATGACAATTTATTTCATTACCATTAACTATGTTTATATCTTTCAGTAATGCAATAAATGCAAACTTTTTTGCTTTAATCTCCTGCAAGTAATATATATGAACCCATAACTTTTTACCTCTTTTCTCTCAGCAGCTAGCGTTAATGAATTTTTAAGTTTTTTTGCATACACTTTCTACGGAAGAAAAGTTATAATTATCTATTAGTGCGAGTTGGGAACCTTCCCTTGTTAGTATTTTGTATTTAAAGCACTTTCCTGTGAAAGTTAATCCAGAAGATTTTATATCAAATCGTTGGATTGCTTATATTTTTACAGGCACAAATGTGACTTGTAATGATGACAGAACTAATTAAATCTCTAATAAATTCATTATTTGCGAAAAAGGAAAAGAATTCTGATTTATTTATAAATTTCAAGGTTCCCTTGTCACGCGAGCTTCAGAAAACATAAGAAAGTTTGAGTCAATCTCAAAATATGACTGCTGAGGTTTCAAAATTGTTTGCAAAAAACTTGGCTCGTAATGGTGATTTCCTCACCTTTCTGTGTGATTTTTAATCGTGCAAACAATTGTAGAGCAACTTCAATGAATATATGTAGAAATTTGAAATTTTTAAATGAGAAATGACGGGTATACTTTCTCGTTCTTTAGAGAAAGAGTAACGAATGTTTGCCATTTTTTATTTCTTCTACCTATATTTTATAATATCAATCCTAGTTATTCTTCAACGATGAATCCGTACATTTTGCAGTTCGAGACCTAATCTAATGTCCTTTTGGAACATCTTACGGATTAAACTTTGAATGTTAAAAAAATTCCTTCTCGACTTAAAAACGATTTATTCCCGGAGTGAATTTTATTATTGATTTTATTAATCTTATTTCTTCTTGAAATCAGTCTAAAATGATTTTATTGTATTTTTTCCATAATTTGAACTTAATATTTTTTCTAGCATCAGAATCTCCTTTCCTCGAGAAAATATATACCCTATTACATAAATGAAGTGTGCAGATCGATTGTTCGTTCTATCGTCGTTTCTTATTAAATTTTAATAGAAAATGTTTAAGATTTCAATATCTGTGGGTTAGGTTATGGTAAAACGCTTAACAACCAGCATTTATAATATACTGTTGATTTGTATGCATTTATTAGGTCTCAGGAATCATTACAGCAGCTTTTCTTTTAATTTTGTAGTTAGTTCGATTGGCAGGGACAGTGTGAATTTTCCACGTTGTTTAGGTGATAAGAATTTATTATTTGCCTATGTTTAGCAGCGTTTCTTTATAGAATTTTATTATATTGTGTTTGTTTGTCCGTCTGTCTCTTCTTATGAACGCTTTCACCATTGCTGGACATATTTTAGCGAAATTTTTTATTTAGGAGTGATATCAAATTAAAGGACTGAATTGACATATTCGGGAAAATAACTCAATCGGGGTTGCCACATTATTGGAAATGAAAATGAAATTTGTGCTATAATTCTTTTAAAATTTAAAAAGGAAAAGAAATTTTCAGTAGATGTAAAACAGAACAAAGTAATATTCCATGTTCATTTTATTGATTGAAGTTTTTGAGAAAATCGCTCTAAAAATTTAATTGCTTAATTCTATCAAATGGACAGAGTTATGCAATGAAAATTTTTATCGTATGGTCAAATATATTTTAGCAGCATTTTTCGAAGCTTTTTTGAAATGAAAACAAAATGGAATATTTACCAATTTTAATTTATAATAAAAAATTAGCAGGTGAAAAGAACCATATCAGTCAGTCATGGTTGCCGGAAATAACATTTAAAATTTTAATTCCTTAATAATGCATTAAAACTTAATACGATTCGGTATTTAGAAATGTTGTACATAGTGAAATAATACCAAATTCGAATCATGTTATTTTATCGGAACTGCTTCTTTACTGGAACTTAACAGAAATATAATTTCATAAATCTCCTGAATTCTCGTTGGTCCTATCACATATGATTATTGTCCAGAAATCGTTCAATTTGCTGTTAAAATGAATATTGATGTTGTTTTATTTAATATTCAAGTGCGAATGATCCATTTTTGATTTTTAAAAATTTTTATATGTTTTGGAAAGCATAAATTTTTAAGCACTCTATAATATTTCAAAGCAAACAGAAATTTATTTATTTATTTAATTAAGTGTTCAAAATGAATTTTCTTTCTAAGATTATAAAATATGAAAATTAGAACCTATAGTAATATATTAGCAAAAATAACAGTAAATATGATCAATTATCAGGAAAGAGGAAGTTATACAATGTCAAATGGAAGTTGAAAATGTAGAACAGGTTACTTTGTTATGTTTAAGTGAAAGTTTCTTTGGACGGAATGAAATACGGCGAGTATTCTTATAGTAGAGACGGAATTTTACTGATTGTGAGTCTCAAAGTGAAAAAGGGCGACTGCCAAACTATTCTTGAAGATATGTAGCATATAATTGAATCCGCTAGTAAGCTACTCGGAAGGAGGAAAATGATACACGTTCAACATATTAAACTTCACTTCTCAGAATTTTTGAATAAAAAGGAAGCCAAATGGATCATGGCATTTTTCTATAATCACTAATCGTTCTAAAGATTTTTCCATAAAGTTACACCTAATTTTAGAATCAATAATAATTTTAAGTTCTTTTGATCGTATGTGGGTATGGATAGGGAAATAATGGTAGTAAAATTCAAGGTTTTCGATATTTATTTGGCTAGATTTGAATATTTAAAAGTAATCTGTGAAGCGTATCAACCTGTCCGTCGGTATAAATATTAAAGAAAAATTGACCAAGGATATTATTAAGGAATTCCGGAGATAACTGGCGATACCTATGTTCTGTTAAGAGGGCTACTTCTCTTAGTAAAACAATGGCATTCTAAAAATTATAGATGAAACTCACGTTCATGCCAAAAATACAATTCAAACGGTAAATTAGCTGATATTGTTTAAATATTCTGGTCAGTTATGACTTGATTCCTGTTCCATCAATATCACGACTGTGGATAATGGGGAGATTTTTACGCTGTTTTCCAAAGGAAACATAGTCTTATTAAAGGGTCCTGTCTGTGTATGTGTGTCGCCCTCGAACAACTTTTGCATCAATTTTCATGAAACTTGGTATGAAGCTCGTGCTGCCAGGGCCCACCTCCGGGCTATATTTTATTTGGCAAATATTGTAGTTCCGGGTTCGATTCCCTATTTGTTTTACATAGGAAATCTCAAATTAATCGTGCAGAGATGTTTCTTTAATACATTAAAATATCTTAAAATTGTAATATCGAAGCAAGGTCTGTACTGTTCTAAGGGGAAAAGAATGTAGATTCTAATTCTCATCACCGAACTTTGATAATTGATCGTACTTTCTTTAATTTCTACTAAAACAGAGTTTTTGCGTTTTAAATCGCATTTTATCGGATTGTTGCCATGTAGACGATTATTACTGAACTAGGCTTAAACACAGACGAGTGAACAAATCGGTTATTTTCTTTTCCACTCGATTACCCTTCAGAAATGAACAGTTGCTCCATACATATTAGCGTATAAACAGTAACATTTATTAAGTTCGTTTGTTTAAAAAAATACATGCAAAATAATATAATGTCAGAAAGAGATTTTGACATTGCTTTTAGTATTTTAAACCTGATAATGCTCTATTAATTTGTTTTCCAATTTTTCTATATCATTAATAAAGTATGAATTACAAATAGTATTTATGGTATGAGAATTTCTTGGAATGACTAACACATACAGAAACATTTCCTGTCAATATAAGTAATCAATTCGGGACGCCAACTTTGGGAAACCAGCCTTCATATGTCCTGGTTTGGACTTCTTGTTTTAATAGAAGCAACTAAGAAGGAATCCTGCTGTGGGTTGAAGTGTTTATCGGATTATTCAGATGAGAATGATTTCCTCGTTGATAACGAGCATATTAGAAGGGTAAATTAAGTGATCTGTGATTACCTCTGCAGTAATGCCAGATATTGACCATATAAAATATATTTACGATATGTTTCCACTTTAGAGAAGAGTCCGATAAAAACGTACGTAAATGATTGTAAAAATACGAGAGATAGAAAGAGCGAAATAGTGATCTCAAAGCGACCTCTAAGTTTCGTGGAATAGAGATGAGGTCTCCCAGGAGTATTGTTTTATTGTTGTTAAATTATAAATTGTTTTCCGAAGTAAGACACAAACTTTATTTGTTAGCCAGAAATTTCAATGTTATCCTATCGTTATTTATATCAAAAGATACAAATATTATTTGTAAGGCACCAGAGAGAATTTGAATGTGATATCCTTGTGATATTTATTTAACAATATTTTGACTACTGTTAGTAGAAACATAATATCACAATAATAGTACTTTAATTTTACTTACATCAAACTACTAGGACCTCACTCGCACATTCATTCACTGACCTATCAAAACTCTGAGGCACTTTTAGAAAGGTCTAAATTTTGTCATGATTATAGTTGAAAGGACACCTACGGAGAAATTGAAAAACTTCAGAAATTTTAATTTTTAGGAGTTGTTTTTCACTCATTTGTTCTATCTTAATTATGAAAAACATGAACATCAAGTAGTTTGAGGTAGGAAGTCGAGACTAAATAGACCTATAGCTAAATCAATGAAATTTTGGTTGACAAAGCAATACAAATGCATTTTTAATAATCGGAATTTTTTCAAGTACACGCAACATTAAGAAATTTAAGTTATCATACAGATCACGAAATTCGTTATTAGTGGGCCTAATATCAGATTTTTTGCCATGCCTTCCAGTGAGTATGAAACGTTTGCGAATTTATATGAGTTGGTAATCCAATTATTTTAGGTGATGCCAAATACGAAAGTGTTGATAGGTTTTGTTCGGTACACTTGCGATTGGTATTATAAAGATGTTATATTTCAATCGGAGTGCATTATAAATTTTGTTTAGAGGAAGAATCAGGATCAGTCTTTGTTTAGTCTAGTTTTTAGGCGTTCTTTACAATAAGTAAAAAAACGTCTTATGATTAGGTCATGTCCGTCCGTCCGTCCTCATGTTTCATCTCAGAAACTACTGGGCGGATAGGGGAAAATAAACTCAGAAAATGATATAAATGGTTTACGTGGCCTAATCGGGAGTGCCACTTTACTGATGACAAATAATGAACTTTTCTTTATATCTCGTACAATATCATTATAACTAAAACGTCTTCAAACGACCTTTTAGAACTAGTCAAATAGCATATGCTTTGTTCAGTAAATTTTTATTGAAGGATTAGCTCATTTCAAGAAAATCAAACGAGAAAGTCATTTTGAACTTTTAAAAAATTTCTTGTTTTTTAATTGTTGTCAACGAGAACAATATTCGTGGCAACTGAAGTAAACAATATCTGCTGTAAATAAGTAATTAATTTAATTTTCTTTCGTACGCACGCACATTTGGTAAATGAAGGAAAATGGATTATCTAAGACGAAGAAACGAACGTAAATATGTCTATTTTCTTTACATACACAGCGTTTGTTAAAAGAAATGGGCAATTTACGACGAAGGAATGAACGTGAACATAAAGATTACATTACTATAGTTTGAAATAATTTTGATTGCTTTATTAATTACAATTGATTAAGAATTAGTCAGTGAATCAAAAATGAGATATTTCTTTGGCATCACTATTGGCACTTCAGTTCTTAGACATTATACTAAACCATTAATATTGATCTTTTTTGACATGATTGCATACATCGTACCCATGCTGTTTGCATTTTTCCACTCTTGTTTAATGTTTTGAACGTTGCTCGAGCAGTATATCGGACGCATGAACGCGCCAACAGTGGTGTTAGGTATGTTAGGTAAATTTGTATATTACCGAGTTAAACTTTATGTTTTTCTTTGGTCATTAACATTATCTGATTAAAAATATAAACTTATATTAAATTTAATTTGTATTTTGACATATATTAACTGTGATAAAAATTTAGTTTTTAAAATTGCAGTTTGCGGGAAAGTGAGCATGTTGCTTTAGCATTATCATAAAGCTACAATAATATAACTTTGATATTATTTTAATATACGGTTACCGCTTTGGTAGCCAAGATGGTCTAATACAGGTGTGGCCAACCGGCGGCTCTTTGAGAGTTGATATACGGCTCTTGAAAACATTGGCTGCCTTACATACACTTACCGTAATTTTCCGATTATAATGTGTAAGGGAATATGTAGTTGAATTAAAAGATTACCCGAAGTCCAACCAAATAAAATAGTGAGTTTTTGTTTTTATTATTATTACTACATGCGTCTGTAGCTAAATTCTGTTAAATATTTTTATCAGCTCATTACGTGATACTGCGGCTCTTCAGTGATGTGCATTGCAATATTGTGGCTCCTGCTCAGTCCCGGGTTGGCCACCCCTGGTCTAATAAGTACCATGAAAATCCTTACGCACGACTCTATTTTACCATTAGCATTATTTAGTCAAAATTTTGAAATGTTCTGATATTAATAATATCATTACTAACTGGTGAGTTTTACCAATTTGCAACGTTTTATTGAGTAATAATGATAAAGTTTGCAAAAGAATAGAATATTAAGATGAGGAAATGCGCATTTTGGAAATATTCGTGTACAATCAAAATCGCCTCGAGAACAATAAATTTTAGTTTAAATTTATTGCACTTTATGCACCTAATCTGACAACTAGGAGAGGTATCATTTATAATCTCCGCTCAAACTAATATGTTTAGGAAAACATTTGATTACCTTATTTATTTCTTCATCCCGTTTTCTAAGATTTTTGTATTGTTTCTGATGAATCCTTCGTAACTTCTTATGCTCGCACAATAATTCCGTAGATAGTTTATGGTTATTCTTATAACCGCATTATACTTCTTATATCTTGGATCAGCAAATATATACAAACTTTAAGGATATATATTCTATCTTGGAAAAATTTGTCGCTCATTTCCTACGATGATCGTGCGGTTTATAATTTTGCCATGAAAATAAATAATCACATCTGTTTTCATTGAATTTAATAGCACCATTAACCCACTGTAAATACATGAAACTCACTCAAAGGTATTATACAAGTCGTTAAAGTATTTTTTTATTTCTTACGTTCTACATGTGAAACTATGTATTTTATATCTGTGTACCTTTTGTATAGATATGTATATATTTGTATCCTCTCGCCACGCTTTGTTTTAAGATTTTAAGACCTGAATCATGTTATATGTGAAGAAGAAAAGGGCCAACTCATCCTTTTTCCTCCTTTGGTTTCCGTTGCTTCGCGGTATGGGTGGAGCACCCAAAAATAATAGCAGCCTTGGCAACTGCTAATCCTTATATGTGCGGCGCAGCGTTTTGACAGTCCGGCCGCGAATTTGGTTTTCAAAACGTTCCGATTGGATATCTCAGGGACAAAGCGGCCGGATTTGCATCGGTCGCTCTCGCCTCACCCTCTCTTTTGGGGAAACGTGAATCTTAATAAGCCCTTGACACAAGACGTTTCCGTTGATTCGGTCAACGCTGCGTCGAAAGAACGATCATGACTAATATGTTCACGATTCACAGACACATACTTCTTTTTTTTAGTACATTTCAAAAGAGAAGACGTACATGATTCATAAGAGTAATTGACAGCCTCCTACTGCAGACAAAGAGGGTTTGAACATATACGTCGCACTCGTTTTAAGCGTTTCGCGCATTTATATTAGGTATCCCTCACTCAGTATAGGTAATGTTAATTTTGACGCAGTTTCTCTTTTACCTTTTTGAGAATGAATAGGGAAAAGAATTTAGTTTCCTCTAGATATAAAAATTCTTTGGCGGAAATGCGTTTATAGTTTATTTCACTTGCTTTCCTTTGGCGAAGCTTCAAATATTCCGATTTTTTAAACCTTTATTTCCAAACTGGAGTCTTTAGGGTAATACGTAAATGAAAATATTCATCGCTGGATTTGTTAAGTGTCGATAGCTTTTTTCTTCTTCTCTGATGGGCGGAGGAAGAAAAAGTGAGGCTGGCTGGCGCCGTCTCCTGGCTCCGATGGCGCTGTCTCCGTTGGTGTGGGGGCCTCTAGTGGCCGGAGGGCGCCCCCTATTACGCAGATACCCTCGTTACTCTTTTTCCCACCTGAAGGTCAAAACGTTGATCTACTGCATGAGTCACACGTGCAAGGGTGGTGCAACCCACTCAGAGGCGGCGCTCCTTGCGATGGAAGCGTGCTCCTTCAGGCAACAGAAATTTAAGCATGCCGACCAGAACTTGTCGAGTGGATTATAAATAGCATCACGCAAAATAACTCGTATAATTAAAAGAAGAAATTTCATTGTAATATAATCATAAAATAAACGATTTAGTTATTTGTCGTCGTCTCAAATAACGGCTGACTTTAACGCGGATAATAAAATACTTTGTAGATCGGTGTGATTTATGTAATGTTATGCTGCTAGGGCTGTTTCGTTAATTTTTATCTCTAAATGTTTCTGTAATTATCTTGTAACATTTATGTTATGCAGTGATAACATTATTCAAGTTATCATAACAAATAACTGGACCTTCAATTCACTGATGAGGTCGATAATTTATCCAACTCCATAACAGGAAAATGAATAAGTATATATTTTTCAAAGTAAATCAAAGCCTAATATTATAATTTAGGGGAAAAGATTTTTCGAAATATAAATTTTTTAAAGGTATGAGTAAAATAGCTTACCATATAGCTATTATCACCTGATGTGAGATAATGGCTACTTGACAGTTTCGTAAGCAAAAATTTCCTAAACACATGATGGAGGTACTTATTATCTACTGTCGTTCAATAAAGATGGACTATACCGGGAATCAATCAGTTGGTTATTGTTTTATAAATTAAGAATTAATCCACAATTCATACTGATACAATAAAAAATTTACTCATTCCTAAGCATAAATCAATCGGCTTTGTCCTAGGACTTGTTCAGAGGGAGCGGCGAAGGGACAAACGGTAGCACAAGGTAGCGATAAGATTCGGTGAAGGCATCACTCCAGCTCGCCGTCGCGCCCGCGTATATCTTGTATCCGAGGACAACATCGAATAGAGAACCCCCGCTTGCCCTCTGTCAGCCGGTTCGTTGACCCTATGGGGTGGGATCAAGTTCGAATGCAGGTCGGCATGGGGTAAGGCCTGGCAGTGGCGGCGGCGGCGGCCGGGGGAGGAACGAGGGGCGGCCTCTCTCTTTTTCTATCTCGGGTGTGGTTGCCCCGTCGGGGCGACGCGGGTACTTGTGGAGAGGGACACAGGTCGGGGAAGGGGGTCGTGTACGTGTGTGGGGGGGGGGGAGGAAAAAGATTGAGAGAGAGAGACGAAAGAGGAGAGTATCTGAGGGAGGAGGGTCGGACCTCCCGCGGTGTCGAAAATTTTATGGAATTCTGTAGTCGCGTTCTCAGACGAGCCAACACTCACGTGCATACACACCTACCCCGCCAGCAAAGAGCTAAGGCGGAATTTATTTCCTCGTCGTCGCCTGCCCCATCCCCCTCGCCTCCCCCTCATCCCTCTCCATGCCCTGCGTACGTCCCACGCCCAAGTCTCCGGCCTTGCCTACACTCCTCCCCGCGACAATCTCACCCATCCCTCGTCAACATTGCTCACCTCCTCGCCCCCTATCTCTCTCAACTCCCTCCACTTCATCCACCTCTCGTCTCTTCAACCAACACGTCCATGCGCTATTTATGAACTCGGTGCAACTCCGTTATTACGTCTTAAGAGCGTTATCCGGAGCAAAGTCAAAGCAATCACGCAAATGACATATAACATGTTTCTATTATACCTCGATTCCTTTTTTTTTTAGCCGCTCGCAGAAAATAAACGCGGAAATGTCTCTGGGTTATTATTCTAAAGACATTCGTCCTTCCAAAAGAGGATTTTTTTCGCGAGCAATGCTAATATGATGCTTCACGGATGAAAGACTTGCTTTAATCATATTTATTTTTTAGTGGTAGATGATTGTTGTTGGTTTTTACTGAAGTATAGTCTATTTTTTGCAATTAAATAAATGTATCGATTTAGTGGTAAAGAAAATGTATATTTAGATGAGCACTGGTGGATTTTGGCAATGATAAACTAATAAATATTTTAATATATGAAAGAATTGTGTTTTTTGGGGCCATAATTAGTTAACTCCTTACAGAAATATTAATGCTAACAACGATAATTAATAACTAAGTGCAAGATGATAAAAAATACGTATCGTAGTATTTTGAAGACATTACATATGCTGGATGTGTTGTGATTATTGTTTTTCCAAAGCCAAAACTATAAGCATCCGTTTAATTTGCGAGTGGTGATATATGAGCGAAATTCAAACAAGTATTCTTTGAGTTTTATTCGCTATTAAAAGAACGTGTGTGAAAAGATCGGAACGCTTAAGAATGTTTTTCATATAATGACCTATGTAAATGTTAAATTGAAAGTTTAACTGTTTAGACTTTAAAATTAAGCTGACAATGAGATAAACAAGTGTATGCAGAGCAATATATGCATTTAATTACACAAGCTTACCACAGTAACATGAATGAGGAAGCTTGCTAAACATAAACTATTCAATGGATAGTTTAGAGCTAGTTAACTGGCAAAAGATTAATTAAAAAATAAACATTTAAAAATAAAAATTGAAAAAACAAACATCTTATGTATCCTGAATAGCTATAACAAGGTTACGAAAAGTCAAATTTCGGCTACAATTCAGCTGTCTACAGCAGTAATTCATTGAGAGATTCTAAAAGTGCATTTACCATAATGCGTTTAAATAATTTTTGCACAAAACAAAAAATGAGGAATTACATGAAGTGATCAAGCAGGTACCAGAAAATTCAAGCGCAATTTGCGATTCTATTTAAATAAAATAGTGTAGTTATATTTTATTTGAATGAGGAAGACTTATTTAATTAGTAAGAGTAATGTAATAACAGCAAATCTGAATAACATGTAAGCAATTTGTTTTGGCAAAAACTCTGAGGCACCGATTAAATTATTTTTACATTAAAAATGACTCGACATATTTTTCTGTAACATGAATAACCAAACTAATAATTTTACAATTGTACAAATAATAGTGTACAATTTTGCGTGAGAGATCAAATTCATTCATTTTTCTGGGTCCTTATTGTTTCACACAATTGCACCTTAATGGCATTATTGTAAATATGAGTTGTCGGTGCATGCATACGGCAAGAACTTAAAAAATCACCATACACCAAGATATAAACTCGTAAATAAACCAACGTGACAGCATTTGAACTACACAGAGCCCATTTAAATAAGACAATAGTTTTCATTTTCCCAGATATTAAGGCATCTATCCGGAATTTTTAAATTCTCTGGCGATCGGCTCTCGTCCAAGTTTTCGAATTGCAAGCTCAGATCGCTCTTTTTATTTAAGACAATAACCTATATGTTACACTAAAACTTATGTAAAATTAGGATATTTTGTGTGTTATGATTATGGTGTGATCATCCGTGCCTTTTAGTATGTATCCTGATAAAAAATAATTTAAAATTATCACGTCAACATATATATTTACATCGTTGGCTGAAATCAAATGGATTATAATGCAGTCTAAGCATTAAATGAATGCTCTTGAAGTATGGAAAATCAATTTCCATTGAAAGGCATTGGAGTCGTTGCTATGGTAGTTCATATTTTTCATTGTTGAAAAGTGAAAAACTTTTCATAATTTTATGATTAAAATCAAATTTTTACGAAAATTCAGAATGGATTTGGATTTTGTCTTCAAGAAAAAAAGACTTCATTCCTTTTCTCCACAGTATGGTGCATGTCCCGACTTTGTATCTTAATTTTAAATAATTTAAAAAAGCAATTTAATATAACCCTGCAGAGTTTTTAATGCTTTTCTTATAGGTGTTTAAAATTGGACATTGGGGTCAAAAACACACCTTAAATATAATAATTTCGGATTTTTTCCCGAGGTTGTACCCAATTACCTATATTCATGACAAACTTCAGCTCTGTAGCACTTCTAAAAGTACCTTAGGTTTTATGTGATATATCCTATATATGTAAGAAGCAGCTATTTATAATGATGCCAAGAGGTCGCACCTTGCTCTTCCTAATGAAAGGATGGGTTCCTCATGCACTTCTTGTACATCACATTCTAATAAAAACTCTCAGTGTGCGAGAGTGGCGTCTCAATAATCCCTCCGCCTATATACAGAGATGGAAATGGAAAGAGGGAGAGATTTGCGTAGACAATGTAACGGGTTTGGTTAAACCCTTCGCCCACACGCACTCTCTCCTCCTACCCTTCTCTTTTCATCCTTCCCATCATCTCCGTGCCCCTCCACTGTTCTTCTTCTCGCCTCGTCCTCTTTCCGTCATCTCCATTCCCCATCAATTCCTCCCCACTCCTATCCCTCCTCTTCTCACACACAGTCTCTCCTTTCATTGCCCCACCCTCCCTCTTACCTTACTCGATTTTTCTCTCTTTTCCTCTCTATTATTTGCCATGTTAATTGCTCATAATATGCTCTATAAATATGAATGATTGCTCAGATGTATGCGAATACATGTGTTTATAAACTTTCGCAATCACTTGTCAGATTTAGAAGAGAACAGGCTGCCATAAGAGAGTTTCA
This sequence comes from Tanypteryx hageni, assembly GCA_028673005.1. Classification (NCBI taxonomy): domain Eukaryota; kingdom Metazoa; phylum Arthropoda; class Insecta; order Odonata; family Petaluridae; genus Tanypteryx; species Tanypteryx hageni. Next base: position 82,339,664 of record CM054112.1, read on the forward strand.
CATGTTTTTCTAAATCATTTGTTACTATGTCGGACTTTGTTCTTTCATTCTTTCGGTCTAAAATATCCTTCTTACTTTCTCTCTCTCTCTCACCTACCCGCTCTCCTCGTCTTCTCCACCAAATCTCTTTCGGCTCCTCTTGGCTTTGAGATCGGCCGCTCTCGCGCGAATAGCTTGGGGTCTGGACAAAGTATAGAGGAAATGGATTGGGGTTGGAAGGTTTTGAGGGAGAGGAGGGGGATCGAGGTCTGGGGATACAGAAACCACAGTGTAGTTATTCTTTTTATCGTTTAGCGCGAGAGGAATATCCCATCTCAGTGTCACATTCGTCACTGTCTCTGCAGGTGTGGAGGATATTTTCGATGCTCAAGGTCTCCTGGATAATGCGATGCACAAGAAAAGTTCGCGCTTTTATATCAGGCTACCAGACGATGTTTGGCATTCCAAGTGGCTAAGCTTTCTTTGTTATTATCCAGCGGTTTAAATAAAATCTAGTTATAATTTAGTTTAACATTATGAATTTATGCGTTATTTAAATTTAGTTAAGGTATTTTAAACAATAATAATGCTTGCCTTGAAATAAATTTACCTTTTTCTTTTCAATGAAAAACTTTTTTCTTTACAGATTGAAGAAAATTATGATGTAAGCAATGGAGTGCCGGTCTCAGATCTCGAAACTTTCCTTTTTTGGGACTTTGCTTATGAAATGTAAGTTAGAAGATTTAGTTATTTTTAAAATTTTTGTTAGTTTTCAAAATGCGCACCTTTACACATTCGTGAATTCATTCCATTGTGAATGGATACATATTTATCAGTGTCTTAAAATGAAATAGGAGCATTAGTAGCATTCCAATTAAACATTAGAGTTAATTTTTGTACGTTGGTATTGAAATTATTAGTACGATTATTATTCTTAAAAACGCTATTAACTTCATACAAATGTCCACAAGCGGGTTTAAAATAAGACGCATTTTGTGTTGTAATACTCGTGTAAAAACCAGTAATTGTCGAAAATGTTGATGTGACCATAACTTGACTGAGTATATCAAGTAGGAGCAATGTATGCAAGGAAGGTAGCAGAAATTAAACGCGTTACTCTAATAAAATTCAGAATTTTTTCCTTTAAGGCTGAAGACCTGAATAGATGGTTTGTCCCGAGTGTCATTTTCGTTTTCTTTTTAAATTATAATTCCTAAATAGTAAAGTTAATCGAAATCCATCCAGCGGCATAGCCCCTGTTAACTGTGTAGAGCAGTGGTTTCCAACCTGTTATACTGGCGGGCCGCATCGGTGGTTGCAAATCTTTCGGCGGGCCGCATTGGCAGCTGCCAATTCTTCGGCGGGCCGGATTATAGATTAAATCGGAAATTATCTATATGCTCTAAGGAGCCATAAAAGTGAAAATCAAGTCTAAATAAGGTTTTTATGGATAACATTTCAGTATTAAATATGTTTTATTATAAAAATTTTCATAAAGTGTATGAATTTGTGTGCTAAATTTTTCGAATAGATTTTTCATCATGCCCTCACGAGCCCTCCAAAATCCTTCGCGGGCCGTACTTTTGGCATCACTGGTGTAGAGAAGAAGAGATAGAGACGAAAAATTTAAAAGCAATAGGAGCTTTTTAGCCTACTTTCCAAAAAATGGAAAGTAGTCTTATGAGATCGCCCGGGTGTCCGTGTGTGTATGTCCCTAACATCTTCTTCATGAATGAACCGATTTCGACTAAATTTAGTAAATTAATGACCAAATTGACATATTTGGACCGAATCGACACAGCAGGGGTGTCACAATTGCAAAGTTAAACTTATTATGATTATGAAATTGGAAGGAATCGGCTCAACTGATTTCAACGAAATTTTGTATGAAGTAGGCGTGCAACATAAAATAACAAAATCAGGATGTTTAGTATAGATATAGAAAGCAGGACTGCCACAATACAAGGAATAAAAAAATTCTTTTTACACGTATTTGTGTTGAACTGTCAACATTAATTTTAACCAACATTAATAGTTATAATATAAACTTATATACAATATTAGCATATTTAACCCTAATCAGCCAAGCAGGAGCGCCACAATTACAAATTACACTCTTTCAGTAATTAAGGATTTTGAAGGAATTGACTGAACGGTTTTCAATTGCATTGCTTATATAAGATTTGTACAATACATCATAATGAAATCAATCAATGTTTAAAGCGGAGCTAAGGAACAGGGCTACTACAATAAAAAGGTAAATAATATTTCTTTTACACTTATTTATAGAGAACTGAACTAATAGATTTAACCAAATATAGTGTATTTAATCTTCATATAAATAAATAGCCTATATATTATATTTTAACCGAATCGACTAAACAGGGCTACCATAATATCAAAGTTAGAATTTTTCTGTAACTATGAATTTGAAAGATATTGGCTAAACAGATTTCAAAGAAATTTCCTGTAGGGCGAGTATAGAATGGGAAAACGAGATGAATATGTATAGAACGGATCAAAAAAGCAGGGCTACCACAATATAAGAAAAAATAATTTTCTTGTTTCAAAGCTAATACATTAGTATACGATTATACTGCGACGAATTTCACGAGAAGCACTTCTATAACACGGGAATCCTGTGTACACCCCTACTTGTTATATATTAAAATTGCATTGAAAGGAAAGTAGGCAGATTAGTTCTTTCCAGAACCACTTTTTCTTTTAAAATGAAAACATCTAAAATGAGTACCAAAATATGCGATCCGTCAATTTAATCAATTAATGAAGAAAGTGATTAGGGATTATTATATATGGATGGATTTGAATCTATTTTACATTATCCTTCTGTTAAAATTCAAAGTAATGACGTGGGATGTTTAGAAGTGGTCTTGTTACATTGAAAGGTGTTTTATCTTTACTATTTCTTGTCTAACATGATGTAAACTGTATTATGAAAGTTAAATTTGAGTTATGCGTTGAGATGTTTGATCGAAAACAGTCATTGTGGGAGAGACGGGAATAAAAAGAGGAATGAAAGTGACAAGGAGTGAAAAAGAGTCAAGGAAGGAGAAAGGGAAAATTAAGGGGGTGGGTCCGAAGTTCTCTGGGGAATCGAGGAGGGTGAGGGAATGGGACGAGGGAGGGGAGGGAGCAAGTAGGTAGACATGCTCGGAAGAATCTAGGGGAGGCATATAGAAGGGTTGAATATATCTTGTGAAGGTAGCGCGGAAGGGAGGCGTCGTGGAGGAGAGTCTGAGGTATAGAGGCGGGGTTGCGGAGTAAAGGATGAAGGAAAAGTGATTGAGTGAGTGCGTGAGTAAGTTCGCTATGGGGCCACCGCCCTAGAGTTGGCGCCACACGGCTCCTCCACCTCTGCGACCACCCTGTCCCGATCCTTTATTTCCATCCCTCTTCCCTTCAATCTTGGTCCTCCCCGTCTTCCTTTAGTCTTCCCCTCTCTTTCCATGTTTCGCCTGCACTTCCTTTTAGTCTCACTTCTCGGGTTCGCCCCCCGCCACCCCACACGCGCTGATACTCCGAAGCTGGGATGAGTGCGATCGTAACGGTGGAGAGGGAAGGGACGAATCGGGGGCAGACGGTGTTCAGGTGAACGCCCAAAAGAGAACCTAATTTCGATTCGACATCCCCCCCGGTCCCCTCCTTCCCGCCATCCCTCCTCCTCTTCCTATCTCCTCGCATTCTCCGTCACTTTACCTTCCCGCCTTTCTCCCTCTCTCTCCGTTTTCTCCTCTAATCTCGATCCCACCTTGAATCAGTCTTTATTTACTCCCGAGTCTCGCCGTCTTCATCTCCCTTTCTATGTCACTCTCTTCGTTCTCCGTTCTCTATTTTATCCATGTTTTTCTCTATTATCTGTTTCTTCCTCTTCCACGCTTGCTGTCATTCTCTCTCCTCTTTCTGGTCCTTCCTAGTAGCCAAAAATCCTGTTTTTATTGAGAAAAACTATATATCAGATTGCCTTGTTCTCTATTCATTCTCTCTCTCACGTTCTTGCTTCAAATTCTGTTTATCCCACTGCCTAATGGTTTCTCTGCGTCTGTATTTCTCGACGTCACTATTTTCTATCTTTATTTATTTTTCTTCTCGCATCTTTTTATTCTAATCTTCAACACCTCTGTCTTCCTGCCCGCATTTCTTTCTCGCCATTCTTCCTCGTCTCTGTTCTCCTCTCATGCATATTCTTTCCTTAACTTCTTTCCTCCTACCTTCCTCACTCCTTTTCTTCTTGTGATTTTCTTTCTTTTACTGTGAGACAATCTTCTTCAATCCTATCTATTTTGTATTATTTTCTCTTATACCTTCTACTTCAATCCTTCACTTCAAACTTCTACTCCCCAATTTCTATGATTTCAAATAATATTCTGCAGTGTCTCCTCATTTTCATACTAAACGAGCAAAATATTGTAGTATCCTATTTTATATTAAAATTAAAACTTAAATTGTTTGTTGTGTTGTTGAATCATTTCAACGGCATTAAAAAGTTGAAAATAAAAAATAATCTGCGATGAATTTTTATCGAGTTTCCACTTGGCTGGGAACCCGAGAAAAATTCACCGCATCTATTCGCCGAGAAAGCATCAGATCAAAAAATAATCTGTAATCAAATATACTAATCAGTTGTCTCATTTGTATGACAGTAGCACGTTTATTAATAGAATGATTCTTTGTTTATACCGATTCATTTCAACGTACTTCATGTTTTGTCTATCTATTATTAAACAGCTCCATCAATTTTAATTGAGAAAAAGTTTCATCCAATTTTGAGTATCGGCAGTAAAATATTCATTAAGGATCACGGCGAATCACATTAATAGTCTCAACTACTATCGATTAGTCTAATTATAGAGTGTGATTCATCTATTATGGTTATGAGCAGCTAAATGCCTTCGTAATTACATTTACTGGAATTACTATGTAGGCTTTAAAATGGGACGTCGTTATGGCGATGCTGATCTGATATTTTAATTTGAATAATTAGTACGTTGAGAGTCGCCAGAAAATTGACCTTTATAAAGACTTTATGAAGATTTCGTTTCTTAAAAGTTTACAAGCCAATAGCCGGAACGAATACCATTTAGTTCTTCATTAGTTGTTTTCTAATTCTTCGTATTTTGAAGCGACGCTGCTCCTTGGCCGTGTTCCTGTGAAAGAATTTCAATCTGCTGTCCACTGCACTACGCAGCAGAGGGCAGATGGACAAGACGATGGATAAGAGGTGTGAGGAAAGGTATGGGAGGAGGGGAAGGTTGGCTCGAATGAGGATGGGAGGAATTGAGGCGCGGAAGTGTGCAAGGGAATGAGGCACGCTAGGGAAAAGGAGGGGGAAGGAAGAAAAATTGTGGGATGAGAGGAGGTTGGAATGAAAAAACAGGAGGAGTATTGGAATGAAAAAACAGGAGTATTGGAATGAGGCGGTGAAATACGCCTGGAATGCTCGGCTCGTAGAGTGCCTTTGGCTGTATGGTAATGTAGTGTTTGATCGTGAGGAGGGATTATAGAGGAGGGCGGGAGTGTGAGAGAAATTGGGAGGGGAAAGGACGTTTGCCACCTTATACGTTAGTTGACTGCTCCCCTCTTCCCTCCTCTGATTGCTTTCAGTTGGCCTCCATCCTCACCCTCCCCTTACCAATCTAGTTTACGACTTCTCCACCCACCTATATTCTATCACCTCTTACATTCCCCATATTGGAGTGCTCCGTAGACTGCTAAGGTTATTATATGCTCCTCCAAATCACTAATCAGGGTAGCCGCAATATTTGAATTAGAACGCAGTTGACCTTTTGTTCCTCTTACTTACTGTTTAACATACGTACTTTCTCGTAGCGATAGAATGAATCGACATTTCGCAAACGTTTAGAATGCCTAAAACTTGAGTTTTAAACTGTGTAAGCCAAGGAATCAAAATATCTCACATTTTTGTATGTGCAATGCATTTAATAATTAATTAAAATTAACTTTTTCATAATTATAGTGAATTCATAACGTTATATTTGCTTTAGAAATTCAATGTAGTAGGAATAAGGTTAGTAAATTTAACATTCAGTATCTTTTAAATTAATTAAAATAGCTTCTTATTTACACAAATACGCACAATTTACGTGCTAGAGAAATGTGGATTAGAATTTTACAAGAATATTGATTTTATATCCCTGTCTATGCAGAAATGCTATCTTTTCCCTGTACAAATGAAGCCCGTTATAAGAATACTAGCAAAAATAGAGCATGTGCGTAAAACAGAGAAGTAACAGTAATCTTGAGGCCAGAAAATTCTCCTTGGATACAAGCTTGGTTGTCACGCGTTGAAAAGCGATCGTTCCCACACTTTCTCTCATCGGTTTTCTCTCCTTCCTCACGTACCTCTTCCTCACCCCCTTCTCCCCTCCTCTTCCTGTCTCTCCCCATCCTCACTGTTTCTTCCTCTTTTCCCCCTCTCCCCTTTCGCTTCTTCTCCCGCGACACTCTCTATCACCCCCTCTCCTCTCCTCCCTCAGTCGCGCCCTCTTCCAAGATAACCACGCCCACCAGCCTATCCTCCTCGTTCTTTTCATGTATCCATCCTATAGGTACATATACACACAAACACTCATTCTCTACTCCCCCGCAAAAACTTCCACGTCTCACCCCGTCTGTCTCCTCCCACTCATCTTCTCAGGCGAGCAGAAGATGGAGACACGATTATCCGCCGAGATTAGCTGTGGATTCCGTGAATTTCTGTCCAATGCGCCATGGATTTTCAAATTCTTCAATTTATGTTCGATAAACATAATTCTGATGTCTCGGCTCTCTGTATTTATACTATTGTCTTGTGGCGATGATGAACTATATAACATTAATAAAAATCATCTGTCCTAGAATTAGGATCAATAAGAGTTGTTACGAGCTCGACTATTAATTTTTCTCCGAGTTAAGGTGACAGTGACTCATTAAAGTGTCTGTTTTGGTTAACAGTAATATGAGAGATGCGAGTAGTTAGCATAACTCTTTGGCAAATCTAAGAGATGTAGCATTCTATTTATCTTTCCCCAGCAATACTAGCGTGTGTTCAGCTTTTCGAGCAAAATGTTAACTAGCTTCCTCCCATCCATTCGGCTGCTTAGTTGCACAGACGTATCTAAAAGATATAGGCTGAAGAACCGATATTTGACTGCATTTAATCATCAAATCCACTGTAGAAGATATTGTGATTTCAAATACTAGCAGAATTTATATTACGCTGGAATAATCCTGTTCGACCGTAATCTTTTCTAAATGTTAAAAATCAATAATTTAAATCTCTAATATCTTTGCGCAATTGCAAGACTACAGTTGATTGCTTTATCGAACTAACTCAGTATTTTTGACACATTTTAATACATGTTAATGACAAAATTAATTGATAATATTTCGTTGGCATTATTTATAGGCAAATTTGAAAGTTTATACAGTATGCCGCCGAATAGCAATAATGTTTCATTGGCAAAATGATTTGTTGATATATTATTGAGATATTGGAGAAGTATTTATAGATGAAAATGCTTCGGCGGGCCACGTTAGGGTTCACATCGTAAGTAATGTGAGGTAATGCGAGGGATCCTGTTAGTGAAAATCAATAATAAATAATATGTTATCCCCATAACATCACTTGAGAAGGTTTTCCGGCATTAATTTAAACTACAAATATGAAATTATCTCTATTTTATATTATGGTTCGCTTTCATAATGACATCGCGGGCCACATAAAATGCCCTCGCGGGCCGCATGTGGCTCGCGGGCCGCAGTTTGCCCACCCCTGATTTAGATTAATTTATAAGCATCTTATATAATAAAGGAAGATCAATTGTAGGTGAAGCAAAGTGAAATGATAAATTTTAATTTGCTTTAAATTCATTTTTTTAACTATTTTAAAAATATATCTGATAGAAATTTCCTTTTATCTACGTCACGAGAAGAGGTTTAGTGTATGTTTAAAGTTAAATGATAATAATCCGATGATGATGGATAGATAATTACCGTTATGTAATTTACAGAATCATATAGACAAAGTTACACTATTTGGAAGATTCAGAAGAAGGTCATTTCGTTTATTCTTTATTGCTGAAAATTCATCGGAATAAAACATTTAGCTCCATTCAAACATGATCAGTTGACCATGTAGAGCAGGGGCCGGCAACCTTTTCTGCACGGCGGGTCATATTCGCAGTTGCGAATACTTCTGAGGGCCGCATTGGAAGTCAAGAAAGTCTCGGTGGGCCGGATGAGTGAATATATAAAATGTTACCTAGAGTTTCTGTGGTCTCATATAAGCAAAAATCGGGTATACATAATTTACTGGCGTTAAAACTTCTCCAGAAAAGGTTTTGAGACCATCATTTAGCTGAAAAAATATGAAATTGTCCACGTGATATTTTCCCGATCACTTTTCATTAAAGCTTATCGGGCCGCATAAAGCGCTCTCGTGGGCCGCATGTGGTCCGCGAGCCGTAGGTTGCCGACCCCTGATGTAGAGGAATCCAAATGCAAATGAAAGCATTAAAATGGAGAAATGGGAGTAATATTCATATTTCAAAATTCATTTGAATCTCTGGAATCGATGTCCATGTGGCAGTTTATGTACAAACACTTGTGTTTCCACGCATGTACTCCCCTCCTCCCCCTTCGCCCTCATTACTCTCTCTCTATCCACCCTCCTATATCCCTCGTTTCCTCCACCCTCTCTCGCCCGCTTTGATTCTTCCCCTCCCTATACTAACCCTTCCCCACTCCAACCTAACCCCCCTGGGGCCATCCCTTTCCAGCCTGCCGCTCATAATTACAGCGGCTCTGTGTGTGTGAGCACACAGCTCCCCGTCTGAATACTCATTTCCCCCGTCATGAGTTATGGCTGAGGTGTTCGACGCGCCACACATTATGCTCTTCATCTTGCTTTTTTATCTTTCAATTCTTTATTTTTTAATAACATTGGTGTTCTTTTACTCAACCGTTTATCTTAAAGCCACTCTCTCACTCGTGCGAACTGCTGCACGGTTACTTCAAAGGCAATGGGCCCCGTGGAAAGCCGGCTAGTAATGAATCCGACAAATGGAAAGTGTGTTGCGCGTCATGTTGTTCCTCCTGTGCAGGGAAAAGTGAGGGGGTGGGGAGAAGAGAGTAAGGGGGAATGGGATTGGAGGTGGGGATTAAGTGAAGGAAGGAAGGCAGTGGAGGAAAATGGAGGAGAGTAAAGAGAATGGCTGAAGTTAGAGTATGTTAGAGAAAAATGATGGGGAAATATGCTGATGGAGAAGTGAGGATAGTAGAGAGAAAGGGAACGGAAAAAGTGGGGAATGGGAGAAGCGAAGAAATTAATAGAATAGATGGATTTGAGTTTTACGGAATGAGAGCAAAATACAAGCGAAGGTAACAAAGGAAGATAGGAAGATTAGGTCGTAGAGAAAGTATAAATCAAAGAGAATTGCAGAAAGAAAAGGGAAATAGTAAGAGGAGTAACGGAAAATGAAGGAAGGTAAAGAGAGGACATTTTGGGAGGAGTGGGATTAGGATAGTGTACTAGAGAAGGAGAGAGGAGTTTTAGAGAAACGAAGGTTTCAGTGACAAAAAATGATCTTATAACGTTATACTGAACGATTTTGAATCCCTTTAACGGGTATATCGAAAGTTTTGAATTTTTGCACGTATTTGTTTCTTTGTTTTGATTTTTTAAATTCATATTTCTTATCTTATACACATTAATATTAAGCTGGGCTCAACAACTGTATTTCTTGTGAGTACACTGTAGAAAAGTTGAAATATATTTTCCTCTTAAATTGCGCTAATTTTATTTGCATCATTCAGTCAGTCAGCGGTAGCATAATTTAATTGATCTGCTACGATAGTTCAGTGGTAGAATATCCGCCCAGCAAGTGGAAGACCCGGGTCATAGCAGAATTTTTTCTCGTTTCAAAATTATTCCCAACTTTACAGCTTATGCCTGTCTGCATAGGATCTTCGGATCACTTTATTCCACCAATTTCTATTCTAGAGTTGATTTATTCGATACAGTAACTTTTAATATCAAGTTCAGTATAAAATTTATAAAAAACTCACAGTGAAACAGAATGGCGTTTATTTTACATTCCATTGCTTTTTAGGTCATATACAATTAATTAATCCGTACGAATAACAAAAGAATTAGACTACATCAACGGCAGCATGACACAAAAAGAAGGAAAAGTATACTCTATAAATAGAATATAGAGAGATTTCAAAAGCGTTTTTTATGGGAAATACCTATAAAACGGTAGCGAAAAATTGTGCTGTTCTTAAAATTTTATCTCCGAAACTATAAGTCGTAATTATAGTCTCAAGGACTTTTTTTGTGGTAAATGTTATCCTCTATCCCAGTGTTTTTCAGCCATTGTTCCGTGAAACACTGGTGTTCTGCTGGCATTGCCTAAGTGTCCCGCGAAATATTCCACCGAAAATAATTTTTCTTTTAGATTTCTTAATGAATTAAAAAAAAAATATTTTAATTTTCTCTCATACCGTAAGTACATCTATCGGGGAAGCAGAAAGTAGCAGGTTACATCTTCTAACCTGCTACAGTACGCATGCGCGTTCCCACAGCCAAGGTAAATATATATGCGTATGTATATGAGTGTTCCGCTAATATATGCATATGTATATAGGTGCTCCACTAATTTTTTCTCCATTCCAGCGTGTTTTGGCACTCAAAAAATATTGAAAAAACTGCTCTATCCGAGTTAATTTTTAGTCTATACCTCATAGATCATATGAGCTTGGGAGAGAAGATATGGTTTTTAATTGTTGTTTGCCAATAGAATTGTCATAGCGGTCGATGTAAACAAAATATGTCATAATGTTTGGGATTTTCTCGAATATTTATTTACGAAACTCGGAGTTGTAATAATATGGTCTCGCGGAATTTTTTTGTGGTAAATGTTGTCCTCTATCCGAATTAATTTTTAAATCTATACCTCACAGGTCATATAAGAGCATGGGAGGGAAAAATATAAATTTTTGTTGTTTGCCGATAGAATTGTTGTGGCGATCGATGTAAACACAATACGTGATATTATTCTTGGGATATTCTCGAATTTTTATTCCCTAAATTATGTTGTCCCGCGGACCTTTTTGTGGTAAATGTTGTTCTCTATCGGAATAAATGTTTTAATCGATAACTTACAAATCAAATAAGAGCAAGGGAGAGAAAAATATGGTATTTAATATTGCTTGACGGATGCCATTTAACGAGATATGTACTAGTATACGTTTATTTAAGTGCTTATATAAAGTGAAACTTCTTACATGCGGATGCAGTTCAAAATCATATTTCGGCGATAAATTTTATAAGGATAACTGATATTTAATTTAATTAAAATCCGCACAGTAGTTTCCGACATTAAAGATGCGGACGGACGGAGGCGATGTGCCCATAAAGCGTTTTGCTAATATCATTTCGCTGGTAAAGAACCCCTAATAATTTGAAATAAATATTGCTCGTTCTTGACTTAATTTTGAGTTCGGATATAAAGAATATGGAAATAGTGGAATTAATCATTTTAGATAATGCAAATCAAAAATTTTTGTCAATAATAAAAGGTAAAAGACTGTATCTGACTCAATTACGTAATAATAATTTCTCTAGATAAATATAAAAGATAGATCTGCTCAGTACTTATTACTATGGAGTATTTATTTTAAAAATAATGTCCAATAAATGCATTTTAATGTTCATTGTTTATTTTGTATACGAGTTGCCGGTGCTTGCATACTGCAAGCGCTAAAAAATCACCCTACAGCAAGATCTAAACCCCTAAATAAACCAACGCGGTCTCCAGGGCAACAGAACCTCAGCGACGTGGAGCCTATATGTATTAGATAATAAATTCCATGTGTTCTACCAGAATATTTATAATTTTCCATGAAATTAAGTCAACTATCCGCATTTTCCAAATTCTCTGGCAATCGGCTGGTGTCCAAGTTTTCGTGTTTTACGTTTCATGACTCAGATCGCTCTACATGAGTAATCATCATCAATACAATACCCTATACACTAAACTTATGTAAAAATTAGGATATTTTGAGTTAAGATTACGCCATCATCATCCGTGCCTTTAGCACGTATTTGGATTTAAAAAATTGCGAAATAGGTATATCGCCATTATATTTAACAATTGAAAAGAGTTAAAATTTCTCGAAAGACTATGAAATAGTATTAAAAATACTTTTTACGTTTTCCTAAATTTGGTGTTAGTATAATGACGTCATCCTATGTTTACGTCTTATTTTAAAATCAATGGCATATTAATATATAAATAAGACAATAATTATTATTTTCCGCGAAATTAAAGCATCTATCAGGAATTTCTAAATTCTCTGCCAATCTGCTCGCGTCCAAGTTTTCGAATTTCAGGTTTCATGGCTATCTCCGTTTCAGCAATAACTATAACCATCATTAAGACAATAGCCTATATGTTACACTAAAACTTATGTAAAATTAGGATATTTTGTGTGTTATGATTATGGCGTCATCATCCGTGCCTTTCAGTACGTATCCGGATAGTATTCCAAATATTTTCAAAATGAAAAATCAGTAAGATATGCTAAATGATGAGCCCCTTGTCAAAAAAAGTGATAATAATAAATAAATAATAATATTCCCTTCCTCCCCCTCGCCGCCCCTCTCTCTCTCTATCTCTCTCTCCCTTCCTCTCTCTGTCCTTTCTCTCTCTCTCCTCCCTCTATGCCTCTGTTTTGTCTCACCTCCTCCCTCTCTCATTCCCTCCTGTCCCAATCTCCAATCCCATCTCCCTCTTTTTCTCCGTATCCCTCTTTATCTTTTTCCTCCCGTTCTTTTCTAATGCTATACCTCCCTTACTCTCTATGTACCTTCCATTCTATATCCCTTCCCTTCGATGTCCCTCCCCACATCCCCTCTCTCTTACTCAATATCTAGTTTATAGTCGTTTAGATAAGAGAAAGAATCCACATTTGGATTACGTAATTTCGCGAAAGATCCTACGGTAATTTAAGACAATCTATGCACTCGTATATATTACTCGTATGCTGGGTGAGACAACAATTAACTCTGGAAGTTTAGCAATGACGTGGTCGGCAAGGCCACATCCCGTTTAAAAACCGATATTCTCTCAAAATATGTTATTTAAATGTTTAATATGAGAGATTTCGAAAGGTAGGCGAAAAAATATGAATATAATAAGAAACTTCATTAATTTTTCTAAAACGATTTAAATTCTAAAATCGTACGTCAATTTTTTCTAATTTTAATTTCCAAAAGAATAAAAGTCTACACTTTAAAATGTCGATTTTTACTTGTTATCTTACGTGAAATGGTAAACCAGGTCTTTTTTGGTATTTTTTAATTTCATTTTTATATATGAATCAAACATTCCTGCGAAATTTCAACCTTCCACCTAATTGGAAAGTTTGTTAAAAACGCGTTAAAAAGTACCATTGATGACGTCAGTGTCAAGTTTACGTACGTACCTACGAACTTACATTCGAAATTATATGTAGGAGGATTGATAAATTGCACAATTTAAAAAATTTGAAATAGTAAGACTTCATTTTCTATCAGTAGGTATGTTATATACTCTATGAAAGTTCTCATTAATTTACCATGCTTTTATCTTAGTTTGCATTGACAATTAAGGATGTGATATGCTTCATGTTCTTTACCACTAAGGGCATTATGGAAACTGAATATACATATATTATTTCTAAGATCACCGGAGTTAAAATAGAAAATAACTGAAGTCGACAAATTATTACATTACATAAGAAAGTAATATACGAATTGGATAAAATAATGCCAAATTGATGAAGGGTCGTTTAGGTAATTGGCGAAAATGAGTTGAAAATTATTTTATTCAATCTTTGATTCTCTGATATTTCTTCATTATTGTTGTTATTATCATCGCAGTCATTACATTGATTACAGGTTAATACTATTAGAGTGTCATTTGATTTCGCAAAAAATAGTTTTTAAAAGCTAATTTCTTTATTTGGCAGCGAATTAAGCAAGTGTAAATAGCTAGAAGAAAAAACTCTCCTTGCGAATGCGAATAAAAGTCAAACGTTTCACATTTTTATCCTCTTTTATTTTTTTAATGGTTCGATTTTGTATATTATAAAATATGCCATAACTTTTTGCTATTCAATATTGAATAAAGTCGAAACGTGGAATCTAAACAAATGTTTCTACTGTGAAAACGCTCTGCATCTCTACGTTCGTTGTCTTACAATACCCACGGTAGATTACCCAAACGGTAATAAGGAAGGTTTTGAGCAATTTTTGGTATTTTTTAAAATAAACAATATTTATATTTAAATGAACTCGCGTAGTGGTAATATGGGAAGTGGTAACGATCATGAAACTCCTCATCTTTAATGGCCTGTACAATTTGCGCTTTTTCGAATTACAGTCTAACATTTAGGCTAATTCAAAACTTATTTAAATCATGTAATACCTGCGGACAATATATAATACAAGCTTATTTTTGCCATCGTTAAAGTAGAACTCGTTCAAACATTTCCGGCGGATAGTTCGTAGAAAGACGACTCGGTGATGGGTTTCAAAACCGGAAGATAGTTAAACGCTGGGAAGGTGCAATTCATCCCATCTACCTTCTCCTTTCTTCGCTTAACATTTTATGGGGAGCTTTTGTGTCTCAAGATAATCCACTGTGGAGCTCGTCCACCCTCTTACTATACCTCTCCCCTTCTCCGCTTTGTAATCCAAACTTCCCGTCTCCTGCCTTCACAGTTATCTTCTTTTCCATCCCATTGCTATCCTCTCCCTGCCTTCTATTAGTCTCATAAATTCTTTCTTCATCCATACTGCTTCTCTCTTCCTCTATTCTTACCTTCTCTTCATTTACCCGGGTTTTCCTTGTATCTGTTCGACCTATATAGCTAATCCAACTACTTCATTTTTGTCAAATACTATATTCACTCAATATATAACCTGTCTCTAACAAACTGCTTGGCTACTCAAATTTCTCAATTTTCACCTTACCCCTAATCTTCAACAACCTAATCTGCCAATTCTTTTCTCTCTATTTTTTCCTCATCTTCATCCTCGACGTGTTAATCGTATCCTTTGACACCGGCTAACTTTTAGCGTTGCCTCCCCACTAGCAGGAATTCTACAACTCAGGCGTTTCCATTCCACACTTCTTGACTTGATTTTCCGCTTAGGGTTTACGTCGAGTTGTAAACGCCTCATTCGTGGCACGTGAAGAGTGAGCGACTTTAGGGTGCCTCAAGCGGGGAGAATGTCTGTGCATGCCAAACGCCATTAAACGAAAGTTACGCGGTAAGAAAAACAAGGCAAGTGCCGTGGCACACGCCTCCACCATAGCGTCGATTTTATTCTCTTTTCTGCGCCAATGTCAGCCAATTAGACTCCGAAGGGAGGGGGTGATGAAAGAGAAGGCCGCCGCGATGGCAACCACGCTGCCCAGCGCACTGCCTACGCCCTTACTTTCCTGCCGCCCTCCTCACTCCACTCATTCTGCACTCTCTCCACCCTCTCGCTCTCCCTCGCTCTCTTTCTCTTCTATCAATTTTCTCCCCTCCTGGCGCATTCATAACCTTATCCTCCTCCTCCTCTCTTTTTCACCCTTTACTATTTTTATTTTCCCTCTCGTCACATTTCCCTCTCCGCCTTCATTCTAATCTATTTCTCTATGTTACCTTTTTCATTCCACATCCCTCTTGGTCTCATTAAAAATCCTTTTGCCTCAGCCTTCAATATTTTTTTCCAAGTTAAACCGTCTTGTTTCACTCATTTATCGTGTTATCGCACCTCAAACCTTTTCAAAATCCTTTCTCCACGTCCCTTTAATACGTACTCTCTTTCCATTTCATTCGTCCCCCTTCCCTCATTCTTCTATTTTCTCCTCTTCGCGTTTGTTTGCTTCATTTTTTCTATCTTTCATCGCGTCTCCAATTTCCACTCGTTATACCCATTTCGTGGCGAATCGTTTCTTTCAAATTATTGTCCATTCATTCACACTTTCTCCGTCCGAGGGCAGGGCAGAATGTGGGTGGCATCGGCGGCGGGGGTGAGGTTATGCTTCGTCGTAAAACCTGACCTTCCGAGAGAGGCACTCGATAAAAGGGGGCGGCGGTGGATTTTTATTTATTTTATAGGAGAGATTGGGGAGGGGGCGAACAAAGCGGCGTCTGCGGCCTATAAACGAAAGGGGGGCTCCGAAGTCATCCCTCTCTTCCACCCCCCCTTCCCTCTTCACCCGCACCGTCAACTCGCTCGTTCGCTCCCCCTCCGTTACTTCTCTACGCACCATTCCCCTTCTTCGGCACTTTTCGTTCCATTACTTTTCGCTCCACCTCTATTCATTACTCTCTTTCCCTTCCCGTATTTTTTTAATCGCTCCACTTCCTTTCGTTAATACTTCTCAATCTACTAATTCTCTCAGCTCAATACTGTCAATTACTTATCACTTGAACAAATTTCTTTCCCCGCTCTTTTTATGCATACCTCGTTACTCCATCCAGTATTTCATTTTGATGCTGCTCTCATTTATCATTCTTAATTACTGCCTTAAGTTAAAAACTTTACCTCAGTCATTTTTCACCCAAGAGAGACGCTGCTGAAGGGGACACGGGTTCAGTTCTTGGCTGTGGCGTATTTTATAATTGGGACTGGTCCTACTCTACTTTTGAGCTTAGAGGAGGACACGCAAGTGTGTCATTTTATCCGTCGGAGGGGACGTTAAGACGCATGACTTCTGCTTGTATGTGATTGCATGAATTGAATATCTGCGACTATGCATGTTGACCTTAAAACAACCGTATAAATTTATACGAATGGATTCGAACGTAAACTTGGATATTTTTCTATAAAATTCCTTCTCTATTCTTGTAGGCACTAGAAAAACGACGAAGTTAGATTTTGCGTTGTGGAATAGTGCTAGAAAATCCTTGATAGACGGAACTGCTTTTATAATACATTCATTTTTTCTTTTTTCTTTAACGGTGAATTTTAAAGATACATAAAAGCAAAAATGCAATTTAGTATTGAAATCGGCAAACTTGTTATCCTTTTAAGATGAAATTTTAATGAAAAATATTTATGATTTTAGGTTAAGTGAATTCGTCAAGGTTTCTAATATATTGTTGGATATTCGGTAAAAATGTTCATTTTAATGTAATGATATGTAATATATAGTGGTTCTGCATTTTTTGGCATTTAATATTAAAATATCCAAAAGAAACATTGAAATTATGCGAAATTGATAGAAAATTTCACTGTATCTCATCGAGTTAAAAAGTATGAATGTACAACGAAATTGAAACGAAAATTGGGTATATGGTACGTTTTGATTATCAGTCATTAGGAATAGCTTTACGGGAGGGGGAAAATAATTAATGCATGAATATATTTAATGTTAGAAATTATAATTAATAAATGTTTTAATCTTTAAATACTATAATATCTATTTTAAAGATAACTTTATAATTAGAAAGTACGTATTTGTATGCATATTACGCCCCTTTGTAGAATCTTAGAATTACATTTTCCTATTGTGAACCAAATATTCAAATCATTTTTATTGGTAGCCATTCGTTACTCAAACAACATACACTAGGGGCACTGCCGCTTCGCGCCACGCGCGCCAACCTCGCCCTTCGCGAACTCCAGGGACCTCGGCGCTACACGCCTCACATAGCTCAGCAAACTTATTCCTCAGAAATGAGAAGCACTTGTTGTAAAATTTGTTGTGAAAATATACAGGAATATTGATATCATTATAAACAGCTACTTCTTACACATATTGGACATAATATATATCACATAAAACCTAAGGCACTTCCAGAAGAGCTACAAAGCTGAAGTTTGTCATGAATACAGGTAGTTGGGTACAATCTCGGAAAAAAAAACCGAAATTTCAGAAATTGCTATATTTAAGGGGTGTTTTTGACCCCAATGTCCAATTTTTAACACCCATACGAAAAGCATTGAAAACTCTGCAGGGTTATATTAAATTGCTTTTTTAAATTATTTAAAATTAAGATACAAAGTCGGGACATGCACCATACTGTGGAAAAAAGGAATGAAGTCTATTTTTCTTGAAGACAAAATTCAAATCCATGCTGAATTTTTGAAAAATTTGATTTTAATCATAAAATTATGAAAAGTTTTTCGGTTTTCAACAATGAAAAATATGAACTACCATAGCAACGACTGCAATGCCTTTCAATGGGAATTTATTTTTCATACTTCAAGAGCATTGATTTAATTCTTAGACTGCATTATAATCCATTTGATTTCAACCAACGACGTATACATATGAGGACGTGATAATTTTAAATTAATTTTTTATCCGGATACATACTAAAAGGCACGGATGATCACACCATAATCATAACACACAAAATATCCTAATTTTACATAAGTTTTAGTGTAACATATAGGCTATTGTATTAATGATGACTATAGTTATTGCTGAAACAGGGCGATCTAAGCCATGAGACCTGAAATTCGAAAACTTTGACGTGAGCCGATTGGCAGAGAATTTAAAAATTCCGGATATATGCCTTAATTTCGCAGAAAATGAAAATTATTGCCTTACTTATATATTGTTGCTGCATTTGTTACTGTCTTTGATTATAAGTTTTTTAGCATTCCTCATTTGTTTTATTCTTAGACGCATGTTTTCACGAAAATGCTCAGTCGATTTTAATCATACATACATCTGCTTGATTGTAAATTAAATGGAAATGTAATGAACATCCGAGGACAATAATGCCAGTAACACAGTAACGTGTTTTGATATGCCGAAAATTCGGAAAATCTTAAATATAAACAAAATGTGAAAAAATACGAATTACATAATAGAATCGACGATAAAAATAAGAATTTCCATTCGTTTCCGTGCGAAATAGGGCAAATCTCGCATCAAAGTCTCAATTTTAAGATATTTATGAATGTTTAATAGCACAGTTCTGCACATCAGATTCCTGCCGATTAGATATTAAACAATCAAATGGAAAAACGAATAACCTGTGAAATCGAACTCGAGCCTTTGCTTAACCCGTCATGTGGTGTAAATTTAATCAGAACTGAAGGAATCTTTGAAATTGATGAAGCTGTTCTCAAGTTATGTGACATTATTTTAAATAAGAATGCATATGACGTCATCATATGTGAACAACATTCAACATCGAGTAATTATTAATAGGATGAATACAGAAATATTGAAGGAATAAGAAAATACGAATTAAATGGTTTTATACAATCTCATTATTGTTGACTCTTGACTGTTTTTAGCATTTCACTCTTTTCAGAAAATATTTAAAATTACTCTGCATTACTTGGATTTTTACTTTTCCCTTGTAATGGATGTTGATCGTTATAAGGAAAGCAAACATTTTTATAGGAATTATTGTTTGAGGGGCTTGAATCAGTGTATTTACAGCTAATTTTAACTCCAAAGCTCGTGAAAATTGTATCTCAAGCTACAGAGCCAGCAGCTGATGGTAAAATACTAAGTACTAATTTTTCGCCGTGAAATACAATTGGAACATTGGAAATTACTTGATTTCTTTTGAACGTATTGTTAAACTACTTTTTACATATTTAATCTCCGATATCTTCAGTATTAACGTTTTTTATAACCGAGACTTCATTTAACTATACTGCAAGAATGGCATTTTGGAAATCAAGCTTGTTGTATGTTGTATAAAAATAATGTTGGCAACAAATAAGATTATGCATATTTTTATTGTCAAAAGGTGTTACTTGCAACAGTGCTATAAAGAAAAAATAGTGCTTTAAAATGAGGAAGGATATTTAGGTAGTTATAGCATGACATTGGACATCTGCCATCTCCTCCATTTGCGACATTGAAGATGTTTAGATGATTTAAAATTCGACTGAAAAATGTGTTTTCAGGGTTTGCCAAGAAGTCATTTTTCAAGGGCATTTTCTTTTTTTCCAGGATATAAAGGCAATTGAGAAACTGCAGTGGTATTTTGAGGACGCTCTTTGTTTGTGCTAATGGGTCAGATGCAGTTGACCCAGATTGTGAGAGTAAAATTGTATGTGGTGCAGTAAATACTAGAATTATCTCATGAATAGAGTGCACGTAGGAGAAAAGTTTCCTGCGTTCAGTAAGATTACTAAATATAAACACACTGCACGGATTAATTTGTCATGAATTCAAGTCAACATAAAAATTAGTTTTTCTTTTATGCTTTCATTCTGAAGCCACAACTGGTAGCTACAGAGCGATGTATTTGAATCTTATTGGAATGCAACTGATGAAATTGTTCTAATGAATAGCAAAGGGGATAAAATTTAGGCAAAATCGCAAAGAATTGGAATATTTCGATTGTCGGAGGTATTACGAGGGAATGAAACGGAAGGGATATAAGAGGGGAAAAAGAAGTCTTCATGTTGGTATCCGAGGGTCAATGGCCAGAAAACCCAAATCGCTGAACGCTTGACGTAATATTGTCGGCGCTCCAATGGCTTCCAATTGCATTGAATTCCAGTTTACCCCTAACAAATATTCAAAATTTAAATCATATCGTCGATAGAAAAAGCATAAAAAGTTTCGCACAGCCGATAAGGTAAAATTATGGGTATCGTAATAGGATTCTAATAACAAATCTCTCAAACTGTTTTTTTTGCCTTTCACTATTTATTCGCGTGGCATTTTCTCAGGTTACAAATCGGCGAGATTTTATTATACTTAGGGAAAGTGATTTGCTTTCAAATTTTGAAATATTTAAGTTAAATTTATTGAAAGTTGCTTTTGTATACACTATTAATATCATTTTAACATCAATGAAAACGTATATTGTGATTCACGTTTGATCAAAATATTTTATAAGAGACTCTTATTTTAGCATTACACCAATTTAAATCAAAATAAATAAATCACACGCATATTATTACTTGTGATTGTGTATTGCAATTATGATATAGATTCGTTTATTTAGTGGTATATAGTTAGAGCTTAATTACGTGATATCCTTCTATCGATGAGATTAAAAATCCGAGATTCAATTTTTTTCATAGATAATTTTTATTTAAAACTCATTTTCTTCTTTAACACTTATTTCATTCAATAGAAAATTTTTGAGCTCGTCTTATGGATGAACGTAAATTAAAAAAATAAGCACATAAGGATAAACATTGAAAAAATTAAATACTTATCTTCAGTAGCCATTACAAGGTTATGAAAAACAAGATACGCATGTCAACTACTATCCATGGTGTCTCACCGAAAGTTTTAGGCTCTACTTTCGGTGAATCACCGCTGAAGACGGCTGCATTGTAACCATAATGCGCATATGGGTTTTCGTGACTTTGTAGTGGCTAATGGAAATACTTAAGTAAAGCACTTATTTTTTAATTTTTAATTCTCAAGCACTTATTTTCGACGTTTTATTAATTATTTAACGTAATAATTAATCACGCTGTTCTGAAACACCAAAATTTTCAGTCATAATACACAAATTTTACCTATTATCAAGAATATGGCTCTGGAATGAAGATATTTGTTTCAATAATTATAAACGTGTTCAATAGTTCGGAACGAGAATGATATTCTACCTAGTACTTTTCTGGCATGCTAAGGATTCTACTCAGTCTCTCCGCTAACATCGCCCTTGCCGCCACCGCAAACTGAGGTGCATGATACTCGTCCACTGACAGGTTGTAATCCTTTCCATCGAATCCTTTCTCCCTCCTTCCCCAATCCTCCTATCCCCACTTCCATTCCACCAACCTCCCCATGTTCTACCCGCCAGCCCCTTACCTCAATCACAGCACAATTGCGACCACAAAGGTTTGTATTCCATTCCGACTCATTTTACATGCTTCCATTCCATGCCACATTCACGTTGAAGGGCTCCATATCTCCTCATCATCGTTCCGGAAAACAGCCTTCGCCCAAGTCCACGATCCTCAATATTTTCATTCTTACCAACCCCTAATATCCAATACCTACAGACCAACTCTCGAGACAATACCTATCTCCACAGGATATTTTCGGCAAAGTCTCTTTTACATTTTTAAATGATTTGATCGTAACTTTTGATGCACAAATATATATTTCGTTATAACCGTACTTTCCCGAAAGGCAGGATCGTTAAAATACACTGCAGTTTTTATAAAAATTTCCGGCATTTCAAAAATAGAATTATAAAACTCTCTTTACGGTTGGAATCCGATTTATTAAATTAGGTGGCTCCAATATATATATATATATATATATATATATATATATATATATATATATATATATATAAATATATGAAGAGGTTGGGATAGCTAACTATTGCTCTTTTTTGATCTATTATCAATGAATCGCCTCTTATAACGATTAATTTGTATCGGAAATGCGCTTTTCGTTTTTCCAACACTCATGTGACTGTTGTAGCTACACAATAATTCTAGTTATTTTAAATCTTGATTTAGCATCACTACCAGCTAAAATAAACAGTAGGTATTTAACTAGATAATGTTTCAATGAGCCTTTCTCAGTTTTTTTGAGAACCTTTTTGGAAAAAATAAAAAATTCAGAATCAATTCTCACATTAATTAATTTTTTAGAATTAAATAATAATAAAAAATCCGATTTGTATATTTGCGGAGGACAATTTATTGAGTTAGTGGGAATTGGTTGTTCGGGATCGAACGAGAACACAGCGCTTTTGTTAAAAAGAAAAGAACGCCCTCTTCGAACTCCTTCAATCTTTACACATTTACACGGCGTGACTATTCACAAGTTTAGGTGGGTCATCCTCTATGACAGTAATGCCCAGGTTTTTCCGCCTATTCCTCATACAAAGATGGTGAAGCACAGGTTTTTCCGTCTCTTCTCCACCCACCATCCTCCTTCTCCATCTTTCTGCCCCATCAATTTCGCTGCGACTTCATTATCGCTGTGCGGTCTTTTACTCCCCGAATGCTTCGTTTTCCCTTTCCCCCATTCCTCTTTTCTCGCTACCAACAAGCAGCCCATCTCTTTTGTCTCTCTAGTCTTTCCCTATTACTCTCCATTTCATTTGTTAATTGTTCTTTTTGTATCTTTAGTCTTACAGACGTGCGCCGGAACTCAGTAGCATTCCTTCATGTGAAATCAGTGGCTCCTGTTAAAGCTATTATTTTATATTCAGAAATTGTTTAGCAAGCATTTCACTCGGTAAACACTGTTGGTAATATTTTTGCTTTCTCGGTAAATTTGCCATCGAATTTGATATAATGCTTGCAGATCAATACAGACGTATAATATCTCATTTATTTAATACGACTGTATTTACTTTAAAATGTAAAATCTTCATTTTTACTAATTAAGACTAATTGCAATATATTACGCCTGTTTACACTTCACAGCTAGCAAACAGTTCTTAATAAACACCGCCAGTTCTTTTTGCAAATTCAAATATTTTTACTTTTTGTGTACCCAAAAATTTAATTGACGAATTTACCACGAGGGTTGCCGGTCCGAATGCTACCGTGGAAATGGTCGTTTTTGTTAGTTTGTGTTAATATACTCATCGTAAAAGGCTATGGCACTATATTCATGAGATAGTTACAAAAATAATTCATAAGATTTTCGTTCTTCCATCTCTTTATTATCACACCATTTTTTTCATTCCTTTTCTTTGGGTGAACTCATTGATAATATCGATTAATTAGTTTCTCCGTACGTAGTATAGGGGAAAGTATTGTTTTCATAAAAAAATCGAATTCGAGATTTCAACAGAAATACACGTTTTGAGGTCCCCTGAACACGTTTTGAACATTTTCTCGATGGTCTGCGTGTACATATGTGATTAGTTTTTGTGGGCGCTCTAACTCAAAAACAATTAATCAGATCAACGCTAAATTTTATAATTGACATTTTCTTTAAAGGGACAAGAGTTGATCAGTGTTTGGTTAAAATCGGTAAAACAAAAGTGACAGTTGACTCTTGGACTCTTTTATCGACTTCTCCATTAAATCTTCATAATTTATAAATACATTAAATTAAAAAATTGTAGAGAATGTTATTCTCTACAACTTTTGTTTGAAACTTTTCCTAGGATGAATCGTTTAGGAATAATTTTGATTTATTCGGTTTTTGTCAAATATCTCCTTTAAGAATACATTGTAAGTAATATTTGAAATAGCATTGTTGTAGAAAATAATATTCTCTACGAATTTTGTTTGAAGCAAATTTTCGTAAAACCTGTAATTTTGGAGATATTTAGTTTGTTCATAACTTACCAGTGTACACGGATACCACCCGTCGGGAAATTGCTGAAACATATGTAATATAAACTGACAACAGAAATAATTACGGTCGAATTATTACACAAAATAAAAATATTAGCTTAAAATTCCTTTGCAAATATATCTTAAACAAAAAAATGATCTTTTTAGCAGCTTGCGCTGTAATAATTCGCTACCTTTGATAACAGAAAACAATTTTGTTAACTGACTATTAATTCAGCATTTGAAATCCTAACGCTACTGGTTCGTTGAAACAATTTATTTTTCCGTATTCATGTGCCATTTTTTAAAGATTTTTCTTTTCTTAACCAATTTCATCCGCCTTTGGATGGATAATTGAAAATTTAAGTATTTTACTATTTCATACATAGTCATAAGAAGTAGCGCAGATATATTGTCTTAAAAACTCATCAATATTTGTTTTCAGTACAGTACGTAGGAGATATATAATGCAATCATACTTTACATAAGAATACTAAAAATATGGAGAAAATTATGTGCAAGTCACATAAGATTTTTTAAAGTAAATATATCCATTACTCTCGGACTCTAGTGCTGTTTAGTATCTTCTCAGTTGTATGCTAGATTTTTATAAAATTGAAATAATTACTATAGTAGTACCGCGTAGATAACGACCTTCTTGGCGACCAGTGGGTGGAGCTAAGGCTTCTTACCCCTCCTCCACACCTTCCCCTTCCCGTTTCACGTTGTCCGTGTTCCCTATGCTGCTAATTCTCGGTGTTGCCAATTCGTGCAAAATCCAGATTTTTGTCGTTTTTGGCATAATTTCTCACTTAAACACTTAACGAAAGATGGAAAATTAATTACATAATCCTTTGGGAAAGTAATGACGGAATCGTTTCCTTTTATATCGGTCTTGTGTGCAGAGCACATTAACGCAATATTTTATAACTAACCACTTTACTCAGAATTATCAGAAATACAAAGTATTAAACTCTATAGAGTAGCTTTGGAAATAGAAGTTGGACATGAAATAAATGAAACCAGTTCAATAGAGATTGATCACAACATTTAATAATAAACAGAACAGTATTTAAAAAAGATCTTTTAATCAGTCTCGTCCGATGACGTCAACATGTCCATGTCACTCTCGCTTCCAGAATCTCCCTCACTTCCACTGAGTTCAATAATTACTTTGTCTATTTCCTCATCCATTATGGCATCCCGTCTCCAGTACTCTTCTTCTGTCTTCTTAACGTGTTCACACACTTTAATCCACTTCTCTGTGGTGAATTCTTCACAACATTTTAGAAAGATTTCTTTCTTCTTTTCCAGCGTGCAAGCCCCCAAGTCGTGAGATACCTAAATAAACGGCGCACTAAGTTACACAAATTGGCAACATTTTACAATAAAGTAGCAGTCTATATAATTTTATTACCTGTATTTTAAGGTCACCCCACACCATCTCAATCGGATTAATATCGGGATGGTAAGGAGGCAAACGAATTACTTCGTGTCCAGCCTCCCGCAAAATTTTGTCCACGACATAATTTATTTCCACATTGGAAGATTTAACCAGCAGCAACAGTTCCGCCTTGCTCATGTTGGGAGAAAAACTAATCCCATTAATTTCCAGCCATTTCTGCACTACAGCCTTTAATGAAGCTGAATTCGGGCGCTTGTTTTCTTGCACACAATGGTATGCAGCATTATCCATGACCACAACACTCTGTGGCGGAAGGTTTGGAATTATTTTCTCCTCCAACCACTTCAAAAAATTCTTTGAGTTCATATCATCGTGGTAATCTCCGGTCTTTTTCTGAGACTTGAAGATAAGCAGACCGTTAGGAACAAATCCCGCCTCACCTCCTGCATGTGCAATGATCAGCCGTCGTCCCTTCCCGAGGGGTCCAGGAACACCTATTTCTGAGTACGACTGCCAACACTTAGCACTCACATGGCTCTCGTGCAAGTAAGTCTCGTCCAAATAAACGATATTTTTTTATTTCCTCTGCATCTCCTTATTTGTCTTAGGTACCTTTCTCTCCATGCCACGATCTCTGGACGTTCAATCAAAACCTTTCGTTTTGTTTGACAGGTTTTCCAGTTGAAACCCAGTTGATGAATTACCTTTAGTAAATATGTTTGCTTGCAACTAAGTATACCATCTTCTTCCAGCGATGCGAGTAAATTTTTCACCGTCGGTAGCATTTTACGCACCGCATAGAATTCGTGGATTATTCTTCGCACGCAACATTTTCCAAAATCATCAAGATCGATTCTCTTCTTGCGTTCAGATTTTTTGCTCTTAGGGGTGGCGAAAGATAACTGCCCTTTTTCTGCCGACATTTTCCCCTCTTACAATTTTCTTCACAGTAGTCACACCAACTCCTGTAGCCTCGGCTGTCGATAACGCCACATTCATATCCAAATTGTTCTCCATTTTCAAATCTTTTAAATAACAGTTTACTTTATAAACCATTTCACGAGCTTGGCTCCTGAGAGGCCTGCCTCGGACTGATGACGATTTTGATGTACTGGCCATTCCACACAAGCAATCCCACCAAAGCAAAAATCAAAATCGAAGTCCAAAAAGAATGTCCAAGAGATAAGCAAAAGTCAAACACGTAAAAAAAACGAGAGCACAGGAAAATATAACAAGTAGCAAGAGCTGGCAACCGCGAGGAAGTGAAGCGTTCACGAGGGAGAGAGTAAGCGGGAGTGGGGGTATAGGTACTCCTCCTTGGTGGGGGTGCGCGGAAATTTCCGCGCAGGTCGTTATCTACGCGGTGCTACTATAGCTGCTTAGTGCAGCATTGCCTGCAGCATCAGTAAGATGTGCTTACTTCCACCCGCATGGTAAATTAATGCAATGGGTGGATTTATTTTAAAAATGTATTCCAAAATGCTACAGAGCCTCCTGGTGGAGAACTTTTCAACTATCCCCGACGGTCCCGCATTTAAGGTTATACCAGTTCCATGTTCGGCTCAGAGATGGCAGTAATAGAAAGATGCACGACAAATATTTTCTATCAAACATTTCTGTTAAAATTATGTTTTTCGACAAATGCTGCTATTAGATATTCGTTCTTTTTATTTTGTTTTTTTTACGACATTAATGTAATGCAATGGAAATGAAGAATGTGCATGTGTATAATTTTGAAACTGCTTGTCAAAATACTACATTGCCTCCTGGTGGCGAACACTTAAACTATCTCCGACGGTCCCGCATTTTAGGTTTTATTGGTTTCTAATGTCATGTGATGGCAGTATGGTAAAATTACACGGCACTAATATTTTCTATCTAAATCTTCTTTTCAAATTAAGTTTTCCTACAATGGCTTATATTAGATACTCGTAGTTTTTTATTTTAATGTTTTAGGCGATATTTGCAACAAAAAATAAGTATAAATACTTTTAACGAAATCTCAATAAGGTAGTTAATAGGCCATGGATCATTGTTGTCCAATAACCATTCGGGTACAAAATATAATAGTAAATTACCGAGCGGTGACCCGAGATTTTTGCATCTGATAGATATGAAGTGTTATCGGTATTTTCTGACACTTACAAAACGCACTTAATATATAGATGCACGTGCGTCACACATAAGTACACACATAGTATAGTAAATGCTAAAAGATCGACCGTTTTTTAATTTAACCTTTCCAGAATAGAATTTGATTTGATTTTCCTCTTTTTTTACAGGTAAAAAAACTTATTTGTATAATTTAAATTTAAAAAAATTAGTTCGATATACCGTCGGAATCGATTGCACTCCAAAAGTTGATTTTAAAAAGAGGCTGAGAATCTCATAGTTACATTACTTTTTTCCGCTTCGGTTCCTTTCATATTTCCATTCCAGAACACCTTTTCTATCTTTAATTTTTTTGGCTCACTTTCCCTCTTTCATACTTAACCTGTCTCTTCTGCATCCACCACTTCGGTATCACCTACCTTTCCTATCCCATCTGACGATTAACTTTCACGCCTTACTTAAATAAAAAATTTCTACTCCTACACCATTTTCATTTCTTTATCATACTCTAGCGATATCTTATTCCTATTCGTCTCAACCCAATTCTATCATTTTCCGCCATTTCCCTCGCCTTTCCATCCTTTACTTTTCCCCTCGACCTCACCTTCTTTCCATTTTCTGCCCTTTACCAATCTTCTATTCTCTGCCATTTCTCTCACCACTCTCCGAGGAGCTCTTCAGTCGTCTCTCTCACTCATGGCAGCTTTTTTACATTATTCATTCCTACCGTAGGGCGTAGTGAGCTTGGATATTATTCTTCTGTGACCCTTTCAACTCTTTTACCTTCTACCTTCTCTCGTTCGGGATTCTTTCAATTTTCCTGATTTTATTAAAATATTACTTAAATAATGCCTCCTGATATACAATTTATCACATAAATATTTAACAATATTGTTCTTGTTTGTATTATATTTGCTTTCTTGCATTTCAGAAATTCATAATGTAGGCATACTTAAAATCTATCTAAACTCTTAAACGTCGGGTGGTGAGGAGTTCATCGCTACATATTAATGAAAATATAGTAGAAAATCTTTTAGTGCTGAGTATGGACCTAATATTCATATTGATATTATTGGTGTCTTTATTTTTTGCGTTCAACTCGTTTAATTTGCTCGTAAATTATCCCTCCTTTTCATCGCCGCGGAAACATCTAATATCCTACAATTCCTAGCGTACTACGTAAAAACAATTAGTATAAGTAATGCTAAATAATATTTATCTGATATTTGAAGTCGCTTTATGTGACAAAG
Source organism: Tanypteryx hageni (assembly GCA_028673005.1). NCBI lineage: Eukaryota > Metazoa > Arthropoda > Insecta > Odonata > Petaluridae > Tanypteryx > Tanypteryx hageni. Next base: position 82,368,672 of record CM054112.1, read on the forward strand.
ACTAAAAAGTCTTTCCGATGTTTTTAATGGGCGATTTCGATTATATCCTCATGAAGAATCTCTTTGCTAAGGACCTCACCAAGGTAGCTATTAATTTTAGGAGGAATTTAGATCTCAAAATTGTAAACGGAATACACCTAAGAGTCTTTCACCAATGATCATTAAATATTGAAACTTTTTGTCAAAATCGGGTCTGAATAATTCAAACGAAAATCCTTCAACCCTATGCTTAGAAAATGAAGGCAAAATTTCGTTTTACTGAAATGCGTTCAATTAAAGTCGAGGTGTTTTACGAAAGTATGTGCAGTTGGATTCGTTTCCACATACGGCTTATATTTTAGTGAATACGTTGTTTTCATAATGGTTGGTAAAGGAATTGTGTCGAAAACACGATAAAAAATAGGATTTTACGACATCGATAGGCAATACTTTGATAATATAAATTATAGAATACCATTTGTATTAGAAAAATATTCCCCGAAAGGGACTCTTATATTCGTATCTAGTATATATAAACAAAGCAACAATACAGACTCAAGTTTCTGTTTGTACCCAATGAAACATTTATTTATATTTTCCATTCATGCATAATATTTTAAAAATAACTTTGATAATTAATCTTCGGAGGCCAAAAATCTTTTATTGCACTGAGGATAGATTCGAAGGCATCTTCATCTTTTATATTTTGGCGCCACAAAAATTCTGCAAGATAAGATTTTATGTGATGGCGAACAGTCCCGCGGTGTTTTTTATTTCTCCATTTAACCGATCCCCACATTGTCTCTATATGTTGTGGGAATAACTTTGAAACAGAAAAAATTCTGCTATGACCGGGAATCGAACCCGGGTCTTCCACTTGCCGGGCGGATATTCTACCACTGAATTACCTTAGCAGATAATCTTTCCTGTTTCTGAACGCGGGTGTTTTTCTTAGTAGGGTCCGGGCTAGCGAAGCTAGTATCAACCAGCCCCAACGGACGTCCTCCAAGAGAACGTCAAAGAAAACCCTTCCCTCTCAATTGGTGAGATTGCCAAAGCCAGAAATTGATGGAATAATAGAAACTATGCAGAAAGGCATAAGCTGTAATAAGCAGAATTTTTTCTGTTTCAAAGTTATTCCCAAAAATTACAGCTTATGCCTTTCTGCATAGTTTCTATTATTCCATCAATTTTTCTATATGTTGTGTATGTGCACCTGTGTTAGGATCTTCAAAGTTATAGATGTGGATTACTTGGAGATGCTCGAAACCTTCTTTCTTGAGTTCATCTGTTTTGTAAGATCGCTAAGAATTTGAGTAAATTATCGAACCTTCTTTAATTTTTTCTTTTATTACTGCCTTAAGGGTTTTCGCACTTCGGTCTGGTTCTTCCACGATCAATACATCTCCAGTTTTACGACAAATTCCTCCAAATATTCACTGCTGCGGTAAAATTCTACCGGAGTTATTTTTTCGGAGTTAGGTAAATCTTATATTTTCTCACGTTGCATAGACATAACAGTTGAACACATGAAAGAAGGGTTTTTTCCAACAATGAATAAATCATCTGGATAAATAAATTGTTTATTTGCACAGGTCGTTAGGTAAATGTGTAAGGTAGTTCCGTTAATACGTATGTACCTATATATATATATATATATATATATATATATATATATATATATATATACAAATTGGTCATTGATAAAATAAACACACACACACATAATCAATGATCAATTCGTACTGTGCATAATATTTCCTGATCTACAGCCTTAAGTTTTTTATTTATTTATTTTTTGCTTTAAACTTCATCTATTGATGTCCTTAGTGAATCTCAGTAGGTTTCGCAGGTTTTTCACACACTCCTTGTGTGGGAGTTTTCCTGCAGCGGGTTTTTTACATGAATTTCATTATTCAGTAGTCATTTTTCCCCACATAATTACATCTTTTCTTTTCCAATACTATATTTTTATTGTTACTTATATTTATATTGTTAATTTTCATTATTGTATATTTTTCACAACGAGAAGTTAGGTGGAAGATTTGACTACTTAGTCTCAATCTCGCTCCAAATAAAGACTATATTAATCAATCCTCTAAAATTTTCTTATTAGTTACAGGAGAATATTCTATATTTCAATTCTGCATATTTCTACTGCGGCAATCTACTGGATGAGAGTGTGATTGTTGTATGACTATAAATATGACAAATAATTCATATTATGGTGTGGTAAAAGTCACTCCTATCATTTTATTTTGTCCATGGATTAGATGACACTTTTTGTAGCTGAACCGAGTGACAATCATTCCGCGTCACTTTGCGCAATCAGTATGCCTACATGAAGAAAGTTAGCTCCGGGAAAATCTCTCAACCTACTTTGCGGTAGACACTCTTGATGAATGTGCAACCAATGATATATTCCTTGTCTGACTAACATCGCTGCTCTCAAGCCATCTTATTCTATATAGCTTGATGTGGCACTCCGTCTCAGGGAGATATGTATATGCATAGCGAACCTTGTTTGTTTGAGTGGAGGAAGACGTGCACAGCATCCAGTTTCCTCGTGAAGAGCTCTTTTCCTCTTCGAGAAGCTTCTATGGTTGACTCGAACTTAGAGTAAGAGAATTGTTATGGTTCTGGTATAGAAATCCTTTGTGTAAAGCATTGGTGGTGTTTGATGTACGAAATTACTTCGTTAGCGTGACGCGGTTGGTTTCCTTTGCTCACAGATAATAAAATAGTGGAAAACGCGCAGTTAAAGTTTTTTTAACGAGATAAGGTGTGTGCAGTGTACTTCAGAAAAGGAAATACTTTTAGAAGATCAAATTATACATTAATATTAATTTAGATCCAATATGCAGTGAATACTTATTTGAAATTGCGCAGCAAACGTCGACATAGTTCAACTATTCAACTATTTAAATTTTTAGTGGAATTTTTGCATATTCATAAAATTTGGAAGAGTCGAAATCTTTAATTTGCTTATAATCTAATGAAACTTATCATTTCTGCTTATCACCGCGTTAGAGCATAAAAATCATGTTTTTTGTACGTGACCTAAATATTTGCCCGTATTTTTTTGCGCGAAAGCTTCTTGATTTGATTTCAGTGTGAAGCATTTCTCACTTCAATAGGAGTTTTTTCTAGGGATATTATCTTGAGATTCAAACTATGTATTATGTGAACTGGGCCGAAATCGCCCGGGAGATTGATTGGTAAACATTTGAGGAATAACGTAAATAATTCATTTTTATATCAAAATTTTATTTGACCAGATCAATCAACTCATGAATGCAAGAAAATATTTCCTAATCAGTGAAACACCTTTATTCACCTGAGTTATTACTAATTGCGTTTCTATTCTACCAATAAGCATGAAAAGAAAAACTATATTTGGAAATACAGTTTGTGCGTTAAAAATGGATGCTGCGTTTATTAATAAATATATTTTCATTTTTATAATTTTTATAATAATTACAAAGAAGTTAATTAGTAATTATCAAATTAACATCGATCAATATTTGACTAAAATCTCTTAATTTAAACAGTGTTTTCCCTCTTTGAATTAAATTTTTACCTCTACAATTTCGCTGGTTATGTAAAGCACGAGTTGAAACTCGTGTTCCAAAATTTTGCCATATTTGTCCAAGGTCTCCAATATTTCATGCGTTATGATGGCATGTAAAAGCTGCAACGGTATAAAACGATTTAAAGTAGCCTGTAAACCTTATTTCTTCATAAACCGCTATCCCTATAATCCTAGCCCGTTTTGTGCTTTTGAGTACGTCGGTGAAATTTTAGTGCCCATCAAATCCCTGAAAACAGCTTGTAAATACGTGCACGTGTAGAGCGCAAGTGCTTGTAATACGTGGAAAGATATCTGCCGGAGGGGAGACTACGGAGTATAAACCCGTCTGAGGGAGTACTTGCAAAACATCTCGATTTATGACCACCTTTCGTGTAATGCCTTTTTTATATCTCCTGCCATTTCCCTACTTCCTGCATCGGCCGCACCTGAGGGGAGGACGCGCGTTTACACTCCCTCACGCAGCTCCTCCCTCTCTCTTCAGAGATGTGGGATTCACGCTCTGCTGATGCGGGTTCGAGCCCCATCGAACCGGAAGAGCTTTTCCAGTTCTGATGACCGGCCAAACTGCATTCGAGGGAGGCTACGTGCAGTGGGAGTGCCCTCTGTCGAATGAGGAACGAGGAAAGCAAGGCTTTACGAGGCACCGTATAAACACAATGGCCGCTGGAACCCGGTGATTTTTTTAGATAGAGCGCTCAGGGTTTGCAGCTACAATACTCGGAGCTTCCATTATTTCCTGCAAAAAATTGAGCCACCTTTTATAACGGTGTAGCCGCTTTACTTCCAACGGAAGCTGTTTACCTATTTGGGTGGAGAGAATGTTGCACGCCAGCGAAATTGAGTAATGTGACTGCGAAATAATTATATGATCGCATAATAGCATAACTTGCCTAAAATATTTTAAGTATAGGTGGTTGTAGTCCATCGCAACAACTTGATGTGATTCATTTTTTATGGTCTTGGAAGTATAGCCGTATCGGCGTATTCTTTTATTTACTGATATTTTGGTTTTACTGCAACGGCTATTATCCTTAATATTGCTAAATATTGTCAATATTTACTAGTAAAAATCTTTTTAACGCTAGAGAAAATGGGAAAATTGCAGTTACTCTGTGTAAAAGTCATTCCAAGGGAAATATATGATGTGCATTTTCCACATATATTTATCAATAAAAACAATAAATTATGTTTTACCGTCACATGCTAGATTTTATATTTAGAAAAAAATTTACTGGAGCTTTTCGTTGAATTTATAAACAACTATACCTACCGGTTTTTATCGAACAGTGATTTAAAAATATATGCCGCCAAACTCATTAATTTTGAAATGATGATGAGAATATGAATTATCCTTTCATATTCCTTGAATGCCGCCAGGTCTTTGGTTCGATAAATTTCCCTACGCTATATGTATTATAGAATATAATAATAATAATTTGCCGATTTTTATTTTTTTTTAAATTATGGGAACATCGATTAAATTGCATGCAGTTTATTCCAATGAAAGCGTAATTTTTTGAGGAGAGTGCAAACAAAGATGTCCAGTTTGATGAAATCCTACACTCGCACAATGTAAATAGTACGTTATTTTTTATTGTTGATCCGGTCATGTATGTCAATATCGAAGAGGAAATAGCTTCGGCCCTTTTATTATCTGTCGAAATAATCATCATTTAAATCCAAAGAAAAAAGTCCTTTCGTTGGTTTAGGCTAATAGTAATTGTCTATTTTCGGATTAATGATTAATTTTTACATTAGAAATGCTGATAGTATAAAAATAAACTTTTTCTCTTTCTCATACAGACATTGAAATAATTATAAAGTTTTTATCTTGATTACAACTGTTTTATAAATACAAGTAAAATACATTACACTCTTTCCAAAATTTATAAAAGCTATTAAAGAAGTTGCTGGAGTCGATACCGGGTTACCTTGCCCATAGAATCGATGTCTTGATGGATAGATTACTTTTAATTCAAGCAGTCTAAATTCTCGCAAAGTTGGTCCGAGATCGCATCTTAAAAGTAGCGATCATAAACCTGAAATTACATTTGTATGCACTAAATCTTTAATTCCACGTTTAAGCGAGGCTCAATCGATATGTGACGGGGAATTAAATTCATCAATTTTCATTAACTTTTCCCCATGACGGAATTTCAAATATTCATATTTTTTGATTAAAAATCCAGATTAAGTTAATCTGAATTTGTTTTTTAATGGAATACTGTCACTTTTTTGTTACCATTTCATTAAATGATGTTTGTTGTAAAAGTTTATATCAGTTTATTGGACATATAAAATACCTTGCTTTTTCAAAATATAAATTTCGTTTACATAAGATATATTTTCATGGAGCAACCAAAATAAAAACTTTAAAGGATTGTGTAATTAATTACTTTTTTAGTGCTCGAAACAATGCGGAATCAGTCGAGGAAGACATCTACAGTGTATTAGATCAAGAAATGAGTAAAACGGTGCTCGGAACGTTTCTATAATTTCTTTTTTACATTTTTACATCCAGTGCCGACGAGAGGGGTGGGGGAAGCGGATACAAATTACCTGGGCCCGACTCAGTTGAACAGGGCTTGTTTTTATAATATTCGAATAGCCCGCAAAGTCGATTGGCGCCAGCGCGCGACAGTACGTGCGTTGTTTGTATATCTGTGAAAGATATAAAGACAAAACTCGATGTTACGGAAAGTCTATTCATACACAAACATAAGCAGACGTTAATGAACAACGAACTCGGAGTAGTACAAAGTACTCTCTTTCAACTAAGTCTCCCCCTCCCCCTCACCACTTCCGTTCCCCATTCCTATCCATAAATATAAAAACATACACTTCCCATTTCCCATCCTCTCTTGCGATTTGTTAAGGGGAAAAAATAAATTCGGGAAAAAATCCGCAAAAAAATTCGTGAAAAATCGGCAAAAAATTATAAGAAAGCAGCCGTGCGCACCATACGAACAAGACCAACTGAACGATACGTGAAGTGGAATGTAAGACTCGAAATTATGATCTGGCGGACACACACACACAAATACATATACACACAAGAGGGATCCGTCATACACTTTGCACCGGGGCCCTCGTTAGCTCTCGACGTCCCTGGCTACATCCGTCCTTCAAATTACTTCATTTCAATTATGAACATCAATGTTAGTTTAGGTAGTTGAAAGATGAAAATTAGGATTTCTCTGAATAGGTCAAAAATATTTCACTGATTCAACCTAATTAAGACTTCACTCATTGACACCCCTTAAGCGTCGAGAAAGAATTATGTCTATTTTTATTCAGCCAAGATATTGCATGGACGGTTGGAAGCCTTGAAAAACGTATCGATTAATCGACTGATGATTTTGTTTTATGTGACCCGCGACTGATACTTTGAGAAATGATATCATTGATGATGTACTCGTAGCTAAGGTGAACGAGGTCAGTTAAGCGCTTAGGAAAATCATATGTATGCGTTAAAGTTAATTAAATTGTCATATTTTTATTTCTTATTTTATTTAAGTTATTATATTATATTAATATGTGATAATATAAGATATTTTAACAAGTGATAAATTTGAACACGAGCAACATTTAAAAAATAAAATATCTTAAGTAATTGGTTGATTAAATTGTATACGTAATAATAAATACAAAGAGTCGAAGAGGTATAATTATAACTACTATTGCGAATAAATTCGACGTTGGTGTAGTGATTATAATATTTTATAATTAAAAACTAATGAAATTTCTTTACCATTTAAGAATAGTTTAAATTTCACTAAAATAATATTTACCTAATGTATACTTGCGTTTTAGTTAGGATTCAAAATAACTTCTAATCTCGTAATAGTGCCGCAAGGGGACGTTTGTGTAGTAATAACTAAAAAGCTAATAGATTTACGCATCCAATAAATAGAATAAAAATCTTTGGAGAGGATAAGCCCTTTAGGAGAGAAAAGAATCGGTTGAGGGAATGGTTATTATGTGGAGGATAATGAAGAGGCGGTAGTGATAGTAAAGTTAGTTAAGGTTAAAAGGGGAAAAATCAGGAATTAAGCATATTTGCCTAAAATCATAAATATGCTTCAGCAAATGAGAAAATCACTGTAAAAAACGATTTCACGATAGCCTAAAAATTGTGAAATAGACGTATTAATAAAGGTACTTTTGTATCTTTGATTCGGCTCTGGACTTTTCGGCCTCGGCCAAATAAGCAGTGAATTTACTTAAAGAAATTTGAGCATAAATAAATGATTTGAATAGATCAAGTATAAATTATAATTCTTAGTATTATATAATTTAAATATTTTTTAATAAGGTAAATAATTTTCTAATATTTGACAAAATTTCCTCGGCAGTTAAACAATTGTAACATTAATTACATATTAACTTTACGTCAAATTAAATAACTCTAATCTTCTATAATTTTCTTAAATAGTATAGTTAATAGGTAAAAAATAAGTATCCTCGAAAATGACAAATAATCATTGACATACTGTTAGCGAGTTCAAGCAATAGGTATGCTAAATGAATACAAATCGAAATCTAAAAACATTTGGCACAAAGAACTCTAATCTTTGCGCGTATACAAAATATGATATTAAAATATTTGTTGAAAAACGAACATATCCTTATAATACTAGTTTCTGTGTATTGAGGAAATTATTTCAACATTGATTTGCCTAAAAATCGAATTATTATTATTGTGTTGTTTCCGGTTATATTATCTCTACGTAACTTATTACTATGCTTGGCATAATATGATTTAAATAGATAAATGTCGATAAACATAGAATTCTTAAATAAATGTATTTCGATGAAAATGAATTTTCGTCGATAAGCAAAGATTTTTTGCTAGTACATTTTAAAATAAATTATGCGTTATGAATTTTTAATTTGGTTTACCACGCTGAATGTCTATATATTTCAGCTCCACATATTCAGAACGGAAGAGAAAAAAGGTATTTGTAATATCAGACGGCAACATTTTATTCGGAATTCCCTACATTTAACTTTCCAAGGTCCCTTGTCTTCCGCGGTGTCCAACGGCAAGGGTACGGGAAAAAACAACATGATCGGATTATTGCAATACGTCTTTAGCCTCGACCAGATGTGAAAGTCCGTATGCATCTTAGGTAGTTTTTTAATACGATCAGCCGCCATACTCCATTTATTGAAAAGTCGGGAGATGCCTCTTGTGTCTTCTTTGCTACAAAGTCTGCCTACTTCCTCCAAGATGCGAAAAGAAAGATTTTTATAAACTGAAATTCTGACGTGGCCATCACATGACTTTCTCCATACCTGTAATATTTCTAAAAATTCCAAATAGGTTAAATGATAATATATATTTTAAGGAACTGCGAAAAATTTTTAAAGACTACAAGGAGCAGAATTTATCTTAAACTGTAGCCTTCTGATATTGGATATAGCCAGAAAGCTCCAACAAATAAGAAAGGAGCGTTAGTAAGGCGTAACTAAGCGTAAAGTGTTTACAATAGTCGCCAGTAGGTGGTGGCAGTTAAAATTTAGTTTTTAAAATATCTCTTAAACAATGCATTATATGGGAAAATGTTTCTAACAATGATCGTACAAAATGAAATTGTCTACAACTTTTATTCCAGTACATTTTTTCATGCACCAAATATTAAAGGAAATATTAAAAAACGGACGACTAGAGTGAACACCCACTTCACTTCCGGTAGGGCGATTTTCAACAAACTTGTTATTATAAAAAATGTCAAATATAAAATTTTGCGTTGACCTGATTAATAGTTTTTAAGAGTCCACAAAATTCCTGTCACGGACACACATACACGCTCACGGACACAGACATCGAGGAAACAGCCTAAACGTGTTCTGGAGACCTTAAAACATGTATTTCCGTTGAAATATCGAATTCGATTATTTTACTGAAAATTACTTGCTCTATAATTTGTATACCTATGGAGAAAGTAAAAATGAGTACCGTTCGCCAGATGTCTCGATAGTATTTTCACAAGCACGCTGTCATAACATTTATTTTTTGGAAATAATGCACTCCATACTGCGAGTGAGTGTCCCATGTTTATTTTCTCTTGCATTATCATTGAAGGACTATCGCTCCGTGTTTGCACTCTGGGATTTTTTCGTTCATTGTCGTTTTGCTACTCAACAAGGTAAAGGTATTTTTACATATTTGTTCGAGAAATTTCACCATATAATGCATTGTTTAAGATATTTTAAAAAGTTATTTTTTAGCTACCACCTAACGGCGACTATTGTAAACACTTGACGCCTAGTTACATCTTAGTAACGATCGTTTTTATTTTGTTAATTATTGGAGCTTCCTGGCTATATCCAATATCAGAAGGCGGTTTGAATTTATTTCTATTCCTTGTAGTCTTGAAATTTTTCTCGCAGTTCCTTAAAACATTGATTATCATTTACCCTATTTGGAATTTTTAGAAATATTACTGGTATGGAGAAATTCATGTGGTGGCCACATTAGATTTTTCTTCGAAATATATGTATATATTTTTTGTTGTACATTGCATTCACGTAGTACAAATTTTGTTATTTGATGGGCACAATTACCTGAAAAAGGGATGCGATTTAAAGAACTTTCTGATTTATTCCAAAAAACTAGCTGTTCCGGCTTGGCGGTTGAAGTTAAAAAGCAACACATTCATCAAAATTTAGAGAACAAGACACAATCCGAAATAAAACGAGTGAGTTTAATTTTTTTATTAGAAGTAATTCAATTTAATTTTTTTTTATAAAAGTCGATGGAATATTTAAAAATAAACTTTAATAATTGTCGTCAATTTTTAGGAAAAAAATAACGTCGGTGTTTGTCATCGATTTAATCAAAATAAACGTCAAAAACTACGATGCCTACTTATGATACATTGAACAGAACAATTTTTGTCAACTTTTATATTAACTTCGCTTTTTGAATATATATATATATATACATAATGCATATATATATATATATATATATATATATATATATATATACATAATGCATATCAGAATATATATATATATATATATATATATATATATATATATATATATATATATATATATATATATACACACACACACACACAAGCAGTTGGTGCTTGCATTCTGCAAGCATTTCACCTCACTCTGATAAAAATATTAATTTTTTAAAGATATTTTTTAATTGAAAATATTTCACCTCTGCACCAATTTTCGTGTTTTCCTTGTGGATAAAATGATAAAAAATACGTAAATTTTGCAATCATAACAATATTATTACTTTTCTATTCTGATGCACGAATGCAACACCTTTCTGACAAATTTAATCGTTGTAGCTCATCTATAAGTGAATAATATTTATCTAATTTTTTAAAAATTGAAAAATTTATAACTGCCGAAATACGAATTTCAAGGAAATACTTAAAGGTGTACTTATGCATTTACGCTCTAAATAACTTAAAAATTTCACCTCCCTAGCTTGCCTCGTAGTACCTAAACATTTACCTATTTGTTTAAATTTTAAGAATTTTAACTTCCAAACAAATTAAAATATCAAAATTTGTATAATCCCTATTTCGTTTTTTTTACATATTCTACCGAAAAAATTTCAACTCCGTAGAACATCCGGAAATACATAAACTGAAAATTTGTTTAAACAATTTCAAATTTTTAGCGGCGGCAGTGGAGAACTTTTTCAGAATTTTCGTTTTTTCTGGTCGGTTTTGCATACCAGCAAAAAAAATTTCGACACTGCCGCTATTATGGAAGTCCATAAACATTAGTATCCAACTAAATATATCAATTATATACAAGTAGTTGGTGCTTGCATTCTGCAAGCATTTTATCTCACCCTGATAAACATAAATTTTTCAGAAAGATATAACATTAATAGAAATATTTTTTAATTCAAAATATTTCACCTCTGCACCCAATTTCGAACTTTCCTTATGGAACAGTATTTGATTAAAACAATGCCTTAAATTTGATTTTTTTAAAATATTATACTTTAAAAGATGAAAGGTACTAATTTCACACATGTTTGTCAAATTTGAAGTTGTAGCACAACTAGAAGTGAAATAATTTAGTTGTTTAAATTTTAAAAATTTAATACAATAACACACAATAACACTATGTTGGAGATTTTCAAAAGTTTATTAGTTTCAATACACTAAGCTCTTCATAATTTTAAAATTTCAGCTTCCTAGCTTGCCCCGGAGTACCTAAACATTTATCTATTTTTTTTTAATTTAACAATTTTTTACAGCCAAACAAATTAAAATATCAAAATTTCTATAATCCTTTTTTCGTTTTTTTTTTACAAAGTCTACCAGTAAAATAATTTCAGCTTCGTAGCACATTCGGATATACATATACCTTAAAAATATGTTTAAACAATTGCGAAATTTTAGCGGTTGCATTCTTGAACTTTTCATAATTTACTTTTTTTTCTATGTATAATCTGCTACAAGATGTTTTCAGAAACTCGAACCTACAACTTATAGTTTCCAAGATAAAACTTATTAAACTTTAATTTTCAAATGAAGTTAAAACAACCCCTAAAAATTAATAATTTTGAAAATTTCGATACTATAGTTGGTTTTGAGCAATATTCTATATTCCTACAAATTTTAAGATTCCTAAAACTAGATTGGCCAACACACTGGAATAATTTTTCCCATGGTAACTTACGGGAGATTTTCCGGGGCATCTGGAGTCGAACCACGACACTGTATTTATCCAAATCACATGAGATAGCATATAGTTTGTCGGACATACCAACCAGGGACCCAAGCAATAATTTAACTAGTGACTCAACCAGTGACCCAAGCCACCCAGATTTCCTTTCACCTCAGCACGACGCCAACCCCTCCCCTTCTATGTTATGTCCTCCTCCTCTGTAAGAAACGTCTATATATAATGATATAGACGTTTCTTACAGAGAAGGATATAACATACTAGTAGAAGGTGCTTGCATACAGCAAGCATTTCATCTCACCTTGAAAAAATATTAATTTTTTAGAGAGATATTTCATCCTGAGAAATATTTCTTTAATTCTAAAGATTTCTCCTCGAGACCGGTTTTCATTTTTTCATTATGGAACAATAATGGAGTTAAACAATCACTAAATTTACAATTTTAGGAATATTATACTTTTCCTACATTGGGTTAATAATGCCACACATTTTTGCCAAATTTGAAATTTATAACACAATTAGAAGTGAAATAACATTTTTGTAATTGTTTAAATTTAAATAATTTTTAACGGCCGCAATAACAAATTCATGAATACAATGAAATGTTTATTCGTTTATTTAAGCTAAATTCCAAATAATTTAAAAATCTCAGCTCCCTAACTCGGCGCGTAGTCTAAACATTTACCTATTTGTTTAAATTTAAAATTTTTTTAACTACCAAACAAATTAAAATATCAAAATTTCTATAATCCTATTTCATTATTTTACAAATCCTAGCCCTAAAAAACATTTTATCTCCGTAGCACATTCGGAAATACATAAACCTTGAAAATTTGTTTAAACAATTGCGAATTTTTAGCGGCCCCATAGTTGCACTTTTTCAAGATTTTTTCTAGGCACAAAATCCTACCTAAGAAAAAAATTTCGAATCTCCAGCTCATCTGGAAGTTCCTAAACATTAGTATCCTCCTATCATTTATGTTATATATATGTTATACTAGTGGAAGGTGCTTGCATACTGCAAGAATTTCATCTCACCTTGAAAAAACATTAATTTTTCAGAGAAATATTTCATCATGGGAAATATTTTTTTCATTCATAAGATTTCTCCTCTGGACAGGTTTTTGTTTTTCCTTATGGAAAAATAATTGAGAAAAACTATCGCTAAATTTTGCAATTTTAGGAATATTATACTTTTCCCACTTTGAGTTAATAATGCCACACATTTCTGCCAAATTTCAAATTTATAGTACAATTAGAAGTGAAATAACATTTATCTAATTGTTTAAATTAAAATAATTTTTAACGGCTGCAATAAGAATTTTATGGATAAATTGAAATCTTTATTCGTTTACATAGGCTAACCTCTAAATAATTTAAAAATTTCAGCTCCCTAAATTGCGGTGTAGTGTCTAAGCATCTACCAATTTGTTTAAATTTTAAGAATTGTTAACCGACAAACAAAAAAAAATTTCAAAATTTCTATAATCCCTATTTCGTTATTTTACAAATCCTACCCCTAAAAAAAATTTTATCTCCGTAGCACATTCGGAAATACATATACCTTGAAAATTTGTTTAAAGAATTGCAAATTTTAAGAGGCCGCATTGTTGCACTTTTTCAAGATTTTCGTCTTTTCTGATTGGTTTTGCACACAAGCTGAAAATTTCAAGTTATGTACAGAGTAGTACATTTGCACAAATAAACATTTGAATCTCTCCATAAACATATTGCGGCGGCCGTTACAAATGTTTAAAATTTAAACAATTAGAAAAATATTATTTCACTTCTAGAAGTGGTAAAACTTTAATATTAGTCAGAAATGTGTAGCATTAGTACCCCATAATGGAAAAGTATAAAATTCTTAAAATTGCAAAGTTTTGAGATTGTTTTAATCTATTACTTTTACATAAGGGAAAAACGAAAATCGTTTTATTATGTTGAGATGATATGCTTGCAGAACTACTAGTCATTATATATCGACGTTTCTTACAGAGGAGGATATATATATATATATATATATATATATATATATATATATATATATATATATATATATATATATACAGTCAAACTCGGCTATAACGAGCGCCACGGGACCGTTTAGTTTTGCTCGTTATAGCCGTTAAACTTAATATCCGTGAAATGGTGAAATAAGACATAAGAAGTAAAAGTGAATATATAAACAGAAAGGTTATTTAGTAAATTTATGAAAAAACCTAAAAATGTGAATAAACTAGAAAATTTAAAGTAAACATACGTACATATAAAATTAACTCACAGCTGCATCCTTAATCACTCCCCTTTTTACAAAAATAACTTTGAATAGTAGCCTGTTTCATAGATTTCACTTTGAAGTCTCTTAAGTTTCCTCTTATTACACTTAGTGCACTAAAAACACCATCAAAAAAATCATTTAATGTTTCCACGGCATCCTGAGTAAGGATTGTGTCTTCGACACATTCAACATTGTCTTCATGACTGTCTGCTGTGCTTTATACTGTCTCTATTATTTCACTCTCCGTAGGAATTCCACTGGTAATCAAATCATCATCAACATGAACAAAATTGTCAATGTCATTTACATGGTCAAAATTCGCAATTCCATTTTCTTTAAGCCATTCTGATCTTCATCAACGTTATGGTTATCAATCGAAAATTCTCCCGATATTAAACCAGACATTCGAAAACAGTTTATGATCGTTGTAGGTGAAACATGTATCTGTCATCAAATGAATTGCATCCAATACAGAGACGTTGCCATCTAAACCTCTTTCCCTCCTTTCAATCAACTGTAGAACAAAAAATCGCTTGAAATGGCATTTAAAACTTTTAATTATCCCCATGTCCATTGGCTGCAAAAAAGAAGTCGCATTTGGAGGCAAAACACCAGTTTTACATTGGATAACTCCTGCATATGTGGGTGCGTAGGACAGTTATCGACAAGGAGTAGAATGTTTCTATTTTTCCTCCGTAACTCGTTGCTCCACTGACTTACATATTTCTGAAAAATATTGGAAGTCATCCATGCCTTTTTATTAGCTGCATATTCAACGGGAAGCTTCTTTACATTTTTGAAACAACGTGGCTTTTGTGACTTACCAATAACAAAAAGTTTTTTTTTGTCAGTCCCATTTATGTTTGCGCACATTAAAACTGATAAACGATTCTTAGGTCTTTTGCCACCAACACATTTGTCACCTTTGAATTTAAACGTTGCATCTGGCATCATGTTGTAAAACAGTCCAGTTTCGTCGGCACTGTAGATGTCTTCTTCTCTGTAACCTTTTCGACACTCCTCCCAAACACTTTTCACCCATTCACTTGCCGTTTTAGAATCTGCTGACAGGGCCTTTCGCATAAACAATGCTATGCCGATTTTTAAAACGATCAAGCCACACGTTATTGCATGTGAAGTTCTCGTGTCCTAACTGTTTTGCAAATTTATCTGCCTGTACCTTGCTGGGGAAACCAGCATTTCTCTGCCTCTTAAACCACTCCAGAAGTGCTTGATCAACAGTACCCAAGTCGCACTTCCTCATTTTCTTGTTCGTTGTTAGGTCGTTCTCTAGTGCAGATAAAATCGCTTCTTTGTTTTTCCATAAGGTTGAAACCGTAGACGACGATAAATTACATTTTTTACACACTTCAACATTTTTTTACCACGTTCTAACTCTCGAATAATATCAACCTTTTCGCGAATAGACAAACACTTCCTTTTATGTACGGACATGTTACTCGTTCAAGGGCAGAATGTCAACTGATTTTTGTGATCAACGCTACGAACATTCTTTGCAAACTGTGAGCATACCAATTCCACGAAGAGTTAATGAGGAGACGGATTAAACGTGGGATTTCCCATCTTTACGTGGGAAAGGGTGTTGGGTGCATTCGGCTGAGCGACGGGGGTGGACGCCATTGTACATGCTCTTACCCCTTACACCCTTCCAAACACAACCTACTGGCTGTAAAAGAGCTGAGGGTTGGGAGGAGAGGACAGAGGACCTCCGCGAGTGCCACTGTACCTGCAAGTTGGGAATTCTTGGTTTGGACGAAGGGATTATTTTTTAACAACAACGCCGCGGTCTTTAACCTCTCCGAGGGATAGGGTGTAGAGGCTGGACTCAAGAACACAGGGTTACATATTTTGGGTCACTATGAGGATTGAAGGGGCTGACCGCCGCCGCGTTTGAGACAGTGAGAAGTGGTCGAAGTTTGCTCGATATATCCGTGAAGCGTGCTCGTTATATACGAGAAATATTTGTATGTAAATGCTCGTAAACTTATCTTGGAGGTAGCGTTTGCTCACTATACCCGTGAACTCGTTACAACCGTGCTCGTTATAAACGAGTTTGACTGTATATATATATATAATTATATATCGACGTTTATTACAGAGGACGATATAACATATATATAACATATAGGAGGATTCTAATGTTTAGGCACTTCCAGAAGAGCTCGAGTCTCGAAATTTTTTTCATAGGTAGTATTTTGTGCAAAACCGACCAGAAAAAACGAATATCTTGAATAAGAGCAACAATGCAGCCGCTAAAAATTCTCAATTGTTTAAAGAAATTTTTAAGGTTTATGTATTTCCGAATGTGTCACGGAGTTGAAATTTTTTTATAAGTCGAATTCTTAAAAAAAAGAAATAGGGATCATACAAATTTTGATATTTTAATTTGTTTGGCATTTAAAAAATCTTAAAGTTAAAACAAATAGATAACTGTTTAGGTACAACGGGATGAGCTAGGATGCTGTAGTTTTTAAATTATTTACAGAGTAGTGATTTTGCACAAAGAAACATTTCAATTTCACCATATATGAATTGCGGCGGCCGTTAAAACTTATTTAAATTTAAACAATTAGAAAAATATTATTTTACTTATTGAAGTGCTACAACTTTAAAATTTGGCTAAAATGTGTAGCATTATTACCTTATAATGGGGATTGTTTAAAACTATTATTTTTACATGTGGGAAAAAACGGAAATCGCTGCGGAGGTGAAATATTTAGAATTGGATGACTATTTGTAATGATGAAATGTCTGTCTGAAAAATTAATGTTTTTTCAAGGTGATATGAAATGCTTGCAGTATGCAAGCACTAACTACTAGTATGTTATATAAATGTTACTAGTAGAAGGTGCTTGCATACTGCAAGCATTTCATCTTTCCTTGAAAAACATTAATTTTTTAGAGAGATATTTCATCATGGGAAATATTTCTTAAATTCAAAATATTTCTCCTAAGGACTAAATTTCTTTTTTCCATATGGAACAATAATGGAGTAAAACAATTCATAATTTTTGCAATTTTATGAATATTATACGTTTTCCACATTGGGTTAATAATAGACTAAACTGTAAATAACTTGAAAATTTCAGCTCTCTAACTCGCCCCAAAGTATCTAAACATTTACCTATTTGTTTAAACTTTAAGATTTTTTTACTGCCAAGCAAATTAAAATATCAAAATTTGTATAATCCCTATTTCGTTTTTTTACAAACACTACCTCTAAAAAAATTTCAGCTCCGTAGCACATTCGGTAATACATAAACCTCAAAAATATGTTAATAAAATTGCGAATTATTAGTGGTCGAATTTTTTAACTTTTTCAAAATTTCATTTTTTCGATGCATAATTTTCTACAAAATGATTTCAAAAATTTGAACCTACAACATATCGTTTTCAAGATAAAAATTATTAAACTTTAATGTTCAAATGTGGTTAAAACAACCCCTAAAAATTAACAATTTTAAAATTTTAGATTTTTATAGTTGGTTAAAAGAAAAATTCTACAATCTTGCAAAATTTCAGCTTCCTAAACTTATTAGATTGGTCTACACACTGGGATAACTTTTTCCTATGTTAACTTATGGGAGAAATTACGGGGTATCTGGAGTCGAACCCAGGACACCAAGCAAAAGTAACAATAATTCTCAATAGACATTGCGTCCGTCTAGCAACACTTAAAATTTCATTTTTCTAGCTTACGGGGAAGTGCCCAAAATTAATTTTAAAAATGGCGCAATGCTTTTCTTATGGGAAAAAACGCAACTTTCGGAATTTTTGGAGTCGAACTCATTTCACTTGGGCAAGAAGTCTCATTTTATCTGTAGGTTTCTCCATTATATCTACAAAAACTAAAACTTTCAGCTCTCTAGCTCTTGTAGTTTGGGCTGGACATTAGTATCCTCCTATATGTTCTCATTATATATCGACGACTCTTACAGAGGAGGAGGATATAACATACTAGTAGTTGGTGCTTGCATTCTGCAAGCATATCATCTCACCTTGAAAAAGCATTCATTACTCAGACAGATATTTCATCATTACAAATATTTTTTAATTTCTAATGATTTCACCTCCGCAGCGATTTTCGTTTTTTCCACATGTAAAAATAATAGTTGAAAACAATCCCCAAATGTTGCAATTTTAAGAATTTTATACTTTCTCCATTATGGGGTACTAATGCTACACATTTCAGCCAATTTTTAAAGTTGTAGCACTTCTAGAAGTAAAATAATATTTTTCTAATTGTTTAAAATTTAAACATTTTTAACGGTTGCCGCAATATATATATGAAGAGATTAAAATGTTTATTTGTGCAAATTTATTGTTCTTTAAATAATTTGAAAATTTCAGCTTTCTAGCTACAACTTTTAAATTTGGCAGAAATGTGTAGTATTAGTACCTCATAATGGAGAACGTATAAAATTCTTAAAATTGTAAAGTTTGGGGATTTTTTTAAATCTATTATTTTTACATAAGGGAAAAACGAAAATCGCTGCGGAGGTGAAATCTTTAGAAATAAAAAAATATTTGTAATGAGGAAATATCTGTCTGATAATTGAATGCTTTTTCAAGGTGAAATGATTTGCTTGCAGAATGCAAGCACCAACTACTAGTATAACATACATATAGGAGGATGCTAATGTTTAGGCACTTCCAGCTGAGATTGAGATTCGAAATTTTTTTATCAGGTAGGATTTTGTGCAAAACCGACTAGAAAAATCGAAAATCTTGAAAAAGTGTAACAATCCGGCCGCTAAAAATTTGCAATTGTTTAAACAAATTTTCAAGGTTTATGTATTTCCGAATGCGCTACGGAGCCGAAATTTTTTTATAGGTAGGAGTTGTAAAAAAAAACGAAATAGGGATTATGCAAATTTTGATATTTTAATTTGTTTGGCAGTAAAAAATTCTTAAAGCTTAAACATATAGGTAAATGTTTATATACTATGGGGCGAGTTAGAGAGCTGAAATTTTCAAGTTAATTAGAGTTTAGTGTATTTAAACGAATAAACATTTCATCGAATCAATGAAATTCTTATTGCGGCCGTTAAAAATTATTTAAATTAAAAAAATTAGATAAATGTTATTTCACTTCTAAATGTGTTACAAATTTAAAATTTGCCATAAATGTGTGGCATTATTAACCCAATATGAAAATCGTATAATATTCATTAAATTGCAAAAATTATCAATTGTTTTACTCCATTATTGTTCCATATGGAAAAAAGAAATTTAGTCCTTAGGAGAAATATTTTGAATTAAAGAAATATTTCCCATGATGAAATATCTCACTGAAATATGAATGTTTTTCAAGGTGAGATGAAATGCTTGCAGTATGCACGCACCTTCTACTAGTCATTATATATAGACGTTTCTTACAGAGGAGGAGGTTATAACATACATATAGGAGGATACTAATGTTTAGGCACTTCCAGATGAGATGGAGATTGGAAATTTTTTGTTAAGTAGGATTATTTGCAAAACTGACTAGAAAAAAAAATATTGCAAAAGTGAAACAGTGCGGCCGCTAAAAATTCGCAAATGTTTAAACAAATTTTCAAGGTTTATGTATTTGCGAGTGTGCTACGGAGCTCAAAAGTTTTTTATAGCTAGAATTTGTAAAAAAACGAAATAGGGATTATACAAATTTTTATATTTAAATTTGTTTGGCAGATAAAAAATCTTAAAGTTTAAATAAATAGATAATTTTTAGATACCATGGAGCGAGATAGGGTGTTGAAATTTTTATGCTCCTTAGAAAAATGATAATGAATAAACATTTCAGTGTATCCTTGAAATTGTTATTGCGGTCGTTAAAAATTATTTAATTTTAAACAATTTGATGTTATTTTACTTGTAAATGTGCTACAATTTTAAAATTTGGCGGAAATGTGTTGAATTATTAAACCAATGTGGAAAAATTATAATATTCCTAAAATTGTAAAAATTAGTGATTGTTTTACTCTATTATTGTTCCATAAAGAAAAAACGAAAATCGGTCCAGAGGAGAAACATTATGAATTAAAGAAATATTTCCCATGATGAAATATCTCCCTGAAAAATGAAAACTAGGAAAAAAATATTGAAAAAGTGCAACAGTGCTGCCGCTAAAAATTCGCAATTGTTTAAACAAATTTTCAAGGTTTATATTTTTATAATTTTTTTATAGGTAGAATTTGTAAAAAAAACGAAATTTGGATTATACAAATTTTCATATTTTAATTTGCTTGGCAGTTAAAAAATTTTAGTGTTTAAACAAGTAGGTATATGTTTAGATACTACGGGGCAAGTTAGAGAGCTGAAATTTTTAAATTATTTAGAGTTTAGTCTATAAAAAAGAATAAACATTTCAATATCTCCATGGAATTGTTATTGCGGCCGTTGAAAATTATTTACTTTTAAACAATTAGATAAATGTTATTTCACTTCTAAATGTGCTACAAATTTAAAATTTGGCAGAAATGTGTGGCATTATAAATCCAATGTGAAAAAGGTATAATATTCCTAAACTTGCAAAAATTACCAATGGTTTTACTCCATTATTTTTCCATAAGGAAAAAGCGAAAATCGGTCCAGAGGAGAAATATTATTACTTAAAGAAATATTTCCCATGATGTAATATCTCTCTGAAAAATTATTGTTTTTTCAAGGTGAGATGAAATGCTTGCAGTATGCAAGCACCTTCTTCTAGTATGTCGACGTTTCTTACAGAGGAGGATATATATAACATGAGGATACTAATGTCCAGCCCAAATTACAAGAGCTAGAGAGCTGAAAGTTTTAGTTCTCGTAGATATGATAAAAAAATCTGCAGATAAAATGAGACTTCTTGCCCAAGTGAAATGAGTTCGACTCCAAAAATTCCGAAAGTTGCGTTTTTTCCCATAAGAAAAGCATTGCGCCATTTTTAAAATTAATTTTGGGCACTTCCCCGTAAGATAGAAAAATGAAATTTTAAGTGTTGCTAGACGGACGCAATATCTATTGAGAAATATTGTCACCTTTGCTTACAGTGTCTTAGGTTCGACTCCAGATACCCCGGAATATCTCCCATAAGTTAGCATGGGAAAACGTAATCCAGTGTGTAGACCAATCTAATAAGTTTAGGAAGCTGAAATTTTGCAAGATTGTAGAATTTTTCTTTTAACCAACTATAAAAATCTAAAATTTTAAAATTGTTAATTTTTAGGGGTTGTTTTAACCACATTTGAACATTAAAGTTTAATAATTTTTATCTTGAAAACGATATGTTGTAGGTTCAAATTTTTGAAATAATTTTGTAGAAAATTATACATACAAAAAAAGGAAATTTAAAAAAAGTTAAAAAAATTCGACCGCTAAAAATTCGCAATTGTTTAAACATATTTTTGAGGTTTATGTATTATCGAATGTGCTACGGAGCTAAAACTTTTTTAGATAGATTTTGTTAAAAAACTAAATAAAAAGTTATAAAAATTTTGATATTTTAATTTCTCTGGCTGTTAAAATTTCTTAAAATTTAAACTAATAGATAAATGTTTAGGTACTTTGGGGCAAGCTAGGAAGCTGAAATTTTAAAGTAAAGTAGAGCTCAGTGCATTTAAACTAACAAACATTTGAAAAGCTCCAACAAAGTGTTGTTGCGGCCGCATTTAACTTTTGAAATTCAAGAAATTAAAAAAGTATTATTTCAATTCTAGATGTGCTACAACTTCAAATTTGACAAAAAGGTGTGGAATTAGCCCCTTACATTGGATAAAGTATAATATTCTTAAAATTGCAAATTTAAGGCATTTTTTAAATCAAATATTGTTCAATAAGTAAAGATAGAAATTGGATGCAGAGGTGAAATATTTTGAATTAAGAAAATTTTTCTAATAATGCTATACCTCTCTGAAATATTAATGTTTATCAGGGTCAGATGAAATGCTTGCAGAATGCATGCGCCAACAACTAGTATGTTATATAATCCTCTGTAAGAAACGTCTATATATAATGATGTTATATCCTCCTCTGTAAGAAACGTCGATATATAATGATAGGAGGATACTAATGTTTAGGCACTTCCAGATGAGCTGGAGATTCGAAATTTTTTTCTTATGTAGGCTTTTTTGCAAAACCGACTAGAAAAATCGAAAATCTTGAAAAAGTGTAACAATTCGGCCGCTAAAAATTCGCAATTGTTTAAACAAATTTTCAAGGTTTATGTTTAAGTTTAAAAAATAGATAACTGCTTAGGTACTACGGGATGAGTTAGGAAGCTGAAATTTTCAAGTTATTTACAGAGTTGTGCATTGGCACAAATAGACATTTGAATCCCTTCATAAATGTATTGCGGGGGCCGTTAAAAATGTTTAAATTTTAAACAATTAGAAAAATATTATTTCACTTCTACAAGTGCTACAACTTTTGAATTTGGCAGAAATGCGTAGCAATAGTACCTCATAATGGAGAAGTATAAAATTCTTAAAATTGTAAAGTTTGGGGATTTTTTTAATCTATTATTTTTACATAAGGGAAAAACGAAAATCGCTGCGGAGGTGAAATCTTTAGAATTAAAAAAATATTTGTAATTAAGTAATATCTATCTGAAAAATGAATGTTTTTTCAAGGTCAGATTCTTATCTTTATTCTTTATATTTATTATTCTTAAAACTGTTCTCTCTAAGAAAAGGCCACTGAAAAACTCGTTGGTGATCAACAGTTTCACTCCTACTAGTATCTAAATCATAATTACTCTGAACTAGCAGCATATTTTCCTTGATTTTAAGCAATATCACTAGATAAGTTAGTATTTTCATTAATGAAACATAAGATACTATCAAACTTCTTACTACTTATATACCAAACATTCTTACGTTTGCCCCTGAGTTCTCTACTTCTGTATGCCATTCTCTCAACTGTAAAAGACTAAAGGTTAAATATAAAGACCCCCACATCACTCAACAGCTGGTAGACACTTTTGCAACTTTTTACTCCCATGCAAGCAGAAAGGTTATAATAATTATATTTTAGAATTTATTCATGTTAAAGTATTAACTATATAAAAGTTGGTTATAAAAATTCATTTTTTTCTTCACTTGTTAATTTTTGCATTTTATCACAATGATTTTAGATGGGAAGTTTTGCTAAGCTTTTTCTTCGATGAAATCTGGACTTCATTTGAATCGCACTACCGGATAATTTAATCAAATATTTCTATTTATTCAGGATATCTTGTATACTGGAAATTCGAACTTTACTTGCGGTGCAACTACTAACTCTCAATGATATAGACATACATTGCTAACTTCTATAGCTTCCATAAAAGCAAAATAAAAAATAATAATTCGCCACGCAAACTATCTAACCGGAACAGACCATGAAGTACCTAGTATATGAAACAATTTAAGATCCTGAGATAATATAGTTGCATCCTTACACTTGGAAAATGATTTATGGGGTTTTATTTCAATCTTGATGGATGATAGATGCATCGTACTCCTCCAAGACGTATATATTTCGAGGACAAACCGATCCCGTTTTGAAAGGAAGATACAAATTTTACGATTCGAATCCATTGAGACCTTAGTTGATTCTTACTCCAATACAGATACTCTTGGAGCCCGCTATAACCTGGTCCCCGGGGTACATGTCGTCCCACTACTTTAAACGAGACCCATTCAAATTATCAATAGCGCCATGACATTGGCCAGAATAAGGCTGAATGAATAAAAATGACCTTATAAACGCATAAAACGTCTGATTCGTTAAAATAATAATTATGGTAAATAACTAAGAAAATTCAAATCAATTAAAATTAATTTTTCTCAATTTATACCCGGTAAACATTCTATGCTATCTTATTTGTGTATTATTTAGTTATTCAAACCTGTCATGTATATAGTAACTAACATGAACTTGAAGCTAGATTTACAAAACAATAGATAAAGACATACTTCACACGATTGGCGTTTTTCGTCGATAGGTCTAGCAGAACTGATGAGGAGAAATTTCGTGTATTTCTAAAATGCGAAATTGGAGGGAAGAAGAGGAGGGACTAGAGGCATATCAATGTGAAATCTACTATGTGTAGAAATTAAACGGTATACGATTCTTCGTTCTCAATGCGGGCATATAACGGGGGGACATTATTAATAAGCCGCCAAAGACGTAACCCAAGTGCAGTTTTAATCAAGAAGGGATCATTAAAGGATGGATTCCAAAAGTGTGCTTTGGAGCACTGTCACGTCTTGAGAACATATTTAGCCGAGTGATTTTGTTCTGATAGCCTGGAAGAGAGGAAATTTGCTTTGCGGGATCTCTCAAATCTACAGGGTCTGGACACCACCAATTTTGCTCTCTTTCTTGCACACTCCTTTGTCGCATAATCCTCGTTTACTTGCCGCATTCAATCACAAAATATTAGACAAAAATTCTCCCACATCTTTTCTTGCTCCGGCATACCATCACTGTTGACGGCACTGCAGCAAAATTTCATCCTCGAACACAGGATGCAATCGTGACAAAGTAATATTTTACATCTACATATTACCCTGCAAGTCACCTTGACGGTGGATGGCAGGGGGGTGCCGCGCACCAAATTCCTAACTAATTATTATTCAATGTTATCTATTGTGGCCACGTATTGTCCTAGGGAAAAAGGATTCCTTATACCTCTCTGTCCTACTATCTATTTCGCGAATCTTGTCCTCGTTATCTCTCCGTCCGATATGCGTTGGTTGTCAAATAATATCCTTTATTTCATTTACGAATATATCCGACCTATATTTATCTAGAAGTTTAAGTCTCGCCTCTAATCTACGATATTTCAACGATAACCAACTCAACTCTTCAATGAGCAACGTAACGCTCTGTTTTTTATCGTAATTCCTTTTCACGAATCTAGCTGCTCGCCGCTGTATTTTTTCTAAATCCTTTATGAGTCCCCTCTGGTATGGATCCCAAACCGCTGCTGCGTATTTCATTTGAGGTCTAACCAAGGATAATGAGGAGTTAATGACCGTATGAGGAAATAAATGAGAGCGGTGGGGGAGAAGAAGGCACAGGATGTTAAAAGGAGACTGGAGACCCCATGGAAGATGGGAAACACTAAGGCAAGGACTGAATAAAAGAAAATGCATAAGGGACCAAATTCTGCTCCTTGTTATAGGCCGCCGGTGTACATTGCATCCGCGAATTACAATATGAAAGATCAGCTTTGTGACTCCTCCAAATTCCGATCCATCCATCCCATCGCCTAAAACTGGCCCTGAACTTGTTTACTCCTTACAAAATTAGTCTGTTTTAGCGGTTTTTTAAATCCTCTTATGCGTTCGATTTTTCTGTCTGACGCGCTAACTTCTTCTACCCGAAATTGATAGAGGTTTCATTTTTACGTTAATCGATTTATTATTGTCTCGTTGTGCACGTTTTCTTGGTTTGTCTAATTGAAAAAAATCGCCGTTTACTGTTTGATTCAGCAGCTTTCCAAGCTTATTAATATTGAATATGCTTTCTTTTTTGACGCACTTAAAACATTGGTAAATTGTTTACTAGATTTAATTTAGAGTGGCCTGAAGAAATTGTTGGCACCCATTAGCAAAAGCTCATTCTGGGGGATGATAGTGGCGTCCCTACAGCCAGTCTAAGGGCACTTGCGCTAATGGTCACGTCATCTAGGGGCACTGGACAGCTGCACCTCTTATCATAAGGATAAACTGCCTTTGGAATTAACATTCAATTTTTATCTATTTACTATTTCGTTTCAAAGTAGTGTTTTCAGTGGGCTTACTTTTATTTAACACGACTAATAGCTTTTCAATTGAGAGGTTATCAAAGGCGAGCTTTCATGGGGATTGTTTACAAGGAATTTGCAAAATTCTGTTGGAATACAATTAATTAAATTACAATTAAAAACTAGGTAATATAATTCAACGGGTACAATTATTAATAGTTAGTTTACATAAGTTAAGTTACATTACATTAGTTTGTCTTCTATGCATCATTTACGAGTTTTATTTTAAGTTAACTATTTTTCTAGATAAAAAGTAATCAATTATTTGTGAAATCGCCATTATTTGTCTCATCTCAGTGCACATAGTTTTAGAGTATACATATATCATTATTAATCTGTGAGTTTCAATTATAATTTAATGCGAATATGTTAGTTTGGCCTAGTTCATAATTAAAAACAAGTTATAAAAGCGTTCAGTATATCACGAACAGGCGCGTTTCGTGCGATGGAGTATCTTTTATATATAATTACTCAATGTCGGTCCGCCCATCCGCCATTTGGTTTCTGCCAATTAAGAGACCTCAAGAAAACTATTTTTGTTTACATAAGTGTCCCAGGTTCGACTCCAGGAAACAATTACATTTTCCTATATATTTACACAGGAATTTCGATTTTTCAAGGTTTATTTCCTCAATTCAATAAATAAAATACATAAATATGGACCGAATTTCTCCGTTTTTGCTTTATTCGACGGCTAAAACTATAAAATATCTTATTCTTGTAATGTTTAGATGTTACACAGAAGAATTTCTCAGGAACACGCGTTTCTTTTTTAAATTTTATGGCTTTTTCGTACTCTTTACGGGTGTTGCCTCCGATTGAATTAGCGTCTATTAAGCCTTCAAATAGACGATAGAATTGCAATATTAAATGGAAAGATTTCCTCAAAATATGTGAATTAAACGTTTAACATGAGGAATTTTGAACTGTAGGCGGAAATAGAAGAACACAATAAAAAATTTCATAATCTTTTCTTTAAAACGGGCTAGATCCGAAGATCATAGATTAATTCTTTCTAATTTAGATCTCAAAAAAATAAAAGCCTGCAAGTCAAAAAGTCGATTTTTACATGTTATCATATGGGAAAAGGAAAGGCCTACCTTGGAGTCGAACCTAGGACTTTTTTCGAGATTTATTTTCGTCATCATCTTACAATGTGTGAATCGACCATTCCTGCTAAATATAAAAAATGAATCTCGTTCCATTAATGAGTCATTCGCATTTTAATAGCGTAACAGAGGGAGCCACAAAGGGACAGAAGTAGCCCTTTATTATTGTTAGATTGCAGTTTACTAATATTCAGTAAACTGCGTGTGGACTGTGGGCACATACATATTATAAAAACAAACATGAAATTCAAAATCTTAGTTGTTTAATTTTATAAGGAGAAATGGGCTATTATTACTTTTAAACATGCAGATTTATGACTGGCTTCGCGAAAGTTTTTGCGGGTACCACTACTTTGAAACTAAACGCTATAGCTTCAACAAACGCACACCATAAATCAACGAAACACCACGAACCAATTGTGTCTCTCTGTCTACTACAAATTTCTTTCCATTAATAGACGTATTTCGCCCGAATAAAGACGATTATCTATCTATTTACGTGATTTTAGTGTAATATATTGCAAAACGATATATCAGAAATTGTGTCTGGGGAATAGGAAATTTATATTTACCGATTTATTATCTAATCAATTTTAATCAATCAAACAATGGAAAGGTATTTTTAAATACCTCACTGGAATTAAGTACACTAAGTCCCCGCTATACGTCGGAGATATGTTCCTGAAAACTGCGACTTATAACGAAACAACGTACAGTAGACCCTCACGCAACGCGGTGGTAACGTTCCTGAAACGGCCGCGTTGTGAGATATCGCACTGCGTGAATTTAATGATTTATAGAAAAAATAGGGTTATGCTCCCCGAGTTTAAGAAGTTATAAGTTAAGTACGTAAAAAGCGTTAATTAAGATAATATTAACTAGACGAAAACAATTTTAAAACTTCAATTTAAAATAATTTACATTTAAAACAATTCTTTACCTAAAATTTTGGCAGCACTAACTTCCTGAATTCCATTATTTTTCATACAGTGGAGGGAGATGGGTTTACAGGTCCGAGGAAGTAATTTGTAATGAGTCTTTGCATTGCTTTAGTCTGCATGTATTTCTAAAGCTTACGATATCTTAGTGTACAGTTTTCAATAGCATGTTTCAATGTTAGAATCTGCTTCTGCGAGAGCACTGGCAAGCTTGTCAAAACCAAGCTGTTTCCCGTAACAATGCAGGTGTTAGATGATCCTCCTCTTCATGCACCTCTTCCTCCGCCTCTTTCTTCTCTTTGTGGGATTCGAGCAACTGTAAAGCATTTCTTCCTTAATCAACTCCTCCTGTGATGAGTACAACAATTCTTGTATTCTTCTTGCATATCATCGAAGCCCTCACCGTCTAAAGCCCTTGCCAGCTGCGCTATTTCCCTCATCTCAGATGTTAGTGCGGGAAAACATTGCGCATCATTCACAACTTGGCGCCATAATTTGCTCCATCCGGTATTTAAAGTTGACTGGCTTACCTCATCCCATGATGCTTTGAAGTCTACAATTGCGTGGACAATGTTAAACAAACACTAGAATTCTGGGAGGCCAATATCGGGGTTCTCCTCTAATGCCTTGAGAAGTTTCCACATGGTCCTCCTGGTGTAGTAGCACTTGATAACTCCCTTGTCTAGCGCTTGAAAGATGGTATAAACACAACCTGCACATCCGGAGGGATGACAAGGAGCATTACCAAGAACAAGGAAAACCTTGAATGGAAGATCCTTTGGTGCAAGATATTCTCTTGCCTGGCGCACAAAGTAGGATGTGGACCAATCTGTGAACGTGGTTGCCGTTAGCCTTGCTTTCCTGTTAGACCGCTAAATAATAGATAAAAGGGACTTATGTTTAACCTTTAATGGCCTGAGGTTCTCTGCGCGGTAAACCAGCATGAGTTTACACTTAAAATCCCCCGATGCGTTGGTGCAGAGAAACTAGGTCAGGCGGTCTTTCGCGGTGTTGAACCCAGGCGCCGCTTTTTCTCGTTTACTGATGTCGTTCTCGGTGGAATCCTTTTCCAATAGAATCTGTCTCATCAGCATTGAATACTTGGTGGGGGTGGTAATCGTTCTTTTCAATTACCCTTAAAAATTCTTCCTGGTACCGCTCTGCAGCTTGGTGGTCAGCAGACGCACTCTCCACAGAAAACTTGAAATTGTGCATATTGGAACGCTTTCTAAACTGGTCAAACCAAACGGCAGTAAATTTACAGCTCTTCGGTGGCTCTTCTTCCTTCTCACGAAGCGTTTCGTGGATTCGCTTCGCCTTCTCCCGAATCACTGCGCCACTGAGTGCCGCTCCCTTTGCGTTTGCTCCACAATCCAGGTGTTTAATAACCTCTGTCTTATTCTGCTGCGCGGACCTCTTACTCATACTCCTTATGGTATCACTAATAGTAGCGGCAGCTGTAAGACTAGCTTCAATGGATTCCTTGTTCTTTCGAATGCTATGAATAGTCGATTCATTCACTCTATATTCGTGTTCCAAGTCCACAACTCCAAAACCTATTTCTTCTTCATAAATGCCATTGATTCACGCATAGCCATCTTCTCATTTCCAGCATCACTAGCCTTTCTCTTGGATTCCATAGTGAATGATTGAAAAAGGGGAGGGGTGGTTGAATGTTTATAAAACAACGCATAGCTCTTACTATAGGTGTTGCTTCACAGTGAGTAAAAGTGCACAGGATTCTCCAAAAGCCGACCTCCAACACGGATCACTGCCCAGAATGACCACACTGAGGGATGTAAAATAATCAGCGATTGTCTCATACTAAGTTCGAATCAATTCAACAATCGCCTTACCAATTTGATATTTCAAAGAAATTCTTTCCTCCTTGCGATGTCTGCCTTCGACGCGCAAAGAGAAACTAGGTGAATATTTGAGGCGCTGGAGACAGCGCGCCAAATTAAAATATCGCAAAATTTTCGGATTTTTATCTCAGACGCCTCCGCGTTGACTGAAAATGGACCGAGTTGCAAGAAAGTTGGTGTAAAAAAGAAATCCGCTCTGCGTGAATCCGCGTTGCTTGAGGTTTTGCTGTGTGGCGAAACCTGTTTTTCCCATAAGAACAATGGTGAAAGTAAGGATTACGTTCCTGGCGGATATTTTGTTACACGTTTTTATGCCAAATAATACATTTCAATGGAGTACAATAGACCTACTACGTTAAAACTGATAAATAAACTTAATAAACCTTTGCTCGGTTATTCCCTTGAAATTCTTCCTTTTTAGTTCCCGACACGCCATTCATGAATCACCCTTAGGCTTATATATTTTTAGGTGTTCTTTACAGTAAGTAAAAACGAACGCCTTATGGTCAGGTAGTGTCCATTCGTCCGCATGTTTCATATCAGAAACTACTGGGCGGATGTTGATGAAATTTAGTATTTAGGACATAGAGACTAAGAAACTTAGAGAATGATATAAAGTTTGCGTGGCCTAATCGGGAGTGCCACTTTACTGGTGACAAAAATGAACTTTTCTTTACATCTCATACAATATCACTTATAAGAATAATCTGATGTGGCCACCACATGACTTTCTCGATACCTATAATTTTAAAAATTTCAAATAGGTTAAATGATAATAAATATTTTAAGAAACTGCGAGAAAAACTCAGACTTAACAAAGAACTGAAATAATCTCAAACCGTAGCCTTCTGATGCTGGATATAGCGAGGAAGCTACAACAATTAAGAAAATAAAAAGGAGCGTTACTATGACGTAACTAGGCGTAAAATGTTTACAATAGTCGCCGGTGGGTGTTGTGGTGGTGGCAGCTAATGAATGAGTTTTTAAGGTATCTCTTAAACAATGCATTATAGGGGAAAATGTTTCAAACACAAATTGTAGAATATTAAATGTCCTACAACTTTTATTCCAATACATTTTTACATATATCAAATATAAAAGCAAATATTTCAAAATAACGGAAAAGTGACTCGAGTACGTACGCACTCGCACGCACACGCTCGCACTCACACTCACAAAATTGTCAAAACGTGTTTAGGGGACCTCAAAATGTATATTTAGTATTATGGAGAGCGAAGTAGAAGATGCGATAGTGGAACTAAAGAAAGGGAAAGCCACAGACAGCGATGGAATACCGGCTGAGGTACTTAAAGTCATGGGACAATTTGAAAGGTAAAGAAATTTATCAAGATATGAATAGGACAGCTGAAAATAGGAGTATATGGATAACCAGGTTTAACCACGAATAATCACGGACCTGTCTACGGGCAGACTACCTATGATGATATATATTACGATTAAGTACATAGGTATATTCACTCAATGAGATGGCTGGTACTGTTTCGTAGATGTCAGAGTTTGAATGTCGGGTTGAAGCTGTGATAGTTTCAACCTAAAATCTGGCACCACATCCAGCTTGTTTCTGTACTTTGATTTAAACGCAACAAGCGCAGAACATCCACTTTTACAATCATATCTTGTGGGAAAATGCATCAAGTACTTCACAGCCTCATCAGATAGTTCTGGGTACTCAGAACAAACGTTTGCATTATCCGATAGTGAAACGCGAGAATTTAAAAAAATTCCTTACTAAAGCAAAAGAAAATTTTTCTTTCGTTTACAGTTGGTGCGAACCGAAAAAACGGAACGAAATAAATTACGGTTTTGGGGTTCGGTTCGGGTTCAGAAGTAATATTTTTTTCGGTTCTGGTTCTTACACTCCGAGTAGAATTATCGGTTGTTTCAGTTACGGTTTTCGGTTCGGTTCCGGTTCGATGCCCTGGGCAGAAAGGTGGAGGAGAGATAGGGCTCATATGTCGCCGCCCGAATGCGACGCACCCCTTGCACTCATAGCCCGGCGAGGCCCTGTGGGCAGGTTTAAAGCGAATCAAAGCAGCCAAGTTCCGCATGCAAACAGCTGATAGGCCATAGTAGTGATAGAAGTGACTAGTGACTATTTTGGTGGTTTGACAAACTAATATCCAAGGTTGGAAATTTAAAATTGTTGCGTGAAAATAACGGTATATCGAGCTTTTTCCGAGAAGACTCGATCCTAAAAGAACAAATTTGGGTCAGATTGTGTTGAAGTGTAAAACAACTGAAGAAATTGAAAACAATTCATAATAATCTCATAATAAAAATTATATCTTTTTCCAAAATAAAATAACTAAATAAAAATTCTTTTATTAGATTCTAGACTGGTGGTTTTAAACTTTCCGACACCACGGACCATTTTCAATGAAGCAGGTTTTCCGCGGACCTCCAAATATCTCGAAAACCTTATAATATCATTAAAATAATAAATATAATTGGTACATTACTAAAAAACATTCTCAAAATACTCGGAAATTATTTTCAGTTTTAGTATATTGATCTCTAATCAATTGAAGCGGACCACCAGCGGTCCGCGGACCACACGTTAAGAAACACTGTTTTAGACAAATCTGACGTCTCCCCTGGCTACCCGTCGCGCCTCCCACTTTGAGAACCTTTGCTCTACGGTAATCTAACGAGGCGCGGAGAGAACCAAACTCCAGCTTGGCGCGCCAAATTCGAAGATGCCTGATTCTCAGCGGCGGAAATAACAAGGAGCCAAGCGTCGATTGGAGAAGGAAGACTAGCTGTGAAGTTATGTGAATTTGCCGATTTCTAGAAATAACCTTGATTCTCCCTTTGAATAACCCCCCGGGGGGCCGCGGCCCACAGGTTGGCAATCACTGATCTAAACCATTTATATCATTTCTGATTGTCTTTGATCATAAGTCCTTAATATCATATTTCATGAAAATCCGTTTGGCAGAAGCTGAGAACGAACATATGTACGGACGTACGGACTGAACGAAGCTAATAAGAGCTCACGTTGGTAAGAAAGACGCGCCTAAAAATTGGGGTCCAATACAAATTCGCATTATACTAAGTTCGGCGGTAAAGTGGTCCGCATTATAACGGATTCCTAGTGTGTACTGTTTATTTATTTAATAATATAATTTCGATATCTTTATTTTCACCAAATAGTCCTCATATACATTATTATATTCTCATTCCAAATTTATTTCAGTATTCTTGATAAACATTTGAATGAGAGTAGGAACTCATTCACAGGTTAACCAAGTAGAGAAAGTTAATTTTTGAGAATCGATCTCTTACCCTTATCATCAACGATGACCATTTTAAAACCTGCAAAGGGCCGCGCCGAGTATTTGGCGAAAAATTAATCGAAATCGAACTGACCTTTCTTAAGTTATTCGCATAAATTCATTATATCTTACAGATCGGATGACAAATGAGATTGACTTTTATCATAATTGAGTCAGAGATTAGATGTTAAAATTAAATTAAATTTAATAAAATAATGTATATGATACTTCTTTGGTTAACATTTAAATTTAGCACGAATTATACTTCTTACCACTTCAAATTATTAAGTGCTTTATTAGTGTAGTAGCAATTTTGTTTATATTTGTCGCTTATTTTTCTGCATACAAATATAATGATAAAAAGTAGTTCTAGTTTTACTTCCGGGTGATGTGCGCTTCTACTAAGATTTACAAAATGCTTTCGTTTTTGTCGATGCCGAATGCAAATAAGTTGTGATTTCCGAGTTGAGAGGGGAATTTTAATCCTGCAATTTATAATCTGAGACCTATCCAAACAATATCAGTACGTCATGCTTAATAATAATTTTAAATATATTTGTATTAGGTAACCGCTCTCAAATGCAGGCAGACTAACTTCAATAAGCAGGTAACACAGTTATTGGTATTAAAAATATGCGTTAATCACGCGCTTTCGCGTGATATGTAAAAAATATACTTACATAAATATCATACATGAAAAAAATAAGTTGGAAAATTTCTTTTCCATGGAGCTACAATTTATTCACTCAACTTTCATGCAATTTAATCGAATTGATATTTAAAATTTTCATGAGTTGAAGCCGTGAATACTTCGCAGTTTGGCCGGATGCTCGGAATGGCTCTCTTGGATAGTCAGATGCCTTGCACGTTACCTGACTAGAGCGCTTTGGTGGCAATTTTGTTAACCTACATCCCTTTCAAAAAGTCGCGCTTTCGCATCCCACATTTTTGATAATTCTCCTGTAGAAATTCTATGCACATCATTACTATTTGACTAATGAAATCATGTGAATTTTCAGCACATATTGTTTTATCTCGTAACATAATACTCCTCCTTAGCTGAAACAACATTCACGCTATATTCGGGATTATTATGTCGATTGAAATAATCGATATAATTCTACACAGCTTGAGTAATTGTTTTTTCATCATCATCATTCGGCATTGCTTATCGATATATATATCCCGAACTTCGCGTCTTTATTGGAGTCATTTATCAGTCTGAAAATCTTGACTAATAAAATTTTTCCAAAATGTAACGCGAGTGTTTTTGCTTTTTTTACATCAAAATACATAGTAATGCAGTGGTTTCCAAACTGTGGGGCGATGGGTGGGTCAGGGGGGCATAAAGGATTTCTAACATATTTAATGTCCTTTTAACCATCTTAATCTTGAGACCTACAATATGCTGCAGCCAATTTCTAGCCCACAATTGGCTAGGACGTATCGTTTGCGTCCATTTTTTTCCTTAATATAGTTTTATTAATGGTAAGTGTATGTCCCGTAGATATTGTTTATGAACTGTAATTGAAAATGGTATAGAGGGGGGCGCGTAGAGAGTTTTCTTAGGAGAGAGAGGGGCGCGGCTTTATAATGTTTGGAAACCACTGGAGTAATGCATAGAATTGTTAATAAGGTACGTATATAATAATAACAATGATAATAATAATATTGTAAATATTATTTTTATTCTATGCAATTTAAGTAAATTTATTGAGAATTTATATTACATGTGATTTATGCTTTTCCTCCGAAGGGAAGAAAGTTGCTCAAATTAAATTACAGAATTCAAAACCCAGCACATTTCACAAACTTTGATATTTAATTTACTGAGAAATATTTTCATCCGACTTTAAAAGAATGCTTCAAACTAAATTTATAAATATTATCTCTTACATAGAATGATACTATATAAAAGATGATCGTCAGAGTGAAATCATTGTACATATATAATTTCATTGATAAACTTCCCTCCCTAAAATTATGAAGGAAGAACATTCATAACATAGAAATTGATTATTTATTTGTTGAATATGTTTATTGATTATTTGCATTCCTGAATGCAATGTTTATCGTTTAATTGTAGGTGTTTATTAAGTTATTTATATTTTTATTGCTTCTTGTGTTCCAGCCGTACAAACTCGATCTATTGAAGTTTAATGAATGCTACTTCCCGTAACATTTTTATAGGAATCTTCCACTTAAAGTATTTTTAGCAATGTTTATGTTAATTTCATAGGAGAATCGCCTGGTATTGATTATGTATTTTCCTATTACGCGCAGTAGTTTTACTAAACAATCCAAAACCAATTGAAATTATCACACGCAAGCAATTATGAATCCAGGGGTCCCGGTAAAAACCTTCGCACGGGGTGGATTTTACTTTCAAGGTGACATTTTTGCCTACCAATTCGAGCCCCCAACATTCGCGCTCCGGGAACCCACAACCTCTCCCACCGCCCCTCTCCTCTACTGTACACATAAAAACGACAAAAATACCACTACAAGTATTCCTTTTCAGAATCTATGGATCACCAATGAAGAAGGTTACATTGTAGCCGAAATCGTATCTTGTTTTTCATTGCCTTTTTATGGCTATTGAAGGTACCAAAATTAAGTACTTATTTTTTCAAATTTTGATGTTTAAGTGCTTATTTTAAATTACAAGTTTACGGTGCTTACATACTGCAAGCGCTTAAAAAATCACCATACCCCAAAATCTAAACTCGTAAATAGACCAACGCGGCAGCATTTGAACTACCCATTTAAATAAGATAATAGTTTTAATTTTCTGCGAAATTAAGACATCTATTCGGAATTTCTAAGTTCTCTGGCAATCGGCTCGCGTCCAAGTTTTCAAATTTCAGGTTTCATGGCATCGATCGCCCTGTTTCAGCAATAACTATAATCACCATTAAGACAATAGCCTATATGTTACACTAAAATTTATGTAAAATTAGGATATTTTGTGTGTTATGATTATGGCGTCATCATCTGTGCCTTTCAGTACGTATCCGGAAAAAAAAATTAATTTAAATTATCACTTCATCGTATGTATACATCGTTGGCTGAAATTAAATGGATTATAATGCAATCTAAACATTAAATCAATGATCTTGAAGTATGGAAAATACATTCCCATTGAAATTTAAAAGAGCAATTTTATATAGCCCTGCACCCTTTTCAATACTTTTCTTATAGGTGTTAAAAATTGGGTTATGGCTAAAAAATACCCCGTACGTAAATATAAATTTTTCTGGAACTTTTGATTCTTTCCAGAGGTTGTACCAGTAACCCATCCTTCCATTTCAGCCCTGTAGCTAGAAGTACCTTAGGTTTTATATGATATATCCTATATATGTAAGAAACAGTTATTTATAATGATATAGTAGATATTGAATATATAATTTATAAATATTCTTAGTGATATAATAATACGGAGTGTTAAAAAAGTCACTGTGCACTAGATTATTAAATTTTCCATAATAATTACATAAATTACACGCAAGCCAATTGCACAGAGACTTTTTTCAACACCCTGTATTATTATATTATTAAGAATATTTATTAATTATTAATTTAATTTACTTAATAATTATTAAATTATTTAGAATAATCATTCGTAGGAAGAGTATCTGCAACTCAGATAAAATATAAGCTACTATCTCCCAGAAAATCGGCGGAAGTTCTAAAAATAAAATCGATTGTAAACATAGTCGATAAATCTTAGGATGATCAGCAGTTATTCAGAAGCCATACCTAAGATAATTAATAATCTCTTGCAGTGAATCATTAGAATTAACAAAATAATATTTAAAGTCTAGCTTATGAACAAGATGTAAAAAATTTGTGAGAAACGAACATGGAAATAATTTTGGGAATATTTAAGTAATTTTTAACCGAATATCTCTTTGTACCAGTTTATAGATCGTTTAAATTATTTTTTGCTTGAACACAAAATGAAAAATATTTCTAATTTAGCCATTAATCTATTTTTTAAGGTAAGATTGAAGAGGTACAACTGAGCTGGTGTTGCCATAATGTTATCTTCAAGACTCGTAGTCTACGACATAGATTAATGCATACACAGAAAGAAGGAGATGTGGAGTATTGAAGCAAAACTGTCGTCATTGCGAGGCTGCAAGGGATGAGATGGGATCACTCTCTGCTGCAGAAGACTACAGGATAGGTAAGTACAACTTTAGCTTGAGAAACCATTTGGACTTGATTTATATAAAGGATTTTAATGGCAAAAGTTACACTAAGTATTTGGTTTTAGTCTTATGCTAAAGAGATAATATCTTTATCATTAGAACCAACTAATTATAGGTCTCATCGAAAGATGGCTTTTGGAATTGACGCGTGAAAGTCATTTATTAGAAAATTTTAGTGCGCGACGTGTAAAATATCTCAGCTCAGTTAAGTATGGGTATCTAATGAAAATTTTATATTCAGGTATATAAATATAGCCCTTTGCATCTGCTGCGGCTATGAAATTATCAAACTACACCCAACTGAGAAATTTGTCGTCAGTCATTTAATCCAGATAACTATAATTATCTTACTATATACTATCGGCATTTTCAGTTTTCCTGCACTTAAAAACTGCATTTTATATGATCTCAGGTTGGCCCCTTTTTTATGGAAAACATTTTCTAGTCCATTTGGTATCTTTTATCTTCCGTGCAAGGGTGGAATCATCAGGGTACCTTATAAGGAAACTTGGCATTTATTACTGCCACGTGCCAATCCAAGAGGAAGGAGATCATTTAAAATCAGTAAAGTTTAGAATGGGAGTGATGCCTCGGGAAGGAATTTCTTCACGTGACGTCATATGAAAAGAGTTCACCTTTTTCTGTCGTCTCCTTTCTCTGTCCCGCCTTCCTTCACCCTTATTTCTTTCCTTCCTTTACCTCCCTCTCTCTCTCCCTCCCCTTTCTGTCTTCCATTCTCTTTCTCTCTCACCTACATCTTTCCAAACTCTTTCTCCTATCTCTCTCTTCTTCTTTTATATCTCGTATTCCCCCAATCCTCCACCTTCTCATCACGCCGCCACCCCCTCAAAGTGATTCGTTTGACCTTGGTCCCCTTAGTGCAGCTGACCTCTTAACCCCATGAAGCGGGTCTTGTCTGGCTCTAGTATCGTCCTCCTCCCAATCGCCAGACTTTCTGCAAGGAATAAAGAGTTAAGGCATTTTATCTTTTGATACATTCAGGAATAGTTTCTATGTTCTTCGTTTTATAATATATCACATAAATTATAACCGCCCTTTAGTACTTAGGAGTAATTGGTCAAAAATGTTAGATTTATCATTTTCTAATGTTACTGGGAACTTGGTTCTGCTACTCAAAATTTGTCTTATTTCTTTTACCATTGTTTGACGGTAGGTTAAAGGTTTTCCTTCGACTGAGTATAATTAATTACAATACACACAAAATAGGGAAAGAGAAAAATCATTCAAATATATTTAGAGTTCCATATTTATTTATTTATATATGTTGTTTGCTATAAAATATATCGAAGTCTTTTGAATTTATTAAATTCAATTAGTTCCTTTGAATGTTTTAAAAAGTGATATTCGTAAGTTGTTCTATTTAGACGTTATCCATTCCTGCAAAATGTTATCAGTGCTCCTTTTAAGTGAGCACGTTAAATTATACGAAATATTTCAAAGTAAAAAATGCAGTTTTTTTTTCATCTTCAGTTTTTTGTCATTTGAAAGACTTTTCTTTTAGCTAACGAGAAGACACACCTTTCACGTTTATCCATTGAAATTTTTGCGCTCGGGAAAGGGGTTGTAAAAAAGTATGTGGTATATATACTAGAGTTTGTCAGTATTTTATATGTAATAAAAAACTTCATTTGCTTAAAAAAAACTAAAGTTATATTTTATGAGTATATTTATAGTAGCTAAAGCGGTATAGTTGATATTGACCATTTACGAATAAAATCACATTCAGTTACTAAATTTGTGTTGTTAAATTTGTACATTTAAACCACAAAAAACTTTTCAAGCCATTATTAAAAAGTCTTTAGAAAATTTTCCAAGTTGATAACGTTGGACAACCGATGTGATATTTATTTCTTCATCGTTATTAAGCAAATTAGTTAATTTCAGCTTTTCAATATTTTTGACCTTCGATGCCCATCCGACCTACTTTGCCTAAAGAAGTAGCCTTTTTAGCCAATTCTAATTTTATCAATGGTATAGTCTGGCATCCCAAAGCGGTGTCCATGGGGGCTGAAGAATGAATTTAAACTGAAGCTACGAAAACGTCAATTTTAAATATACCGTTTTTGGCAATGTTTATCAGCATCATTTTCAATTGATAATCTAATATATACGCCTTCTTTATTGCACCGCTTTTTTATTTTTTCTGATAATCATTTCCTTATGCATTCAGTAATAACTTAACAGATGTCTATTATCTCGTAATCCTTATACAATGTAGAACAAAAACCACACTGGGATCCTAATTAGAGGCATAGCTCCATTTAATTTGAACATATAGAGATCGTTTGTGTATACTCCATCAAAGATGCCCTCTTTATTCCTTACTTCTATTACTTTTTATTATATTAGCGAGATTTGCACCAGATTTAGGCAATTCCGAGTAAAACCATAGGGTAATGCAATTATTTTTCCATAAAGAAATGTACGTTTTCAGTCTTCCCAAAAGTCAAAATTTGGCAGAGGTCTCCTTTTCCTAAAGTGAGTCAAGGTGTTTCACGAGATGGATAATTCTGCTGCACTCCTGCCCCATCCTTTCCCCACACTCTCAAAAAAACTTACTCATGTCATGCTCTTCGGAATTTCTGTTGAGTAGCTGCCGGGACGTAAAGGGGAGGGGTAGGAAGGGATAGGGTGAAGTCGAGGATGGAGAGAGGAGACTGGCATGGGAGGTCGTGACCTCCCTCGAATAACACACTCTCTGTAGGAGGAGGAGACCTTTTGAACTCAAAGTTTGGGTGCACAGTCGACGTAACTCCTCACGAGCAAATAGCGGGCGGTTTAAGATGTTCCGCTACCTCGGTTACTTCTCAGAGAGAACTGTTTTTAAGGTTCGTTTCCATTCAAAAAGTGCTTTGCAAATTCCTTCTCTTTTTCTTGAGAAAACGTAGGTACGATTGGAAAACATTAATTTGACGGGAGAAAAAAACGTTCAGGAGCAAATAATTAAGCAGTACGTGTGCATACAATCAAGCATAGATAATATTAGAAAATTCTACGGAAGGGACACATTTTGGAGGAGCTATACAAGGTTTAGCAATTGTGAATGACGATAGCGAGATAGTGATATTATTTTTGTGTGGAATTCGAAATGTGGTCGTTCTTAGCACCCTTGATGAGCTGAAATGGAGCGGGAATATGAATCTCGACTGATGTTATAGTAAGGTATGTAACACAAGTAGCCGCTCAGCGTTCACATAGAAGCTTTCTGTATTCAGTATTCTAATTATTTTATTTCACTGTGTAAAGATAAAGGATTTGAAATATTATTAAACTTTGTTACGAGTTCATGGAATTGGGAATAATACGATTGTGAAAGAGCTGTATGTAAAGTTGAGGAAGTCTATGTCACTCCTAAAACCAATTCCAATCTCTGTAAATGCATTTATTGGCCATCATGGCTCACTTCTTGAAACTAGATGCATTATTTATTAATGGACAGCTGTGTAGATATAGTGAATATGGTTATTATGATTAGAGACCCCAGTTGGCGAATTTATGGCAATTTATGTTTTTAAATATTATTCCTTATGCTTTATCACCAGTCAATTAAAAGAATATGAATCCGAGTCAAGGATTTCATTCCCTATCCGTTTGTATTAGACTAATCGGTTACAAGATTACATTTAAAGTAAATAATATAATTTAACCTAATGGTATATACATTATATACTGTGATAAAAAGTCTTAACAGATGTTTCATAACACATTAATTTACAGAGTAATGTATTATTCAGTCTTCACAATTAACAAATTCATTGCAAATAATCAATTCCTTAATAATTCAATATTGCGTAAAAGCACTGCTCCAGAAGCAACTCATAGGAAAAGAGTAATTAATTTTCTCAATTGAATTAAAATAGAGTATGTATTTTATTGTTAAAAACATCGCAGCTGCTCGATTAGATATTAAAAATTTCTAAACGATTGGGCATTAGTGTTAGGTAAAAATGGCAAGCAAGGAAATTGAGGAGATACCTTCTTTCACTTTAGTAACTGAGCCTGAGCTAATAGCAAATTAGTTAAATTAGTATCCACGGATAAAATACAGACTCCTAATGATTAAGGACAAACGCAAAAATGCAGATGTATGCGCACCCACACGTTCACTTATCTTGTAGGGAATCATTCCCGCGATTCACAAATTTAAAAAAAGACAGAAATTCAGACAAACGTCATATTCTCGCAATAAATACGAATTGACTTTGTTACCTAATACGTTCGAACTGAGTCTATGAAAAGGGTGACCACATTCCCTTAATGCATTGATTCATTCCTGTTTGCTTCAAAAGCGGCGAATGCTCCCTCCGAAACAAGCGCAATATTGTGTGCATTTGTGAACGACGATGAAGTGTTTGTTTACATTCTGAATGGAAGACAAAGGTACTTGTTTTTTCCATGGAATCGGTTTCGTGCAGCTGGATGTGTTCCTGTTGTGGTGCGGTTTGTTGTCCTATACGTACTCGCTCCGCAGATTCGCACGCCAGCCATTGGTGGGATGATGACGAGGCGCGGCGGCGGTGGCAAAGGGGGGACGAAGGGGAGCGAAGAGCGGGGAGAGGAATGGGCTGTAAATCCCCCTGGCAGAAAAAAGAGTAATGCGAATTAGCGATTTAGAAGCCATATTTTGGTAACCCCTCCTCGTATCTGTCGCAACCCCCTTCCTCTGGCACCGCAGGGAGGATCTTTCTACCCTCGTCCACCCTCTCTGCTTCCCTTCGTCCCTCTGCGCCCCCTCTCTCTCCCACCTCTCCATCTAACCCGACCCTCTTCGCCGATTCCCTCCAACCTCCGCAACCCTCCATATTCCCCTTCGCTATCCTCCATCCCACTCTCCCCTCCATCTCACTTATCCTCCTTCCATTCTCATCTGCCCCCACATCCATCCCCCTCTTGTCTCCCACCGACTCTTTTCTCCTCAGACACCTTTCTGTCTCCTCCTGCCATCCCTTACCAAAATCACTACAATTTAAGGATTGTTGCGATTCTGTAATTTATGATTGAAAACTATATAAATATGAAATTAATATAGTTTGAGATTTTCGTGTTTCTGTGATGAATTTTTCATTATATATGAGGGAAAATATGTTAATCTGTTCTATATTTTTAAAAATATCGATTTTATATTTATAGCTAAATGGATTGTGAATTAGTGGTGATCTAATATATGCTTGCATTAACGTTTTCCAAATGTTTTCATTTTTGGTAAATTGAAAAGTCACATCTGGCGAGTTTGCATGATATGCTATAGTCTGCATTTGAGGTGAGAGGAAGTGTAGTGACCGTTTAATAGTTTTTGGTACACAAATTTCCTGTTTTTTTCTGAAAACACACACGAGTACCTAATAGGTTTTTGTATTAAGATAATCCGAAATCTTTTTGATTAAGCATTATTGCATCCATTCAATTGTTGCCACATAAATATGTTATCTATTATAGTACTATTATGGTTCTATTACATATTAGTGTTGAATAGTAATTTATTTGATCATTTGTCGAAAATACAATACATGATTCATCCATTCATTGCCCTTTCACTAAGACGTTATCAACTCAATCTTGCAAATACATTAAAATTTTTTGCTGCGTTTCATACGTCACTCCGTAGAAAGTGAAATGGAAACTCAAATTTTTTGCTCATACTCCTGCCGTTAACCAACGAAAAAAATGCATTAAACTTCTGTTCCTAAGGGCATACTCGTGTCCTCCTTATAAAATACAAATGTAGGTCGTGTTAAGCACGGGTTGAAAT
Source organism: Tanypteryx hageni (assembly GCA_028673005.1). NCBI lineage: Eukaryota > Metazoa > Arthropoda > Insecta > Odonata > Petaluridae > Tanypteryx > Tanypteryx hageni. The sequence continues at coordinate 82,412,168 of CM054112.1, forward strand.
TTTGCCTCTGGCAGGAATCGTACCCGGTCGCCACCTTTGTATATCCATCATTTTAATCTTTCCATCACTGCTTCCGCTTAAAAAACTAACTTATCATTCCATGCAATATTTTGGTTCTGAGAGGAAGAAAAGACATCTATACATACGTGAGGAAACTAGGAAAGGAGTAGCGATACGTAAGGGTTCACGGTTAACTATGAGTTAGAGTTGGTAAAAACTACAGGATTCGTTTTGGATAGATATTTTATTGAAAAAATTGGAGTGAAAGTTAGTAGTAGTTCCCTAGTTCTTTATTGGTTACTTCAAATATTTATGGAGGCATTTTCCGACTATTGCGCTGGTAACCCGGCACTCCCAAAATTAGGACCTTTCTCTAACTTATTTTGAATATGTAAATGTGCTTTCCTTTTGAGAATTGAAGAGACCATCTATGGAAGATATAATTTGGGCAGGGATGGGTTATGCGAGAGACATGCAATGAAAATGAGGAGGCATAAGGATGTATATGTTTCTGGAAGAGGATATAAGGGAAGGGCCAAGAATTGGGGCCATGGAAAGGAGTTTGAGTAAAGTAAATGGAGAGAATGTAAGTATAAGGGATGGGATGGGAGGTGGATGAGGAGGATGTCTGAAGGAAGGAAATTTGTATTATGGTAAGTTTCGTGAAGTTTGCGGAGAAAAGAGGATCAGGAGAATAGCGTAGAGATGGTTTGGGCGGATGTAAAGATAGTTGGCGATTTAAAATTGTTGCGAATTAGGTTTGGAGGAAGGAAAGACTTTATGGTAGTATGTAGGAGGAATAGAGGAGAAGCGAAGAAAGAAGTTGAGTGTAACATAGTAGGAGGATGGGTGTGATTGGATGGGTAGGGATGGAATGGGATGGGGTAAAGAAGGAATGGGATAGAAGTGATTGAGAAGGGTAGCGATGAAGTAAATGACAGTAGATGGAATGAGAGAGCAGTGCACAAAATATGGAGTCACTCATGCGTGGAGTGGTATAATTCAAGCGATCACGCGACCAAAATCCATTTCGCGTGTCACTGAGACCTCTAATTCCATTCCAAGAGGGCCCACCAAAAGGCGAGGCCTCTTTTTTTTGCGTGCACTATTTTATCCTCTGCTTGCACTTCTCCACGCTTCTCATGTCTCCTATCAGATCTAACCTCCAAAAAGTATTACTGATCACAAACAAAGATTGATTCTGATAATGCGATTTTCAGTTTTTTATGTTTAATCGATCATCATCATCATCATTATTATTATTAATTTGAAAATGTCTAATAATTTTCAAATGGAATAAATTTTTTTAAATTTTCTCCACAAAGAATTTGCTATAGTATGAAATTAAAAAAATAAATTATTTACATGGACAACGTAAGTTAAAAACATCCAGTTATTAAAAATATCAAGATATAAGAAAATATAAATCAAATTGTCCAAGCACGTATATTTTTTTAATAAATTATAAAATGCAATAGTTTCTCAGTTTACTCATTAATAACATAACATTTTATTCAGTTTCTCAATTTACGTTGGTGTTTCATTGGATAACTACGATGCGCATATTTCCCATCTGGCATGCAGTTAATACTCTCAGGAATCTATCGATTTTAGTAAACCACTTACAAGGAACGGCTTCAAAGAATTATTCGTACTTCTAATTGAATTCAATTTTCTATTCCTTGATTCAACTAATTTCTGTTTCAGATATAATGTATTAGGGAAAGCTAAGTACATAGTCATGTCTTTGGAACATTTTCTTTTTTTCCTAATCATTTAAATTATAAAATTTAACATTTGTGAGAGATTTTGAACGTTAGGCTGCTACATATGAAATATAAATAAATGAAATTTTCTTAATTTTTTATGCAGAGAATTTGAGTAAGCGTCTTTAAAATATTTTTAGTGAAATTTTATTTTAAGATATTGAACCTAATGTCAACCCGGTGGATTTTATTTTGTACATAGTACGATAATATGGCAACAATGCGCTTAAGCTTCCTTAGAGCTAGCTTTAAAGAAGATAAATTATTTTCCATATTTTTGGAATACTAAGAAGTATTTATAAAAGGTATTATTGAGGAATAATAACAGTATCATCTATCCAAGGGTTATGAGGTTATGGCATTATGGAAGTTAGCGCGCCCTTGCATAGTAATGGTCTTAAAGGGTAGGGTGCTATGCAAGGGATTACTCTCTACAGTAGAATTATAATGCTACTAGTAATGTATTTATTTTCATATTTATAGTAACTTCTGACTTTTATACAACATACTGAGACAAGAACAGTAAGGTACTCTCACTGTTTAATTCTATATTTGAAAATGTTTCAGGTACATAATTAAAATGAACGCGGTGTTTAATTTAAAATTACATCATTTAAGAATGAAAACGCTTTCAATTAATTAATTATTGACCGTTACATAACTCCATCATAAATAGCGTGGCAGGGAGGGGAATGGGAGTTAAAGAGACGGGAAGAGATTGCTTGGAAGAGGGGTGAGTTTGGGAGAGGGCATAAAGAAGGGTAGCGGTGGTGAAGGTGATGGATGTGGAAGGGACAGGGAGGGAGTTGGTGCGAAATGGGAATATCGTGCCGAGGGTGTAGCTGCGTACACGAATGCTTTGCTCCCCGTATTGATGCGCGTATAAAACCTACCTAAGGTTTCGATGGTGCATGTCGGATACAATGAGACGTCATACTAGTCCCCCTTCTCGCACGCGCCCTCTTTATCCATGGCTCATTTTCTTTCTCCTGCGTGAATTGCAACACGCTGAGGGTTAGGCACGGACCCCGTGCTTCGAGGAACTGATTTCGTGATCAAATTATCCCTTTATAACTTAGTCAAATGTAAATTCATGTAATATGTTTTCAATCACTAGGGCAATAATAAATTAGTGCATTATTACTTGTTTAGAAGGAAGCGTTTATAATTAAGTTTTACATCTCAGAAATTATTTGTTTTCTGATGCAACCTAATGATCGCCATAAGAATGAAAACTTTTTAACAGTCAATCCTACCGGTTCCGCTCCACATTAACAGCTAAGAAAAAATCTGAATGCTTATTGTTTGTCGTGAGTGTATAATTTTAACACCCTCCTTCTAGCTTTATGTTTCTACTTAGTGTGAAGTGGTGACTCTTTGCAATCCATTTGCACTGTCTAGCGTAACCGCTCGACACAACGGAAGCCATGTCGGTGCCTGTTGTTTGGTGGCTAATGAAAAAAGGGAACCTTGCTCCTAACTGCACCGACAAACATCTTCTACCTAATCCTCCGACACCCGCCCTTAGTAATTACTATCCTTTTTATGACAGAACTAATGAAGACTTATGGCGATTTTTTAAATGCAATCATTAAAGATTTGGTTCAAAATACTTTTGCTATATTCCAGTGTTATTGAAGTTACATATGAGTTCTATTAGCAAGTTATGTTTTAACTTCGTTTATAAATGTATTTCTACATTTTAAATCACTAAAGTTGTATTAAAACAATTTAGATTTATTGGAAAAAGCTTTGATTAATCTTAGAAAGATAAAAAGTCATTCTTTCGGCCATATATTTCCAAGTACCGAATCTATGTTAATAATAACCTATAAAAATACAACTTCTTAATATTGTAAACACTATGACATAAATTCAACAATTTTTCCTTGGATGAAATGTATTTATAGTAATTTAAAATTATTACAATCCCAAAATTCCTATGCAAGAGAATTTTAATGGAGATTAATTTAATTGGCCAAATTTAGGCCTATCGACTTAATTATCACTGTATCCCGTTAACTTCATCGCCACTTCAGCGTAATGAAATAGATTTAAGTAAAAGAGTTTTATCGAAAAATGCAACTTGAGATAAGAAATTTTTACATCGCATCTGACTCTTAATTTATTAGCAAATATTAAAAATAAAAATGTTATTAGATTTAATTTTATTCAAAGATATCAAGTGAAATTAGCATAGCTTCCGAGGCCAGCTTCGGAAATCTTTACGTATAGCTTTTTGGGGCGCATTATACCGGTGATTTTTATAAATTATCCGATTAAATGATTTTATTAATTTCACCTACGATTCTATACCTACTTAATATTCACCGTATAAAAGTGTGTTTGTTTGTATTAAAAATTCATTTAGTTTTATAAATTCTTTTTATTTTCATGAAAATTGAGTCTATATTATCACATCTTAAAAATTTGTTGACAAAAATTTCCTTAGTGTCATCCATTCCGCTAACATAACTTTACTAAGGTTAATTTTATGAATTCTTTGAAAACAGTTCGTCATATTTCACGTAACTTAGTCATGCAAAATTTTCTTCTGTCAATATGTGTTAATATTTGTCGCCTCATGATGAAATATTTGATAGCAAAATAATTCTTCTCGAATATGAACTCATTAATTACTCTCACATTTTAATATTTACTATGATTTCATCTAAGTATGCCATGATGTTTTAATTAAAGATGCTTAAAATGTTATCGAAATAATAGGAGTTTATCCTTTCTACATCGTATTCTTTGTCAATTCATCGTAAACTCTTAAAAAATAGCTTCGTCACTATTCTCTCTCACACTGCGGCCACCGGGGATTGATCGTAAGGAATGTCCGGGGGCTAAAGTTGTGGGCGGGGGAATGAGGAGGAGGTGTGGGGTGTGGGGTGTGGTGGGGGTGAGGAACGGCACTTGCAGCACGCACGGAACACGGCGACCCTCGCCAACACTCACGCGAGCCCCTGTGCCTCCCTCCGACCCCCGAGGGCCTCAGCTAAGCGCCAATGCCTCACACCCGCCCCTTCTTCGGATGAGTGAGTATTTGTCGAGAGCAGGTTGCCCCCTCTGGCCCCCGTGCCGCGCAGAGACCGTGGGGGCGGGAATTTGCGAGACCTCAACGGAGGGTGCAGAGGCAGAGCCCGGTGGTGGTTGACACGCACTTCGCTCTCCTGGCGAAAAGGGAAAACAAAAGCACGCGCGCTATCATTACTTACTCGAGAAGCGGGGTCGAAATTCTCACATCAAAAGAAAATTCGATAAACACAAAACAGTCAATGGAATTATTTCATGTCGTTTGGTTTAAATGCTTCTAAACGGTAGTATAATTTGATAGCAAAATACATTTCTAAGATTTGTCAATCCACGAAGAAGGAAGTATACGTGCCATTTAATCAGGCCATAGCTACCTCTTTCTTCGTGAAGTATTTAATCGATTTTTTGCGCATATAAACGCCAATATATCGGCAACGTGAAGTTACGTTAAGCAATATGCTTTTTGGTATTGTACTACACTCTGATATTAAGCGATTAATTAATAATTCGACCCTGGAGTACTTTGACCCCAAAATGAATATCTTTCTTACGGAAGGGTTGAAACATTTTCACTATTATGTGTATAATAAGAGAAAGCTCATTCCTGTAGAAATTCTGTGTTTGAAATGAGGGAAATCCCAGTCTCAGCTAATTCTGGAAAGCAACACAGGAACGGAAAAGTGGTTACTTGTAGTTAAAGTTTCTCGTAGTGCATAAAATGATTATTCATTTATTCAAACGTCAGATTTCCAAATATTTTGCTGACGGCAATAATGAAAGTAGGCCGAAATTTCCCGGGACAACGTTCCGGTATAATATTTGGGGCATTATAGATAACTAGGGAGATGTCCGTTGAAATTCAACGGAATACGTTTTATGAAATAAACAAGTGAATATATAGAAATGAATTTTTATAACCAACTTTTATATTGTTAATACTTTAATATGAATAAACTCTATAATATAATTATTATAACATTTCTTCTTGCATGGGAGTAAAAAGTGGCAAAAGTGTCTACCAGCTGTTGAGTGATGTGGGGGTCTCTATATTTAACCTTTAGTCTTTTTACAGTTGAGAGAATGGCAGACAGAAGTAGAGAACTCAGGGGGAAACGTAAGAATGTTTGGTATATAAGTAGTAAGAAGTTTGATAGTATCTTTTGTTTCATTAATGAAAATATTAACTTATTCAGTGATATTGCTTCACCAACGAAGTTTTCAATGGCCTTTTCTTAAGGAGAACAATTTTCAGAATAATCTTAAATGAATAAAGATAAAAAGTTTTTAAGATAAATAAAAACTTATTATCAATAATAATTACGATAAATAAAAACTGACAATTATTAGCAGAAATATCCCTTCAAAAAACGTAGGAATGCTCGTGTTAATAAAAATCCACATTAAAATAAAGAGACGTCTATTACACCCCGAACAATGACAATCGTTTGTTTAATCTCGTTGCTATGATGGATGTTTGTAATTTGTTCAGATTCGCTTTAACAATACAGATACAGAAAAGGAAAGCTAAGGTTATATAGTACAAATAATGTGATAACTGTTGTCAAAATAATGAAATTATGAAAATAACCTACTAAAAACAAAAAATATTTTTAAAATAAATAAATATGAAAAATACCACTAATACTATATATCTATCTTCCCATGTGATTTCAAATTACATTTATCGCAGCGCCAACGCGTAGATCTGGTGGCCGGGGTGATTAAATCGCTCCTCTTATACTCCTAATTGCTTCTCTTAATTCGCTCATCTTTAACGCGATGATTATCTCAGCTGAGGTGTTTCAAACCCTGTAAAAAACAGCTTTGGATTTTTTCATTTTTTCAGATTCGACGGGTTTCAAAACACACATATATATATATACACACACACATAAAGCGAATTTAATATAAACGTTGGTAAAAAATGTTCTTCGGTTCAATATATCATAAGTAGGCATGGTAGTTTTTGACGTTACTTTGTTTAAGTTTATGACCAATACCGAATTTTCCCCCTAAAAATTGAAGACAATTAATAACGTTTATTTTTAAATATTTCATCGACTTTTATCAAAAATAATTAAACTGAATTTCTTCTAATATAAAAATTAACTAAAATTAAACTCATTCGTTTTGTCTGATTGTTTCTTGTTATCTAAATTTTGGTGAATGTGTGTGCTTTTTAACTTCGACCGCCAAGACGGAACAGCTAGTTTTTCGGAATAAATCAGAAAGTATATTTTAAATCGTATCCCTTATTCACGTAATCATGCCCATCAAATAACAAAATTTGTACTACATGAATGCAATGCACAACAAAAAATATATACATATATTTTGAAGAAAAATCTTATATAGCCACGACATGACTTTCTCCATACCAGTAATATTTCTAAAAGTTCTAAATAGGGTAAATGATAATAAATGCTTAAGGAATTGCGAGAGAAATTTAAAGACTTTACAAAGAACAGAAATAAACTCTCTCTCTCTCTCAATATATATATATATATATATATATATATATATATATATATATATATATATATATATATATATATATATAGTAAAAATGAACAAAAATATACCTTGATTTTCTTTGGATGGTAGAAAAAAATCTTTCGTTCTTTTGGCGTTCGTTGTTTCAAGTCTCGAACTCCTACGATTATTCTAAGTTATTTTAATAGGCGAATGATTAATGTTCTACTTTCAAATTTAGTCCTCGTAAATAACCCAACGAATTTTGTTTACAAGGGTTACTATGAAAATTATTTCTCTCTGCTTCCTTCTGTCTTCCTTTCGTATTACAAAAAGCATTCAAAGCACGCTTATTGAAATAACAATTGTACAATTGAAGGAGTACGAAAATGCTAAAAAATATTTGACAGGAGGATTTTATCAGAAGCTTAAATAAATTTGGCAATTATTTATTTAAATATAAATTTTTGGGTAGAATTATTTTAAACAGTCGAGAAATTATCCGTTTAATTAATTCGTTTGAGTTCCAGTAAAGTGATGCAGGTAAAGTAAAATATTAGTTATAAATTAAAATAGGTAGTTTTGGCATTATTTCTATATTAAAAATTATCGTGGATTGCCAAAATAGTATTATTTAAAGAACCACTTCTGTCTTGATAATTTCACATTTTTAACCTAATTTGCAACTAGAACTAAATTGCTTCAATGAAATAGATACAACTGTTTTTATTTTATACATATACATATCTTGGAAACGCGTAATCATTTTAACCCGCTTAAAATATTTATGGCGACAACTAAGTTTTTACTCTCATGGTTATTATTTCTACTACGGACACTTTTATGATAAATATTAGAATATTAAATAGATGTCGAGAAAAAAGCGTGATTTGGACGTGAATCTGATTGTCCGATTTCCACAGGTATAGACCGAAGAGGCAGCCATGATCGCGTAATCAGCTGCAAAAATCTGGAAATTTATGTGCCAGAGATTGTAGCGTTGTAGCCAGCATTTTTCTTACTTTCCTTTGTAGATATTGTGGTACATTTAAAATGTGAAACGCATCTATCAGCATTGAGTGTTGAGTCAGTTACATGTGAAAGTGTTATTAATATTTATTTGTTAAAGCTTATAAGTTTAACAAATTATAACTTCCTATTTCAAGTTTATTTTAAATTGAAAAATACGTTGTTATGCAAGAAACTTAGAACACAGGAAAACTGAAGGCCATCAACATGCCAAATTATAGATATTTATAAATTTTTGGAAGTTTGTCTTGTTATTAAATAATTTTGAGCTACTATTTAATTTTCGAGTTGGCGGTCATACGAAAAAATGTAACATTACCAGTTATAGAAATTATTTTTATTTTGCGAAAAACATATTAATATGTTTATTGAAAGCTAAATTTATGTAATAGATACTTTCCGAAATTATTCAATAAGATAATTAAGGGCACGCCTTAGTTAATCAGTATTTTAAAAATCGTTATATTCAAATGCTGCTTTTGGGTTATTTACCATGATTTTCTTTCGCAGAAAAATGTATGTATTTTAATTTTACCAGTTTTAATTAATCCATAAACAAATATATACAAGGGTCATACACAAAATTTGGTTTTATGAATCAAATCACAGTACTCAGCAAAATATGTCATTCATACTTTTAGATTGTTTTATTCCTTCAAAGTTGATAGTTATCACTTTTCACTTGGAAAACCATACAGTGACAATCGTTTCTCATTAAATGCTCTGGTAAATTATTCACTTTCTAAAAAAATGGCCATAAATTTAGAGATAGAGATAAACCCTTTTGCAGAACATGTTCCTGAAAAAATCACCGTAATTTCTATATCAGTTTTTGAAAATCAAGTTTAACTTTGAAAAAAATTAGTTTTGAACAAAATTTTTTAATTTAATCTTAACTTTATCTCCTGGCTTTAAACTTTTCTCATTAATCTTTCACATACAGATCGTTAGTTGTAAATTTTAATTGATCTATAGAAGCAGTAATCATCTCACTTATATAAAATATTCCTTATTATTTTCACTAATACATCTTCGATATCACAAGAGTTGATTACTCGTGCAGTGGGACTAATATGGTCCTTGCAATCACGTCACTGCTTTGTTGAAACATGCTTATCTAATTTATACCTTCATTAATTAACCAATTTTCTGTTGCATTAATTCACCGTACTTTTTGGGATAAACCATTTTCATGATTACAAATTTAAAATTTATAATGTTTCATTAAACTTTTTCTCAAATTTAAATCAATTGCGGTTTTTGTATCGACATTTTTCCAACAGTCAATTATGTTCAAATTCATACAATTTGGAAATAAACTACACGGTAACATTCTATGAGAATGATTTATTTGTTTATATTTAAGCTGCTGAAATGCTTAACATTTTTATCAAATTTCATTTCTCTTTTCCCAAAACTAAATTTAAAATCAATATTTAGTATGAAAACGTAAAATTAGTGTGACGACGAGGAAAGAGTCATTAAGAAACAGGCATCGTCATCATCTGCTGCTTTAATGAGGACAAAATATATCTATTTTTTTCTTCACAGAGTTTTTTGTGTGCACGGCTCACACAGCAATTACATTGCTTTGCTCTAAACGCTTGATCTAAAACGTCTCCTTAATCACATAAAAGTGGTGTCAATTGAAGGAGTTTCAACATGCTTAAGTTTGATTTATCCCGTATCCAGTACCTCATTATCAGAGCAAAATATATGCTTCACTTTATGAACACTCAAGAAAAAAAGCGATTCCTATGTAGTATCATGTTTTAAAATCATCTTTCATACAAACACATAAAAAGAGAGATCCAATACTTTTACATTTTAAAAAAGGAATTGATTGTAAATATCAGCCTTTTTTATCTTTCTTTGCACATCCACCATTTATTACTACTATTTGGGAACTGATACGCAGAAAAAATACAGGCTATTTACTGTCAGCTCTGGATCAACCGTTTGGGAAATCACTTGGAAGAAATAGGAATTGTATGAAGCAGTATCTTCTCTAAAAACTTTTGAGTGTAATAATAGTCTATTATGATAGAAATGTTAAAGCCTTACGAATGATTTAGTTTAAAAAACAATATTAATTTAAAATAAAAATAAAACAGGAAAAAGGACAGAAATATGATGTTCACACAATCTCATTGAGATTAGAAAACAATCTCTCTACTAAAATAATATCACAACGTGTGCACTCACTTGGCAAAGCAAGGAGAGGGGGGGTTTCCTTTCCCCTCCCCTAACCCTCTCCCCCCACGCCCGTCCTCCACACTCTCCCTCCGCCCAAACTCCCAATTCAAACACACTCGTACTCCGGACGGCATTTTAAATCATATTCTCTCTTCCCTATCTCTCATATCATCCCTCATCACTTTTCTTTCCATCTCTTCATACCGCTCTTTTAATCTTTCCCTATTTCCACATTTCTAACCTATCACCTCCAGCTTCCTCTTTTCATCGTTCGTTTTCCTATCTCTATATTTTTTTGTTAACTTCGCAAATCTCTCCGTTTCTCTCTTTCTATTTTCCTACGATATCTCTGCTATATTTCTCCATCTTTCTGTATTTATCTCGCACGTCTCGCCCCTCTGCCCTCTTATTTTGGCCCTATTTATCTCATTACCTCTAATCTTCTCCCTCCTCATATCACTGTATCTGCATTCTTCCCTCTTTTTCTCTATCCATAGTCTTCTTTCTCTCCTGCCTAAAATCCCTTTGCCCGTTGTTGGCCCTCCTCCTCCCCCATTCTTTCCTTTCGCCCCCTCTGGGAGCATCATTGTTTCCCGCCATCACCATCTCCTTCACGTCCCCACAAACAGTTCAGGTCCATTACACTCCCCGCCAAAGCACGGCTACCAGCGTAACGGCGCTCTTTTAAAGTCTTTTTAAATAGAGATCAAATGCTGTGAACAAACCAATGACGTCTTTGAACGCGACCATTTCCTCGTTAAAATCTAATCTTTGATATTATTTTATTTTTTAAGTTTCTTTGACCGATTGAACAATATAATTCATGACGACTTAACCCTGTCTGGAGCAATAAAATTAATTAACCTAAGCTTTATCTCCTTCATAAAAATTGGATTCTGTAATATTTTCGACGCATTCACTTTTCTCCAAAACCTCTCTAGTTCTGTATCCCCTTACAGATTTACGAATTGACGGAATATCTCGGAATTTTTGCCCTGGCGAGAACTTCTATAGGCTATTTTGAGTAAAATGCTTTTTTAAAGAGTAAATTGATCACCTCAAAAATTGGAGAAAATCAGGATAAAAATTGTTAATTTTTCCAAATTTTGTTATTAAATCTCGACGTAAAGAATCTAATATGTGCCAAATCTTTTAAATTTAAATAAGACGTGAAATTAGAAAGTGAAGGCAGCAATTCTTAGCTTTAGAAAAAGGCAGTTTCCTGTTAGAGCGCACTGATAGGCCTCCATTTTGAATATGAAATTATGATGCATGAGAAAAGAATGAGTGCACCAGATGGAGTCCCAGCATAACTGGAATATTATGTTAAATGTTTTTGTATTCAAGATAATAACTCCTGTGCTTCAGTAAGTGCTCCGTGAAAACTTTATTAGTTAAGTTATTGAAATCAGTTTCGGATTGTCAAACGCCAGTCGGACGCCGCGGCTAAAGCTTTTTGGTATGCCGGTTAGATGGAATAACAGGAGAGACATCGGTATAACTGGCGCACACACTCTGAGCAAAAAACTGTCTAACGTTGGCTTGGAAAAGGGCCTTGGAAGCAAAGACGCTCGGGGAGACAGGGAGGTTTTGAGCAGCGCCCTGACCAGCGGCTCAGGAGAATTCCTTGCTAAACATCACCACCGCCAGGAACAATAATTTGCTTTTTATGCCTTTGAAACCACCGCATTCACCATCAAATATACTGCTATTGTCCGTAATATTTGGTCTCTTGCAAACTGTCTCTATCAACACTATCACCTGTGCCATCTGGATCCAATCGACGGAGTATTTTACGGCGCTGATCATCTTGTTCGACGCCATCGTCGCCATTATCGGTCTTACAATAACATTCAATTTTATAATCGTCGACTCAATATACTGCTATTTGGTCCTACATCACAAAGTCAATATCTTTTAGGCATATTTTCTTCAGACTCCATCTTCCTAGGCATCGTCGTCGTCATTTCACGAACGGTATTCATCATTTGGCCATCGAGGTCTGTCGGCGTCGCAAGACGCATCGGGTTCCGTTCCTCAGGTGCACTTAGGAGCAGCCGCAGCGGTCCACCACCATCCCGGGCAGCAATCCGTAGATGATGTTGAACTCGTTGTCGAAGTACAGCATGGAGATGGAGGACATCTTCCGAGGCGCGCAGCAGGGGCCGGCAGTACCCCCGGGGTTCGCCTGCTGCACGATGTGCGTGTGGGGGTACTTCTGCAGGAAGACGTAAGGGCACTCCCCGGAGCAGTAGTTGGCCTCGTAGCGCTTTGGCGCTATGATCCAGTCCCAGCCGAACTCCTCAAAATCTACGGTGAGCGGGTAGCGGCAGCAGCGGGTCTCCTTCGAGTTCTCGTTGCAGTTGAGGCCGATGGTGCGTTTGGTGCGGTGTTTACGGCCATCTGTGGTGTGCACCTCCACGAAAGGAGTCTGGGGAAAGAGGAAAGAAGTTTAATCATTTTATTCATTACTGATCGACTTCGTCATTCAAATTAAAAGGATACCTCACATTTATCTAGAGATGAAATTATGAGATATAGTAGGAAAATGAACGTGGGCACCGAAGTCATGGCTAAATTGATTGCTTTTCTTTTTCTTAAAACGTCAAATGCTACGGAAATTAATATTTTTCTTAAGCTATAGCCTTTTAACAAATAAATAAAACCAATTCAAGCAAGCACCGTGGCTCTGAGATAATCATCATTTGATAATTCTGCGTATTAATAAAGATTTTCATTGGTTGATTTTTAGTGGTTTTCGTAATTGCTGAAAAGCGCTATTGTCTTCGTGATGTCCGTCCGTCCGTACGCATATATCAGGAAAGAATTGGCTGAACCGATTTCAACCAAATTTAGTACTTAGAATATTCACATAAATTCATCACCAAAATGGCATATTTGGACCGGATCGACTAAGCAGGGGTGCAACAATTGCAAAGTATTTATGTTGAACTTCCCGCATAAATTTTAACCAAAGTTAACATTTATAATACACACACATAAAAAACCATATTAAAACTGAATCATCTAAACAGAGGCGCCACAATTACAAATTAAACTCTTTCAGTAATTATGGATTTGGAAGGTAATGGCTGAACGGATTTCAATTAAAATTTTTATATAAGATTTGTAAAACATACTATAATGAAATCAAGATGTTTAAAGTGGAGCTAAAGAGCAAGACTACCGCAATAAAAAGTAAAATAATATTATTTGACACGTATTTATAGAGATGGTATATATAATGTTCATATAGATAAATAACCAAAATATCATATTTCAACCGGGTCGGCTAAATAGGGCTACCAAAATATGAAGGTTAGAATTTTTATGTAACTATGTATTTCGAAGGTATTGGCAGAACGGATTTCAAAGAAATTTTGTTTCTAGGGTGGGTATAGAATGGGAAAACGAAATGAATATGTTTAGAACAGACCAAAAAAGCAGAACTACCACTATAGTATAAGGAAAAATAATTTTCTGGTTTAAAAGCAAATACATTAGTGTACGATTATACTACGGCGAAGTTGACGAAAAGCACTTCTGTACCACGGTAAACCCGTGTACACCCATACTTGTTTTACATATCAGTTATAATTATCTGAATAAATAATCTTGAAAAGAAACTCAAAAAACGATTAATCGATTATGAATAACTGATGGGAATTGTAAGATGGAAATAAATACAGAATAATGGTTGGCCTAGATAATATCGAGTAAAACAGACTTGAATGTAAGAACTAAAGGAAAGCTTCAACAGCAAGATGGAATGTAAATATATGAAGTGCTATATGTATATGACAAACATTAATTTCAGCACAAAGAAGGATAATAATTCTGAACTCTTGATATACTTAAAACAAGAGAAGGAAAATGTACAAATAACACTCGGACAAGAATAGCTTATTTATTAGAAACGAATATCTATTTATAAATAAAATAAATCAAGAGGTAAAACGTTGGTAAAATAATTTACAAGGATTATTACCTTATAATGAGTACAAAATGGACTCTTGGAAAAGTGTTATGAAACATAAGAAGGCTTAGCAAAGAATAATGCAAAAATTGGTGGATGAAGTAAAAAAGAGTAAGCATCCAGACGAATATGAGAGAAAAGAATAACAAAGCAACTGATAAGGAAGAAGAAAAATAACTGGGTCGGACGTTTCTTGAGAAGAGACTGAATGAGTCAAGTTTTTATTTAAGGTAGATTTGAAGGAAAAGTAAGAGTAAGGAAAACAGTCCACTATAAGAAGAAGAAGAAAAAAGAGAAATATCAAGAAAGGTTTCAGAAGACAGGGTTGTGTCGAATTACAACTGAAAGATTAAAAGTAATTTAAAATAAATATTACTGACATATCTAAAAAATTTCCTACACCATCAACGTTTTTTGTAATTTCTTTTTAAATAAATCTTTCACTAATGAAAATATTGGTGAAAATTTCGCAAAGACAATCATATGCTGAACCTGAAAAATCGTGGAAAAGTAAAAGAATTCTACCTTGCCGGGTGGATATTGTCACTGAACTAGCATGGCAGATCTATACTCCTGTTTGAGTTTTATGGTAAGGATATATGATAAATGACTATCTTACCGTATATTGCAATAATATGCACACATCATTGCATTATAAGTTAAAATAAAACAAAAGAAGTAGAAACATTGTTTTACGTAAAGGATTAAAGAATCCTGAAAAGGCAAAAGAAAAGTTCTTCCTTGACCGGGAATCGAACCCGGGTCTTCCACTTACTGGGCAAATATTCTATCACTAAACTACCGAGGCAGGATGACCTCCTATTTCCGAAGGAAAATTAATTTAAAAAATGGTAGAAAAAACGAAAACCAGATTAATTTTTATTATATTTTTTGCGTTTAAGAAAGGAGAAAGATGGATAAAAATGGAAATACATTTATTTAACGAAAGCAATGTACAGCTATCTAAATGCAACCGTTATGAATGGAATGTATCTCATTGGAATTTTACTGCTGCATGAAATAAAATATGCCAAGATTTTGGCATGGATTTTTTTCGTACTCATTTCTATTTCCGATTTAGTTTGGATATTAAGAGGGTCGTTAGGAAAGGTGTTGATGGGTAATACTTATGCCGTTAGATAAACGACCAGGGAAGGTAGTGGGCGTGGCTGATGTTCGATAGTCAAATGGACCGCAAAGTGGAGCATTTAAGAATTTCACTTTTTGTGTGGAACGAGGGCGGCTGGGGCTTTTAAGGTTCCCATGCGCACACGTGTGAATGAGTTCTATATAACGGCACAAACGGGACTGTGTTCCGATGATACGATCATTAACGGTGAGTGCCATCAGGAACACATCGCTCATTTTTTCAAAACACCATTCTATCCTTCCTGAAGACGATTAATCTAAAAAAAAGTGGGCATTTGCTGTTGTAAATATAAATTATGATGAAATCTTAACTATTTTATTGGCGCGTTGATATTCGCTACAAATTTACTCATAAATTGCTAAATAATTTATATAATTTGGGCTGAATTTTGAAATTACATTTGTTAATAGAATTTCTCAGTCTTCTGGATATATTTAGCTGAAGAATGATTATAATATATCTACGCTATAATTAAATCTGAGGATGATTTAATTTAAAATCTTGTTACGGAAAATGGCATGTCTCTGCTGCTCATGTTTACATTAATTTTAATTGATCGTGCTTGGTTTGGCCTTGGTGTGAATAATCACTAACGCGGTTTTTGCTGGATTTAACGCCATCTTACATATTAGGATGAAAATGCGCTTGAGTAGAAGTTACACTGTAAGAAAGGAGGATAATACGTCTTGCTTCATATAAAATAATTTAAGTCTAAGGAAGGGGGGAAATAGGTCTTGCTTCATATGAAACAATAATATATACGTTTGTCATTAATTATTTATGGGATGAAGTATGTAGAAGTAACTGTTAAATAAATTCAAATAAATTTGCTGTCTATAATTATAATATTTCAGGCTATAGAACCGTAAAAGGAACGGCCACGATTTAAAATATTAAACAAATAGAATAGCTCTTGTTGAAGCGGAAGCACACGGTTTATACATTATATGGACATTTGTTGGCGTAAAATAACAGTTCTCGAATACTATTTACCACAAAGGAATATCCGAGGATCGCCAAAAAGAAATATAGTACCTTCTTCCCTCACTTTTTAGTCGATGAAAGAATGGAGTCTTGATTGAAAGGAAAGAATTAATGGGAGAAAGAAAGCTTATTATTGAGAAGTGTAATACACGAATGAAAATTATAATTTTAATTTTGAAAATAAAAATCATTGTCCAAATTTCTATGAAAATTCTTTATCAACTGTTGCAACTGCGATTTTTCGGATATTCACATAATGCCAAAAGAAATTAAAATTTTATCGAACACTCATTCTCATATGTAATTGCACCAAATTATAAAACGCGAATGTTGAGTTCAGATTTTTTCATTACTTTTGCTGATTTTAAATTATTATTATTATTTTCTCCTATAATACGTATGGAGAAAGTAACGTATTCACCAACGGTAATTTTAATAGCGCATTGATATATTGTTGATATGCTGTTAACTTATTTTTTTCCACCTGAGAAGTGATTCAAAGTATTTTTCACTGTGAAAATTATTCAGTGTTCAAAAAATATTCACGAGTGTAATTTCTGATAATTTTTCTTGAAGATACGGATGTCGAGAGCAGCTTCTCATTACTATTGCATTAATATTCGTTACTATATACGGACACATCAAATTTTGTTGTATTATATGTTGAGAAAAATATATTGGTCACTATTAATCCAGCAGCTACGAAATTCTTCAGCATATTATTTGAAAAGGCATAAATAGCTCTGACATGGGGCCAGTCCATACTGCACCCCAGTCGTAATCTTGGTTGAAAATATGTAATTACTCACCAGTCCTCCTCCATCCTCCTCCGGATCCGTGACCAACAATTGATGATGGTTGGAGTCATGCACTTGCGCCACCAGACCCAAGTTCTCCCTCGGGTACTTGAACCAATCGACTACCATGCGACGGATGTCCACGGTGATCCATCGTCCCCTTCCCGGCAGGGGTGCCCTCTCCTTAGAGCTGTGGATGGGCAAGAATTGCGGAGACTCCCCGCCGCTCCGACCCTCTCGCACTCTGTACACGCTGACGGTAGCATCTGGACCCGCTGTCCCGCCCTCGCCGTCCCCGCCTCCCCAACTCTTCGTGTAGATCCATAGATGTGCTCTCATTACTTTGTTCCTCGTTATCTTGTCGGAGAAGCGGAAGTATTGTATGTCGAATCCTCTGTTGGCGTGCCTCAGCCTCGGATCTGTAGAGAGAAACATCGATGCAATTTATTGCGCGTCCAGTATTTGTAATATTAGACAGATATGTTAGAATTAAAACATCAAAGAAATTTATCTGTGGATAGATTCAAAATTAGTTTATCCTGAAATTTAAATTCAGACATCTTTCTAAAGGATGTTTTTTAGCATTTAGTTGGTCAATAAATTGCATCATTCTAATTATTTTGTATATAAAATTATAAAATAACAGGTAAAATACGATAGGCATTGCAGTATGTACCACTAATATATGAATAATTCGAGAGCAATATATCCCGAGGCAGTAAAAAATATATTTATGAACGTCTCGCTTTAAAAGTGATGTCCACGGATTTTTTCTCACACTTCATTGAAGATATTCATGAAATTTTCCGGAATTAAGCTTAAAGATATTTTCTCAATAAATTAATTGTTCTGTTAAAGCTCAATGCAATTTTGCAAACGATGAAATTATTAACTAGGCATCCATTCATTTCCTAGCTGGTTTGCCACTTCCATTACCTTCAAAAAGCTGTTCGTGAAATCCATTCTTAAACATAATACGTCTGAAGGTTTCAGTTTCGAGCTGTGAAATGATGACTTCTACCTAATTTGTCTATTTCTTCTTGAGCATTTCGACTGAGTATCTTGCTGGAGATAGATGCTTCTTTTTTCGGTCGGATCGATGAAATACGTACTCAAGTTTCTGCGATGCATAAATATAGCGATCGGAATTGGTTACGATTCTTATATTGAAGAAATGAAAAAGAGTAACTCATTGAATGCGTCCTCTCTCTATGCGCGCGACCTTCCTAGTAGATGTTTGATTGGACTATTTTGTCGTGCTGCAATTTCATAGAATGTCTCAGGTTGAAAGTAGTGCACCAAGTTTCATCAGCTGTTTCAGAACAGTGAAAGAATGAATGTAGTCTTCGTATCGTCTGAGCAGCTCCATGCAAACAGCGATTCTATAATATATTTCGACTGTGTATTAATATCCGTGGAACCTAGAATGAGAACTCTTTATACAGATAAAGATTGCTGATGATTTTCTGTTACACCACAATTGCCAATCCAAAGATTGTGACATAAATTATTAATTGTGACTCTTTGATCGATTTGGACATTTGTCTCGCCGTTGTCGGTCACCGCAGCTGCTGAATAACCGGTTCGGGGCAGATCCTCCGGTCCTATAATCTCCCCTCCTAAGTATTTAAAGAAGGCTTTTTTTTACCATCAGTGAGTATTTGCAGGTGTAGCTTTTAAGGAGAAAGAAATTCGATCACACATTCCTCTTTCATACCAAACTCAATTTATTAGACTATTTTGAAGTTTGGAGGCTAATTAATTAAAAAAAACTGGGCAAAAGAAGGTATTGGTCGATAAATTCAATTATAGGTGGTACCGTTGCTAGATTAAATTGATTTAAGATGAAATTAAATCATACGAACAAGAATATTTTTGTGCTGAAAAAATAAGTTGTTTTACCATTATATACCATTAGCTATAACATTCTTGGCATATAAAGCTTCGTAGAAATATTGTTAACCATTCATGAAAACTTATTCATTCTCATCAACATTATTAGTTCGAGTTATAGATTTGTAATGTGAAACAGGCGATAGCTATTGATTTAACGCAATACAAGGCAAAAATAAATGTATATAACAATTATAAAATGGATATTTTTCGGTCATAAAGCATGTACGTAGAAATATTTCACAATATTAATGTTATTATTTTTAAAATCACTTCCATTCATCTATTACTCTGAAAACATGCTATTTAATATTAACTCCCTAATTTTCGTGACTAGTTTGTCAAATTTATTTATTACCTTTATCACGTTATATTAGTAAAGAAAGGTAAAGTACTCCTTTAGCCAAACAATTAGAGGGTTACAACACTCAATGCATTTCTAATTGTTTGGCTAAAGGAGTACTTTACCTTTAATAATCTGAGCCAAAGTTATTGAGCTACCAACAATTACGTTATATTAGAATTTGTCTTTTTGCCTTCTATATTATTTTATCTCCTTTATCAGAATTTAAAAATTTTACGTAGGTATTACATATTAAAATTTTAAATATACTGTAAATAGTATGACTACCACTTGTATTTCTCTAGCATTCTCTATTAATATTTATTAAGTTTAATTTACAATAACCTCTGTAGCATAAGGACTATAGTGAACGAGTTATCAGAAAGGAAAAATTTAGTTTGCTGTAAAAGTTGTTTTGAATCACATAGATTTTTGATGATAAGAGATGTTATCTAAAAAATATAACCCAGAGATTTTATTTATATCCGAATCTGAAAAAAAATGTATGAAAATAATTAAACTTATAGAAAATTACCTTTATGAAAAAATTTAAATTTAGGAATACCTGCATTGAAAGATTTTCAAATTTATCGAACCTAATATTTCTTTATATGTACCAAAATAGTTCAATTAATTCAATTTGCAAAATGTGATTGAATTTGAACGTGATAGAATATAACTTTATATAGTTTTCATTTTATTCTAACCGTGCATAATAAACGATATGACTAATTTTGTGGTAGAACAAATTTTATGGCTGCGTCAAAATCATTAATTATTCGAAATATTTTTCTCCTTATTTAAAATTAAAACATTTATTTGGTAACTCAGGCAAGTTTTATTAAATTATTATATGGAGCAATAGGCTGCCTTATTATTTTTGTAAAAACGTAACTTATCATCTAAATTTAATTAATTTCATTAAGTAGAGCTGGTTTGAGTAATTAATTTTATTATTGTGCGATTTCTTTTCATATATGAAGCACCAAGTATGTTTTATAATAACTCATTGATAATCGTAAGAATAAAAGTCTATTTGACCGAAACTAAATTAAATGTAATCGATCAGCTGCCTAATTTAGTATCTCTTTCATCTGCTCGAAATATAAATCTCCTTCCCCCCGCTAACCCTGAAACTATCATAACTACACGGACGGCTTATTAATGTCCCTCACGAGACATCTCTCCATCTCTCCTCCCCCAACAACATTGCCACCGTGCGCTCTCTTCGCTACCGATTCCTCCTCCCACACCCCGCCCTTCTTCACGGACACGGCATTGCAAGGTCATCTGCGGTGAGGAACCCCAGAGGAATTCCCCTCTCTCTATCTCCCTCCCTCTACATCTCTGCCACCCTTTCAAGGACCATTCCGTCGTGGCAGCCTCCTCACCCACCCCCGCTTCTTCCTCCTGCCTCTCCACCATCCCCTTCTCCCCTCCTACCTATCCCGCGTCCCACCGACTTGGCGCCACTCTTTCGGTCACCTTCTGCGCCCTCCTCACACCCCCGTACACTCTCACTCTCCTCCCGATTCTTCAGATCCTCTCTCTCCGTTTGCCAACCTCGTACCACCTTCCCCTTCTCCTAGTCGCTCTGCATGCGCCTCTCCCGTGTGTATTAATGTCAGAGATAGGGTGGCGGGAGCTGGGACTGGAAGAGTGGGGGAGGGTGTAAGAGGTGGAGAGGGCGGGGAGGGAGGAGGTTGGGAGCAGAGGAATACGATTTGGAGCACGCGGTGAAGGACGAGAGGCGGTGGCCCCAATGAGGACTGTTGGTGGTTGGAGCGCGTGGCGGATGCTGCTCCTAAGGAGGAGGTGCATAAGGTTATCACCGGTCTTCGTGAGAAGATTTGTTTTTGGCGGGTGATGTAATGTCCCCAATATAAAACGAATGTTTGGTGAACCGGATGGCCTACCATAACAATATTTTTTCACTCTCTGTTGTTGAATTTATTGGACAAGTTAGATTTGCTATCTCAATGTAGTCTTCACACCTTTTCTTGCATTTAATTATAAACGGCTTGGAGGACATTTCGAATGATGCCCTAAATTTTTAAAGTAATGAAGTTTGCAAAATTGACATTGATATGCTAGATTCTCGTTCATTTCCCTGAACATTTCAATAGTTTCATATAAAATTGCAATAATGTTAATATACCCAAATAATATCGTCAAAACTAACATATTATTGTTTGCTATTACATTTTTTAAAAGTTTTTATTCTTTATTAGCTATTTTTTCTGCGACTCTGTCCAGCCACTTATTTTTAAATAAAAAAATATCGTTTCATCATATACAAAATTTAAGATTTTTTTACGTGTCTGTTTCTTTATATCTATCTATACAGATTATAATATACTATCCGAAACTTTTTGCTGATGAATATTTAATATGTCAGCACTACATCATTAGAATCATAATTCAATCCTATAGCTGCCAGGTAATATATATACAAGTTTAACTCATTTTGCGTGGAAAAAAATGCGGCATCTTTTTCACGGTTAACGCTGGCGTCAATTACTAAAACAAGTCAAAAATATCTATTTTGTAGGGAGCGGAACGAGGGAGGAATTGGGTTGAAGAAACAGGAGGGAATTTGAAAAATAAAGAGTAAATATGGTAGAACTGCGTGAGAGGGAGATGTAGAGGTTGCTGGTTGGTAAAAAGAAGAAAGCAGCGGTAAGCGGGAGAGGGAAAGTTGTTCCTTAACGAGTAGGTAGCTTTTATTTCGACTTTGATACTTTATTTATAGTAGTTCTAAAGCACTTGACTGAAAGCTTTAATTTAAAATAACTCCGGAATGTTACAGGAAGAATTGTTGGATTCCAGAAGCTGTTTGACAAGGAGAACCGTAAATGTCTTGTATAAAAAAAGTTCTATTTTGGTCTCCTACCAGGCAACATTAATGCCACCTCAGTCGATAAAACTTTATTTATATAAGTCACAAGAGTTAAATTATGGATGTGGCCTTTGCTACCAGATAAAAGTTAATATCAGTATATAGTTTCGTGAAGCACTGGCCGTAGTATCTCAACAAAAGATTGGAAAATTTGCAGATTAACTTTCTAAAGAAATTTAAGTTTTATCATCAAGGTTTTTTTGACGAAAATTATTTATTTTCTTAATAAATGCTTGAGGGAGGCACAAGTAGCGTTATCTATTACACATATTAAAGATAATTCTGTCTTTCTTTCTATGTGTTTGCATATTTGCACAGTTGCAGCACATTTTTCATTTGCATTTTAAAATCACTTATGATTACGATATGAATAAGGGACTTGCACCAAACGACGCCAAAGGAACAGATATTCATTTTTCAGCCATTAATTTTCGAATACGCGTCGAATCGCTCCACAAACTCGTTTTTAACACGAAAATTTGGCTAAATTTTAGACAAAAAAATTTCGTCGTCAAGGGCGACGGCATTGTTGCTGATCTAGCAAAACTATGTCTATATCTAAAAGCAATGACATGAACTTTGATATAGTATTTGAAATCAATTGTGAGAACTCTTCTTATATGTCTGAATGCATTTTAATCGAAAGGTAAGTAATGATGGCTTAATTTGAACGATTTTGTTTACTGCAGTGCCATTTCTAAGGCATCGAAGAAATGCGAACGAACATACGACCGCTAATATTTTAATTAGCTTTTTGTTTTGTTTACCTTGACGACGAAAGAACTTAGTAAGTAGCTTTTTTAATTCACATATTTTTTGTAATCACTATAAAAGCACCGGCCATGCGTCAAATATCTTGCTTAATTATCGCTGAAATTAATCATCATCATTGTCGCGAAATGCATTGGACTTATTCACAATCCCTTGGTTTTGGCTTAAGGAGTTCACTCACTTGTTATATGCTAGCCAAAAGTTCTGAGCTATCTTTGTTTATTGTCAATATAGTAATTTGCTTTAAAATGCCCAATAAAATTTGCAAACGAAAAGATATTTTCAATATATTTTCAATGTATTTGAAATGTTTAGTTGTCCATCATTACAATGCATTGGTCGTTTCTGACTTAAAGTTTTTACGCTACGTGTTTATTTGTTTTAAATTTACATGAAACTTTTCACATAAATTTTCATTCGGTTTTTGTCCTTCATGATATCGTTTCATTGCAACCTCTTTATGAAATGCCGAAAAATCGGAAATAATGGAGTATAAACTTAAAATATGAGGGAGGAGATTGGAAGAGAGAAAAGTAGGAAGAATGGGCAATGCCTTAAATATAATATTTAATCCACGCATACCCGTCGTATTGACGGATTTTTGTACTAGTTATTATAATAAAAGCCTAGATGGTCGGGTTTCTGTGTAACGCTGACGTCATCAATGGCACATTTTAACGCGTTTGTAACAAACATCCCGATTAGGTCGAAGGTTAAAATTTTGCAGAAAGGTTTGATTCAGATATAAAAATTAAACGACGGAAAAGATAAGAAAAAAGACCCGGATTCGACTCCAGGGAGGCGATTTCCTTTCCCGTAAGATAACACGTAAAAATCGACTTTTAAAGTGCAGATTTTTATTCTTTTGGAAATTAAAATTAGAAATAATTGAAGCACGATCCTCAAATTTGAAGTATGTTTTAGGAAAATTAATGAATTTTCTTATTATATTAATCTTTTTCCGCCTACCATTCGAAATCTCTCACATTAAACATTTAAATCACATATTTTTGGAAAATATCGCCTTTTAAACGGGAAATTGCTTTGCCGACCATGTCATTGTTAAACTTCGAGAATCGATTGTTGTCCCAACCCGCATACGTGTAATATATACGAGTGCATAGATTGCCTTAAATTATCGTAGGATTTTTGGCGACATTACGTAATCGTAATGGGACTGGGATTTAGTTTGGATTCTTTTGCTTATCTAAACGACTATATAGATGTAGAGTAAGAGAGAGGGGGATGTGGGGAGGGAGATAGGAGGGAAGGAATATAAAATAGAAGGTACATGGAGAGTAAGGGAGGTATAGATTTAGAAAAGGACGGGAGGAAAGAGATAACGAGGGAGATGGAGAAAAAGAGGGAGAGCTATGGATTCTGACAGGAGGGAATGAGAGAGGGGGGAGGTGAAAGAAAAGAGAGACAGAGGGAGAAAAGATAGGCAGAGATAGAGAGGGAGAGAGAGAGGGAAGGAAAGAGAGAGGAAGGGAGGGAGACAGAGGGAGAGAGGGACGGCGAGAGGGAGGGAGGGAACATTTTTATTTATCCGTCATATGACGGGCAATACACTAGTTAATATAGATAATAATAAAGCTACTCGTGCCTCACTCACTGGCTGATATAAAACTCTTAGGTACTTCTAGAAGGGCTAGAAATCTGAAATTTGGCATGTAGGTAAGTCAACTGGCACAATCGACTAGAAAAATCGAAAATCGTAAAATGCTAATATTTAAGGAGTCTTTAACCCCAATGCTACATTTCAATACCCCATAAGAAAAGCATGAGATTCAGTGCATGGCTTTCTAAAAATGCATTTTTAAATCACTTAAAATTAGAATTCGAATTCGGGAAAAGAACAGTTGTCTATCTGAAAGAACGGAGTTCTTAATACCTCAATTTTTTTAGACAGAATTCAAATACGTATCGAATTGACGAAAATATCTGCTTTAAATCGGAGAAAAGTGTGAATTTTTCCTCTTTCCAAGCAAATTTTTTTAAAACCATGGCAACGACTTTATTGTTTTTAAAGGAACCTTTAATGCTTTTAATGAAAATTAATGCCGTCATAACGAATTATAGTGGAACTTCCATAACTCGAGTTTAAAGGGAAAGTAAAAATTATTCGAGTTATAGGAAATTAAAAATGCGGAAATATATTTTGTATACATTTCTATATATACAGTGAAATTTCTATAACTTGAATCTCAAGGGAAAGTAGAAATTATTCGAGTTATAGAAAAATCGAGTTCAGAAATATATTTTCTCGTTTTTCTTTAATTGAGTTAACATTAGTTTTATTCCGTTACACATATAAGTTAACTCATTCTAATTTTCAATATCACGTGTATTATGAAAACATCATCACCTATATTATCTAAAAGAGGATCATAGTCGCGATGTACATTTAAAAATTCTATATAATTACCTCTATTCATTGAATCTTTAGATTCATCATGACCTCGAAAAGGAAGCTTTTGTTTAGATAAATAGCATATTGCATCAGTGAGCCTTTTCAAAATATCCTTTTTTAGTCAGTTGTTCATTATGTCGACTTATTTCAATTTTTCGTTGATTGTCAATTGAAGTGTCGTCATGGAAACTATTCAAGGATATAATGCTAGAGGGTATCGATAAGTACATTCCAATTAAATTGAAGGTCGACAATAAAGAGCCACGCTGGTACAATAAGCAACTTAGGAGTGCGCTTAGGCGTCAGAGAAAAAGCCACGCGAAAACAAAAAATATGCCGTCTACATCATCCGATAAATATAGAGCAACTTAAGTTCAGACGTATAAGGAATCCCGCGCTAAAGCGAGAAATACTATGCGCGAGGCTTTTACTAACTTACTAACGGAATAAGGTATTAAATAATTATTTGAAGGAGGACCCTAAAGCGTTTTGGTCCTATGTGAGAGAGGTCCAAGGTAGAGGCCCTACCATACCTTCCCTGCGTAATGACTCGGGTGCCGTTATTCATGATAGCGTAGAGAAAGCCAACCTGTTAAACGGTCATTTTGTAAAAGCATTCACAGCCGTCAGCGACCATTGCGTACATTATGCACCCGCAATAAGGGGGGACCTGATGGACGATATAGTATTTTCTGAGGTGGGAATAGCAAAGCAATTAAGTTCCATCAGACATAACAAAGCCACTGGCCCCGAAGAAATTCCTGCTCGCGTTTTAAAAGAATTAGCTGAAGAAATAGCACCTTTTCTTTGGATAATCTTCGAGAAATCTATTTCTCGCGCAGAGGTCCCTAGCGACAACTCGCCTCCGCCGATTCGCCGCGAGGACAATTCGCCGCAGGATGATTCGCAGCTAATCCAAACTTGAATGTACATTTATTGTTTAAAATTGTCGAATAAAAACTAAAATTGCAGGTAGCTTGAAAAAATTAAAATATGGTGACTTATGCAGTAAAATAAAAATCAACAAAACTTTTAATATGGATGTATTTATACAGAATATATTTAAAAATACAAACATGTTACTGTATTCAATAGAATATGAGAATATTATTGAATCAAATTACAAAATATATTTGCTCGTTTATAAACATATACATAAATAAAAAATGCGTATAATTGAAGTAATCACAAACTAACTTCACACACACTAAATTACAAGGATATGCAGTATCAATTTAGTCCATATTAAAATTATGTGCAATTCCTCTTAAATATTCAATCTTGCTCCGGTTCTGATAATCACTTACTATATTCTTAATTCGCTCATCGGCCTCTCGATACTTTCTCAATTTAGTAGGTGGGCGATGACCGGCGACAAGTTGCTCATAGAAGACATCTCTTCCTTTCTGCACTGTCCGCAATCCATCTATAAATTTCCAAATTGATGGATGACTTACGCCCAACTCTATTTGCAGACGTCTGTGAGTTGCTTCGGCATAATTATTTGTTCTTGCATCATCAGACAAAATACGCCTATAAACATTTCAAATTGCCGGTTTAAAAAGAGGTGCACGTCTTCCTTGGCCTCGTCGATTAAGTCTTCCAACGTATGTATCTTCGAACCAATCCAATAATGGTGTCAATTCTTCTGGTAAATCTCCAGCTAATTCATCCAGGGCGTCATCGAAATCATCATCGGGTACAAATGCTAATGCTGTTATCATTTTAGAGTGTAAATGAATGTTACTATCGGTATTGTACCTCATAGTTAAACCTATTTTACCAATATACTTTTTCATGTTATGGTTTAAATGAAAAAACAACCACGAATATCAGCATGAGGAAATACTTCCTCGATACTTCGAATTACTGCCAATTCAATATCACAGGATATGAATGCCGGTTTTACACTATTTTCGATACGTTTTATCATGTCAAAAAATTTAACGTATGTCACCCGCTGCTTATTCGGAAGCAAACCGTAGAGTATAGGATGAACTCCATATTTTTTTATCATCACAACATAAACTTGAGAAAATATATTAGGTGCTATCTTGAAAGTTCCGTCCACAAACCATGTAGTTGACTCTCTTAGTGTTTCAATATTTTGCTGCCTTCCGAAAATTAATATTCGGTCATTTCTTGGTCCCGAATCCGCCAATAAAAAGTTTTCTTGTATCCCAGGACGAGGAACATACACCTTGTATTCTTCTGGTATCACAAGTGCTGCGAGATCAGTCGGAATAGGAGGTGCGGTGTTGGCAACGACACGTTGTCTCTGAACTGTTTTTCTTAACGCATCCCGATTAGGAAGTGATCCCTTTCCAGCATCGGATACATTCCTGACACAATGATTTATTATTTGGCTAGTGGCTTCCATGGTTTCGTTGGCACGAACTTTTATACTCTGTACAATGCGATCAGCTTCAAGTTTGGCAGGATCTGCATCATGAGCATGACTGTTTATCTTCTTTATAATAACCTCATCCTGCTTATGGATCCTGGCTTTGCATCTACCTCGTTGTTCACAGCGCCAAAACTTTGAGTTACCATTACGGGAAAGTTTATCGAACACGTACGAATAACCGTCATACACGTATTTTTCACGACCGCGTTCCGATAAGTGAGCCATCTCAAGGGGTATGACTTAGACTAAAATAAATTTGTAAGGCTACGGTTATGTATAGTAGTAGTGCCTTGTCCCTGAATTGTAAACTACCAATAATAGTCTTGAGATTCTGTAAACATATTTTCTTGCGAAATGCTAAAATGTATTTTTCTGAGGATTAGTGCTGGTAGTCAGCTCTGCCGATACGTACGGAAGCTCAATCATTGTATAGAGAAAGGATTCGTGAAAGGATAGGTATTTTCAATAATTTTTTCTGAAAAAAGTTAAACGGTACCCTTATCAAATGAGGACTGCAGACTATTTTTGGCACATGTTTAGCCACATTTGAGGTTTGAGTGAGTAAAATAGAGTTCTCCAAATAAAAGAGTGAAATTTATATCATAATATAATTTCTAATAATGACATACCTAATGTATACTGTAGTGTTAAATATAAGATATTAACCAGTACGACTGCTGTATTAACCGGTACGCGCACCGGCGCGTACCGGCTGAAAATAAGACCTAGATATTTTTAAACATTCTGTATAAATACATCCATATTAGAAATTTTTTGATTTTTATTTTACTGCATAATTTCCTCTGTATAAATACATCCATATTAGAATTATTTTTGATTTTTATTTTACTGCATAATTCCCAATATTTTTATTTTTTCAACCTACCTGCAGTTTTAGTTTTGATTCGACTATATTAAAAAATAACTGTATATTCAAGTTTGGATTAGCGGTGAATCATCCTGCGGCGAATAATCCAGTGGCGAATTGTCCTCGCGGCGAATCGGTCGCGGGGAATCGGCGGCGGCGAGTTGTCCCATCCCGCGCACGTTACCCCAATTCATAAGGGCGGCGACAAGGAGAACCCAGAAAATTACAGGCCGATTTCTTTAACTTCGATATCGTGTAAGATTCTCGAGCATATACTCGTTAGCAGCATAATGCAATTTCTTGATAGTAATTTATTGTTAGATGATTGTCAACACAGCTTCAGGAAAGGTAGGTCATGTGATGCTCAGGCCGGTCTTTTTGTTAATTGTATACTGAGAAGCGGAGATAAGAATACGCAGGTCGATGCCATCTTCTTAGATTTTAGGAAAGCCTTCGATAAGGTACCTCACAGGAAGTTAATAACGAAATTAGAAACCTTAGGAGTTAATTCTAAAATCGTTAGTTGGATCCGTGAATTTTTAAATCATAGGAAGCAGAAGGTTGTTATAGATGGGAAATCTTCGAACTTAGTGGAGGTTGTCTCTGGAGTTTCGCAGGGTAGTGTAATTGGTCCTTTATTATTTCTAATTTATATAAACGATATCAGCTCAGTAGTCAGAAGTAAAATTAGACTTTTCGCGGACGACACCGTCATCTATAGAGAAATAAGCAATCCGGAAGACCACCAGTATCTCCAAAATGACCTAGAAGCTATTTCTGCATGGTGTAAGAAGTGGCAGTTAGAGATCAACCAAAAGAAAAGCTGCGTCATCAATTTATGGAGAACCAAGAGTATCTCGTTGGATGTTAATTATTCGTTGGACGGAGTAGAGATTCCAGTTTTAGACTCGATTAAATACCTCGGAGTCACGATCCATCGTGATCTATCGTGGGACACCCACATTCGCGGATTGATAGGTGCCGCTAACAAAAAGCTGGCCTTTATAGGGAGAATAGTTCGAAATAGCCCTGAAAAAGTGAAAGAATTATGTTATTTATCCTTGGTTCGACCGCAGGTCCAATATGCTTCAGCTGTGTGAGATCCCTACGAAAAGGGACTCACTAACGAGATTGAAAAGGTTCAGCGCAGGACAGCTAGATTTGTAAAGAGGAATTACGATAGTAAACAAAGCGTAACATCATTAATAGAAAATCTGAAATGGACATCGTTAGAGGAACGTAGGCTGCAGGCTGCATTTAAACAACTGGAAAAATTTATGTCGGAGGGACTAGCGAATGAGGTAGTAGGACTTATCAGAAGCCCGACGTATCTCGGAAGGCAGGACAGTGAGGATAAGATTCGCGAGATCGACTGTAGAACGGATCGATATAGAGGATCGTTTTTCCCTAGGGCGATAAGAGACCATAATAGGAAAAGATAACGAAGGAAAACTATGGACCCTTGGTGCACTGCACCCCCTGCCATCCACCAAAAAGGTGACTTGCAGGGTATCATGTAGATGTAGATGAAAGCAGAATTTTCATACACTCAGTATAATCTCGAGTTGAAAATGGTACACAATAAATCTTCAACAGTTTCTCATTGTATAAGATGGGCAAATAACTCGGTGTTAAAAAATAACAGAAATGTTTTAAAAGACAAGTACTAAACGCAAATTTAATAAACACTGGAACACAAGAAACGAACACTTAGTAAATCAATGCCATATTCACTCGACAGCTTGCTTACTACTAACACCACTTCCTTCGTATGTGCTACTGACACACCGCACACCATTCCGGCCGTTATCCACAACGCATTAGCCAAGTATCTCTCCATTGCGCAGCTGTTCTGCTCAAAGCTTCTCAGAGCTAGAGTGTGTGCGTTAGCCCAGGTCGCACGCTTCAAGGCTCTTCCAATGAATGTTTTTCCGACGGAGGCGCTGATGAATCATCCAACGCTCTCCAAGCCGGTATCTACGTCGCATAACCGAAGTATCTCTGCCCTGCACTGCTGCTCTGCTCAAGTCTAGGTTTAGTTTAGTTCTTTTGAGGACTTGGTCGCCGAGGTCACTCGTGTCCGAGAGGAGTCGGGTTCTGATGTGCGGCTTACCATTTGTAGTATTGTCCCGCGGATTGACTGTGGTTCGGAGGTTTGGAGCCTTGTGGCGGGGCTAAACCAAAGGCTATGGAATTTCTATGTGGGCATGGGAGTCGACTTCGTTGATCTCCGACCGGTTCTCGGATCGTGTAGGGTACCCCTAAACGGCTCTGGAGTCCATTACACGACCGAGGCTTCACAGAGTGTAGCGTGTAGGATCTTCGACCATGGTAGGTCTTTTTTAGATTAGAGAGCAGGGTAGGGTGTAGGCGTAATAGGAGATTTCATAGGGGCATCGAGTGTAATACAGTTTCTGGTCGCGAAGTGAGAGAGTCCACCTGCAAAAACCGTAATAGAGCAGTTATTGCTTCAGGCGATAACGAGAAATTAAATATTGTAGTTTTAAACTGCCGCAGCATTCGTAGGAAGTCTGCCGAACTCGAACAAGTAATTCGCACGTTGCATGCTGATGTAGTTATAGGTACGGAAAGTTGGCTCATCGAAGATATCGCTAGCCAAGAAATTTTTCCGAAAAGCTATAGAGTGTACAGAAAAGACCGTGCCAATAGAATAGGTGGTGGAGTATTTTTGGCAATAAGTGAAAAGTACGATAGTTGTCAGATCCTATTATCGATGAAACGAGCGAGAGCGTGCGGTGCCGCCTAGGTAAGGATAATTCGAAAAAGATGTATTTATGCTCATTTTACAGACCACCTAATGCCAAAGTTGATTATATTTTAAGTTTAGAGAGGCAATTAGCCGAGCTTAGATCTATTATGAACGACAGTTATGTGATAATTGGAGGCGATTTTAACTTACCGTCAATCGATTGGGAGAACCTATGTTTCGTTACGGGAGGTAAGGAACGCGAATCGTGTGAAGCCTTAATTGACACGTTTCATGAATATTCCTTAATCCAGATGGTACGAAAAGGCACGCGTTCGGGCAATGTTCTCGACTTGCTTGCTTCTAACATCCCGCATAGGATAACTAAGGTGTCCACAGAGGAGGGACTTAGCGACCATCGAGCTGTGTATGTGGAGTGCGAATTAAAGCTCAAAAGACATCCTAAGCCCCTTCGGACTGTATACGCTTTCGCCAAGGTCGAATTTAAAAGTTTCAGCTTACATCTCAAAAGTACCTTTGTCAGTTATCGTGAAAAGACAGAACGATTAGGTATGGAGCCATCATGGTTATTATTTAAGGATATACTAGGAAAAGGTATCAATAGATTTATCCCCAGTAAGTTAAAATCTGATAAGAAAGAACCTCGTTGGTTTAATAAGGTAGTCAGGATTGCCTTAAGACGACAGAGGCGTAGCCACGCAAAATTGAAAAACATACCTACCACCGCTTCCGATGAGTATCGCACAGCTATAGTCCATGAGTATAACAGTGCCCGCGTATTAGCGAGAAAAACCATGCGTAACGCATTTAACACCTTCCGTAATGAGGTATTAAATACAAAATTGAAGGAGGATCCAAAAGCGTTCTGGTCCTATGTAAGAGAAGTCAAGGGAGGGGGTCCTTCAATACCCTCCCTGCGATTTGATTCCGGAGACATCCTTCACGATGGGGAGGATAAAGCTAATCTACTAAACGTTTACTTCGCGATGGCGTTCACGGCAGGTGGAGATAGACTTGAAGATAATCTTATTCCCTATGGATGTACTGTAGGTGAGGTGAGGTGAGGTGAGAGAATCCTGTTATTTATCCTTGGTTAGACCTCAAATGGAATACGCAGCAGCGGTTTGGGATCCATATCAGAGGGGACTCATAAAGGATTTAGAAAAAATACAGCGGCGAGCAGCTAGATTCGTGAAAAAGAATTACGATAAAAAACAGAGCGTTACGCTACTCATTGAAGAGTTGAGTTGGCCATCGTTGAAAGATCGTAGATTACAGGCGAGACTTAAACTTCTAGATAAATATAGGTCGGAGATATTCGTAAATGGAATGAAGGATATTATTCGACAACCAACGTATATCGGACGGAGGGATAATGAGGACAAGATTCGCGAAATAGATAGTAGGATGGAGAGGTATAAGGAGTCATTTTTCCCTAGGACAATACGTGACCACAATAGATAACTGTGAATAATAATTAGTAAGGAACTTGGTGCGCGGCACCCCCTGCCATCCACCGCCAAGGTGACTTGCAGGGTAATATGTAGATGTAGGTATGCGTAGCCCATATAACACGTTTTAAAGATTTTCAGTGATTGTATTTTCGGGCAGGTGGGATTAAATTGAAAAATAAAATAACGCATGCATCGTGATTAATTGGGTGTGCACCGCACACCTAGCTCACCCTGAATATACGCCTCTGATGTTATTATAAATAGCAGCTTCTTACATATATAGGATATACTAGTAAAAGGTGCTTGCATTCTGCAAGCATTTCATCTCACCTTGAAAAAACATTAATTTTTCAGAGAGATATTCCATTATTGGAAATATTTTTTAATTTTAAAGATTTCACCTCTACACCGATTTTCGTTCTTTCCATATATAACAATAATAGAGTAAAACAATCCCTAAAATTTGCAATTTTAAGAATATTATAATTTTTCCACAGTAGAGTGCTAAAACCACACATTTCTGCCAAATTTTAGACTTGCAGCTTATCTAGAAGTGAAATAACATTTATCTATTTTTTCAATTTTAAAACATTTTAACGGTCGAAACAACATACTCATCGAGATTTTCAAATGATTATTTGGGTATGTGCACTAAGCTCTAAATAACTTTAAAATTTCAGTTACAATACGACATTACTTTTTTCACAATTCTCTAATATTTCCTGTTTTTGGATTTTGACGTCGTTATAAGTTTACGACATAGTTTTAAATCGATTACATTATAATACAATCCGTTGATTCTCTTTAGAAGCACTAAATTAAAGCTATTATACGCAGTTCATCATCCACCATAATTGAAAGGAGTAACGTTCTTTTATTTAATAACATATATCGGGTTTTAAAATTATGACGTCATCATATGTATACGTCGTTGGTTGAAATCAATGGGACAAAAAGAATTTCCCTATTAAAAAGCATTAAAGCGATGCTATTATAATACGGATTGCCAATTCCCATTGCAAAGCATTGCCCTGGTTGCTATGGTAGCTGAAGTTATATATGAGCATCTGCTTTTTCCCGATTAATAACATACATTTAAAACAAATATTATTTTAAATTAAGATACAAAATCGGTACATGAACTATACTGTGGAAGAAAGAATGAATTTTATTTTTCCTGAAGACCGAATTCAAATCCATGCTGAACTTGCGTAAAAAATTGATTTTTATCTTAAAATTATGAAATTTCTTTCGGTCTTAAACAATGAAAAGTATTAACTACCGTAGAAACGACCCAATGCCTTTCAATGGGAATTGATTTTCTATATTTCAAGAGCATTGATTTTATGTTTAGAGGGCATTATAGTCCATTTCATTTGAGCCAACGACGTATACATATTATGACGTGATTTAAAATTGGTTTTTTATCCGGATACGTACTAAAATGCACGGATGATGATGCCATAATCCTAGCACAAAAAAATCCTAATTTTTACATAAATTTTGGTGTAACATATAGGCTATTATCTTATTGATGATTATAGTTATTGCTGAAACAGGGCGATCTAAGCCATGAAACCTGAAATTCAAATACTTGCACGCGAGCCGATTGCCAGAGAATTTTGAAATTTTGGATATATCCCTTAATTTCGCAGAAAATGAAAATTATTGTCTTATATATTATTATGCCATTGATTTTAAACTACGACGTAAACATAGGATGGCGTCCTTATATTAACACACGAAATTTATTAAAACGTAAAAAGTATGTTAATGTTGTTTCGTAGTTTTTCGAGAAATTTTAACTCTTTTTAATTGTCAAATATAATGGCGTCATAGCTATTTCGCGATTTTTTATCCAAATACCTGCTAAAGGCATGGATGATGATGGCATAATCTTAACAGAAAATATCCTAATTTTTCCATAAATTTAGTGTATAAGGTATTGTCTTATTGATGATTATTCTTATTGCTCACTAGCGATAGGTTACCCAGCGTTGCCCGGGACCTAGAGCAGTGTAAAAATGACCTAATTAAAATAACAGGAATATTAATTTATTTTATTGTGCTTACGGCAATTATTTTTTTAAACATCTGTAATGTTTATTATTATAGAGCTTCAGGATATACATACTACGTTTCTCGTGCAAAATAAAATCAAATCAAGGTGTGCAACTTTACCTATGTAGGTTTTTCCTGTTGTTATGTCAAGGAAACGCTCTTACTTATGTGAACACGAACCAACCAACCAAGCTGTTAAAAACAAACAACTATATATATATTCGATTTTAGTCCTTGAAAATAAATACGAATTAATAAAACAGTGAAACACGAAAACTCTTTTGCAGCTGTGCTTAAAAGAAAGTATATGCGACAGTGTAACAAAAATGCAAACATTCTATTAATATTACAAATTTAATTTGTTTTTTTCTTTTGCTAGGAAATTACAGTCGGAGAATTACTCATTCGAATGTCAATTGTTATCAAATACAAATCTAACACAATAAATAAATCATTAAGACGTCATTGATTCCCCTTAATAGCATAAATTAGACGCGATCGTAACATTTCATGTATCTGTTCCCATTTAAGAGCATTAGGCTCACAACCATGGCAATTAACATTTTCCATTGTTGAAAACCGTAAAATATTCCCTTTTTTCCACGGTATAAGTTAATAATTACGCTAATTCAATACGTATTTGAAATGGCTTTAAAAATAAGAAAAACTATTATATTTTTACATAGAACTGTTTAAGTCCCGAGTTTGTATCTCAAT
Organism: Tanypteryx hageni; assembly: GCA_028673005.1. Lineage (NCBI taxonomy): Eukaryota > Metazoa > Arthropoda > Insecta > Odonata > Petaluridae > Tanypteryx > Tanypteryx hageni. The sequence goes on from CM054112.1 coordinate 82,448,131, forward strand.
TTAAATAATTTAAAAATGCAATTTTATAAAGCCCTGCACCGATTGAACTTACTTTCCCATGCTTTTCTTATGGGGGAAAGATGGGGTAAAAACAACCCCTTAAATGAAAAAGTAAAAAAATACGCCCAAGGTGCACACCTTCATGTTTTTCTAAGTACGTATGCCAAGTTTCAGCTTTCCAGGTCTCCCTTGGGTTTGGAGTTATTGCGTTAACACACAAACAAACACACATTTACTTTTATTTATATGACGATGAGGATGATACTGGGCGATCTGAGGCACGAAACTTGAAATACGAAAACTTGTACAAGAGCCGATTGCCAGAGAATTTGAAATTACGGATGTTGACGTAATTACGCGGAAAATTATAAATATTCTAACAACCAGTGGAATTTATTATCTAATACAAATAGGTTCAACGTGGCCGAGGTCCTGTTGCCCTGGATATCGCGTTGGTTTATTTACGAGTTTAGATCTTGGTGTATGGTGATGTTTTTAAGCGCTTGCAGTCTCAAGCACCGACAACTCGTGTATGTATATATATATACAGTCAAACTCGTTTATAACGAGCACGGTTGTAACGAGGTCACGGCTATAGTGAGCAAATGCTACCTCCAAGATAAGTTTACGAGTATTTACATACAAATATTTCACGTATATAACGAGCACGCTTCACGGATATATCGAGCAAACTTCGACCACTTCTCACTGTCTCAAACGCGGTGGCGGTCAGCCCCTTCAATCCTCATAGTGACCCAAGATATGTAACCTTGTGTTCTAGAGTCCAGCCTCTACACCCTATCCCTCGGGGAGGTTAAAGACCGCGGCGTTGTTGTTAAAAAATAATCCCTTCGTCCAAACCAAGAATTCCCAACTCGCGGAGGTCCTTTGTCCTCTCCTCCCAACCCCCAGCTCTTTTACAGCCAGGAGGTTGTGTTTGGAAGGGGGGTAAGGGGCTAAGGGCATGTACAATGGCGCCCGCCCCCGTCGCTCAGCCGAATGCACCCAACACCCTTTCCCACGTAAAGATGGGAAATCCCAGATTTAATCCGTCTCCTCATTAACTCTTCCTGGAATTGGTATGCTCGCAGTTTGCAAAGAAAGTTCGTAGCGTTGATCACAAAAATCAGTTGAGATTTTGCCCTTGAACGAGTAACATGTCCGTACATAAAAGGAAGTGTCTGTCTATTCGCGAAAAGGTTGATATTATTCGAGAGTTAGAACGTGGTGAAAAAAATGTTGAAGTGTGCAAAAAATTTAATTTATCGTCGTCTACGGTTTCAACCTTATGGAAAAACAAAGAAGCGATTTTATCTGCACTAGATAACAACCTAACAACGAACAAGAAAATGAGGAAGTGCGACTTGGGTACTGTTGATCAAGCACTGCTGGAGTGGTTTAAGACGCAGAGAAATGCTGGTTTCCCCATCAACGGCCCCATTTTAAAGGTACAGGCAGATAAATTTGCAAAACAGTTAGGACATAAAACTTCACATGCAATATTGGGTGGCTCGATCGTTTTAAAAATCGGCATAACATTGTTTATGCGAAAGTCAGTGGAGAGGCCCTGTCAGCAGATTCAAAAACGACAAGTGAATGGGTGAAAAGTGTTTGGGAGGAGTGTCGAAAAGGTTACAGAGAAGAAGACATCTACAATGCCGATTTTGACCATGTAAATGACATTGACAATTTTGTTCATGTTGATGATGATTTGATTACCAGTGGAATTCCTACGGAGAGTGAAATAATAGAGACAGTACAAAACACAGCAGACAGTGATGAAGACATTGTTGAATGTGTCGAAGACACAATCCCGACGAAAGCTCAGGATGCTGTGGAAACATTAAATGATTTTTTTGAAAACATTGACATTTCCGATGGTGTTTTTAGTGCAATAAGTGTAATAAGAGGAAACTTAAGAGACTTCAAAGTGAAATATATGAAACAGGCTACCATTCAAAGTTATTTTTCTAAAAAGGGGAGTGATTAAGGATGCAGCTGTGAGTAAATTTTATATGTAGAAATTTTTATTTGAAATTTTCTAGTTTATTCTCATATTTAGGTTTTTTCATAAATTTACTAAATAACCTTTCTGTTTATATATTCACTTTTACTTCTTATGTCTTATTTCACCATACGCATGCATGCTTTTGCCTTCACGGATATTAAGTTTAACGGCTATAACGAGCAAGACTAGACGGTCCTGTGGCGCTCGTTATATCCGAGTTTGACTGTATATATATATATATATATATATATATATATATATATATACACACACACGTGTACAAGCAAGATTTAATAGGTAATACTTGAATAAACATACATTTTTGTATTCCTCTTTTGTATCTATCAGAATTTGTTTTACAATCTCGTATAAATCTTCATTAGGAATTATCACTGTATGACACAATAGTTAAAATTTAAAATTAATTTCTGATAGTTTTCTTAATTCAACTTCAGTCACATGTTTTAGCGCAATTGAATCACATTATGATACAAATTAAACATTAAGGTAATTTATAATTCCATCCATCAACTTTGGCGCTAAAGACCATGCAGATCGAGGGTCGTCCTCTTTTTTTGAGGATTCCGCAGGATATGTGCGATTTTATGCATAGATAATATCTAATTAGATCTAGGTAATTCTCAAAATAATTCGAAAAATTTGACACGAAAATCTAAAGCCGGAATAATTATTGTTTTTCTTGTGTGAGATAGAACAAAGTAAAAGTTTATAATAAAAAGTTTAATAGAAAAGCACTTTTGGTACTCCTGTATTTAGTGGCATCTTTATCTACATCTACATCTACATTATACCCTGCAAGTCACCTTTTCGGTGGATGGCAGGGGGTGCAGTGCACCAAGGGTCCATAGTTTTCCTACGTTATCTTTTCCTATTATGGTCTCTTATCGTCCTAGGGAAAAACGATCCTCTATATCGCTCCGTTCTGCAGTCAATCTCGCGAATCTTATCCTCACTGTCCTGCCTTCCGAAATACGTCGGGCTTCTGATAAGTCCTACTACCTCATTCGCTAGTCCCTCCGACGTAAATTTTTCCAGTAGTTTAATTCTAGCCTGCAGCCTACGTTCCTCTAACGATGTCCATTTCAGATTTTCTATTAATGATGTTACGCTTTGTTTACTATCGTAATTCCTCTTTACAAATCTAGCTGCCCTGCGCTGAACCTTTTCTATCTCGTTAGTGAGTCCCTTTTCGTAAGGATCCCACACAGCTGAAGCATATTCGACCTGCGGTCGAACCAAGGATAAATAGCATAATTCTTTCACTTTTTCGGAGCTATTTCGAACTATTCTCCCTATAAAGGCCAGCTTTTTGTTAGCGGCACCTATCAATCGGCGAATGTGGGTGTCCCACGAGAGATCACGATGGATCGTGACTCCTAGATATTTAACCGAGTCTGAAACTGGAATCCCTAGTCCGTCGAACGAATAATTATCATCCAGCGAGATATTCTTGATTCTCCAGAAATTGATGACGCAGCTTTTCTTTTGGTTGATTTCTAACTGTTATTACTTACACCAGAAATAGCTTCTAGATCATTTTGGAGATACTGGTGGTCTTCCGGATTGCTTATTTCTCTATAGATGACGGTTTCGTCCGCGAAAAGCCTAATTTTACTTCTGACTACTGAGCTGATATCGTTTATATAAATTTGAAATAATAACGGCCCAATTACACTACCCTGCGGAACGCCAGAGACAACCTCCACTAAGTTCGAAGATTTCCCATCTATAACAGCCTTCCGCTTCCTATGATTTAAAAATTCACGGATCCAACTAACGATTTTAGAATTAACGCCTAAGGTTTCTAATTTCGTTATTAACTTCCTGTGAGGTACCTTATCGAAGGCTTTCCTAAAATCTAAGAAGATGGCATCGACCTGCGTATTCTTTTCTCCGCTTCTCAGTACACAATTAACAAAAAGACCGAGCTGAGTATCACATGACCTACCTTTCCTGAAGCCGTGTTGACAATCTTCTAACAATAAATTACTATCAAGAAATCGCATTTGTTGCTAACGAGTATATGCTCGAGAATCTTACACGATATCGAAGTTAAAGAAATCGGCCTGAAATTTCTGGGTTCTCCTTGTCGCCGCCCTTATGAATTGGGGGTAACGTGCGCTAACCTCCAGTCGCTAGAGACCTCTGCGCGAGAAATGGATTTCTCGAAGATTATCAGAAGAAAAGGTGCTATTTCTTCAGCTAATTCTTTTAAAACGCGAGCAGGAATTTCTTCGGGGCCAGTGGCTTTGTTATGTCTCATGGAACTTAATTGCTTTGCTATTCCCACCTCAGAAAATACTATATCGTCCATCAGGTCCCCCCTTATTACGGGTGCATAATGTACGCAATGGTCGCTGACGGCTGTGAATGCTTTTACAAAATGACCGTTTAACAGGTTGGCTTTCTCTACGCTATCATGAATAACGGCACCCGAGTCATTACGCAGGGAAGGTATTGTAGGGCCTCTACCTTGGACCTCTCTCACATAGGACCAAAACGCTTTAGGGTCCTCCTTCAAATAATTATTTAATACCTTATTCCGGAAGTTAGTAAAAGCCTCGCGCATAGTAGTTCTCGCTTTAGCGCGGGATTCCTTATACGTCTTAACTTTAGTTGCTCTATATTCATCGGATGATGTAGACGGCATATTTTTTATTTTCGCGTGGCATATTCTCTGACGCCTAAGCGCACTCCTAACTTGCTTATTGTACCAACGTGGCTCTTTATTGTCGACCTTCGATTTAATTGGAATGTACTTATCGATACTCTCTAGCATTATATCCTTGAATAGTTTCCATGACGACTCAGCACCTGATCGTTCGGTCATATCACGGAAGCCAGGTAGTATTTCTCGTAGGCGCGACCTGAAGCTTGAAAAGTTTGCCCTAGCAAATATATAAAACTTTCTTTGAGGCTTGGGGTGCCTATCGATTTTCAACTTACACTCTGCATATACGGCCTGATGATCACTTATCCCATCTTCAATGGTGACTTTGTTTATTCTTTCTGGGACGTTAGTTGCTAATAAATCTAATATGTTTCCCAATCGCGTTGGCTTTCTGACTAATTGAAGGAGAGAGTGCTCGCAGAATGTTTCGATTAATGCCTCACAGGATTCGCGTTCTTTACCTCTAGATTCGAAACATAGATTTTCCCAATCAATTGAGTGTAAGTTAAAGTCACCACCGACTATAACGATACCATCTTGATTTATCAGTCTAAGCTTTGATAGTTGTTTCTCGAGACTTAAAATACAATCTACACCAGCGTTAGGTGTCCTGTAAAACGAGCATATGAACACCTTTTTGGAGCCATCTTTACCTATGCGGCACCAAACACTCTCGATATCCTCGTCACTTATCGGAATCTCACTGCTATCGTACTTATCGCTAACCGCTATGAAAACTCCCCCGCCCGATCTATTAGCGCGATCTTTTCTATAGACACGATAGTCTCTAGGAAATATCTCCTGACTCTGAATTTCATCCGTTAACCAACTTTCTGTGCCTATCACGACGTCGGCATGCAGACTGCGAATAACATGCTCGAACTCAGCAATTTTCCTACGGATGCTGCGACAGTTCAGTACGACGACGTTTAATTTCTCACTATTGCTTCGCATGCTAATCTCACCCTTGACTTTCTCTTCCACTCTAAAACTACATGCGCTCCCACCACAATCACTCCCACGACTGTATGGCGTCGCATCAAAATTGGAATTGCGACCCGTCGCGCCCTTAACGGAACATTCTATCAATGACCTATCGCGAAATTGGTGCTGCATGTCACGCTCGGTGTATATTCTATCATTAGATAATCTTGCGGGATTCTTATTTTCTACAAATGCATCGATTATCCTCTGACCCAAAACTGACCTACACCCTGCCCTACTCTTTATAATATGATTGTAATAGTATCTACACTCGGCAAGAATAACTATCGGCAATTATACTGGTGACTGTTTTTTGAACCCTTGGGCTAATTTGAATTGTGAAAACTACTTTGAATAATCATTCACATTGGATAAACAATAATCAAACAAAGTTGTTATTTGTTACTATACATAACAAAATATCGATAGGCGATTTAAGTTACCGTTGGTGGCGCTGGTATCGCTGTCAATATTTACAAGAAAATTTGTTTACAAAATATAGCGCTAGATGATATTGGAATAATTTGATAACAATTAAAATTACCGTTAGCAGCGTTAAACAATTCTGAAATTTTATCATAGTAACTCAAACAAAGCTGTCACCTAGCGACATCAATTTACTGAACATTAATTTAGATGGGTTATTGAAATACCTTTTAAACAATTCGCCTTATGAAAAAATATTTCAAACATAACTCGTAGAAAAGTATTTTATACAATTTTGATAATGACCAACATAAATTAAGTTTTAACAGAGATATTTGGCATAAACGGAAAAGTGTATAGAGTTAACCTTCGCTTCCGATTGACCAAGTTTAGCCGAAATCTAACCAGATCTCAATTCTTTAATTAAACTTCTAATTATATAGTTTAGATTTGATTTAATAAGTAGTTTTTGAGTTAGAGCGCGCACAAAATCACCATCACAGACTGCATCAAGCAAATAATCAAAACGTGTGCACAGGACCTTAAAATGTATATTTCTGTTGAAATCTCGAACTCGATTTTTTTCACGATAAAAATACTTTCTGTAAACTACGTATGGAGAAAGTAACAACGATTTCTCCAACCATGTGAAAATATTGCGCTTTTTAATTGTCGGTAGATGTATTAAAGAGTTATTCTGTTTACTGTGGGAGAAGTATTTATTTATTTAATGAAAAAGGTCCATAAATAGCCAAATATGACCTTTTACAATGGATCGTTAACATACATCAGTATAAAATAACAAATAAAAATATAAAAAGAAATAAAAAATAAAATAAACTACAGTGAGAATTAAAATTAACAATCGTAGAACAAATATTAAAACGTCCCAAACATGAAACAGAGAATATACGAACACAAACATATTAAACGCATTGGACAATAAAAATTTATGGGGGTAACCGGGTAACTAGTGCGATTTAAGAGCTTGAGGTTGGTGGGAGAGGCCATAGAGGAGAGCAATATTCAAGTAGGGGTAGAACACAACCCGAAAAAAACTGATTTTAATGCATGTGGATTGTTGATTTCGGTGAATCTGTATAACAGCCCGACAAGGGACATGGCTTTGGAAGAAATTTTTTTAATTTGTGAGGAGAAGGTAAGCTTGAAATCAAAGAGCTCTCCAAGGTCACTATGTGAGGAAACTGCGGGTATGGGTTGGGAGGAGTATGAATAAACTGAAGGGATGGGTTTGGATCGGAGGGTGAACTGTATGCATTTAGATTTGGTGGGATTAACTTTAAATTTCCATGCAGCGCTCCAATCGGAGATTGAATGAAGGGCGTGCTGAAGCAAATGACTTTCAGTAGGATTGTCGACTCTCTTGAAGATCTTGCAATCGTCGGCGTATAATATATTGCAGGAATGGGGAAGAATGGAATCAACAATATCATCAATATATAAAAAGAAAAGAAGGGGAGCGAGGACACTTCCTTGTGGAATACCGGAAGGAACTGGAAGGATAGGGGAAGTAACGCCATCAATTGTAACACGTTGCAATCTGTCGGATAGAAAATTGGTGAGAAGGCTAAGAAGGGGTCCATATTGTAACGATTAGTAAGTTTGTGAACTAGTAGGGTGTGATCCACGGCATCAAAAGCTTTGGAAAAGTCAATGTAACAAACGTCAAGTTGGGAAGATTGTTCGAAAGCGTTGGTGATATGATAGTGAATGACAGAATGGTTGGTGAGACATGAGCTCCCGGGAAGGAAACCATGTTTATAGGGGGAAATGTAAGGAAGGATAAACGACAGAGGGCGTTCAAAGAGGATGGAGAGAACAGGGAGAATAGATATGGGGTGGTAATTATCAGTGCAATCTTTAGAACCGGACTTTAGAATAGGGGTGACATTTGCTGTTTTCCATTGCGTCGGAAAAGATCCATTCGAGAAGTATCTGTTGAATATTGTCGTGATAGGGAGGTGAAGAGTGTTGGCCGTGCGTTTGAGGAACAGGGAACTGATGGAACCAAATCCTGTGGCCTTATTTAATGATAAGGGGGAAAGAAGGCTTGACCCTCACGTTGGGTGGCTGAAATGGTTGAGAGGGAGTGAGTGGACTGAACGGGTGGTAAGGGGGATGAGAGTAGTCTTGTAATTAAAAGTTCCTATGGTTAAAATATTTTATTAAATCTATTTTTTGGATTCTAAACTGTTTATTACACTTGCTCGAAATTGATCTGCAGTATTCAGAAACTGAATTAAATTCAACCATTTCAAATGTACTACCCTAAATTCGAATTTATTTAAAGTAGACACTCTTTTAACCGGTGTTCACTCAATGACTCTCCTTCTTTCTGGGTAACTTCTCGTTAAAATGAATGAAAAGCCTTCGCATGAAAAATGTAGTTGGCTAGTTTTTTATTGCAAGGATCAAACAAGATTATATACTCACACAAATAGTCCCTTATTTTTTCTCCCCATTATTTAACCATTTCAATAGCTTTTATGTTAATTGCATTCTCATATTTATGTATATATATATATATATATATATATATATATATATATATATATAGTTGTTTTCTAATCGAACAAAATCTGCATTCGTATTTTTAGTTTTGCAAGAGAAGGTTTAGGACCTAAACAATGACTTTGGGAGGAAACTTGGCTATATTGTAGATCAGGGCCGTCTTTATGGGGGAGCTGGGAGGGCAGTCGCCCAGGGCCACGCGTCTACGGGGTTCCGCGCTTGAAGTTAGCTTACGATAGGTTGACCAACCGTCCCAGATTTGGAGGGACTGTCCCTCCTTTTCCTCGCTCGTCCCGCCTTGTTAAATGTCACAACTTGTGTCCCGCGTTCTGATAAATCTTGATTAACATTCCACATTGTCATTGAAATCGTCCGGAACGCCCTCAATGGTCACACCAATTTATCTGATATCTATTGCATCTACTATCCCTAAAAGTAAAGTCAAAATTTCCTTACTATGGTAACTGATAGTTCTTATTGTTAAAATGCAATAGCATGTCTCTAAATACGAATATGAAGATCTTATAAATATTTTAGAGTTTGTGTGTATGTATGTTCTTTATACGTTTTTACACCGTTGAAGCCATCGAATTCAAATGTTTCATGGACCAAAGGCAGAACTTGGTCTAGGTTTGCAGACCGTGGGGTCACTTATATCCAATGGGGTCAACAAAATACTATTTCCATAAGAATGCATAGGAAATGGTATGGAGAAACCCCAAAATGCCATGCAGCCCTTCACTGATGTGAATATAAATATACCTAAATATTAACTTACGATCACGGGAAATGGCTTATTTTACGCACAAAGGACTGAATATTTTAATCCTGTTCATGTTTTGTCGCATTACATGCTAAATCGCTCGAAATTTCTTTAAGCGCAAAATTTATCGGTTTAGATAAGCATTTTCCAGGCGGCAACAAAGCTAAATTTCTTAATTGTTGTCCTCTTCAAAGGGAGACAGCCGCGTAAAGATTAATGTAAGGAAAATCCACGCCGTGGAGGAAGAATAGCCAACGCCAAGATAAAGGGTACAAGTGGATTCATGTCTAGATACAGTCTATGAATACTTTTAAAGCCAGTCAAATGATTTTTAAGGAATATTAGAAAATTGTTATCTTTTAAGGAAATATTTATTATTTAACGAAAAAATAACTAAGAATAAAAATTCAAGAATAAAATTCAGAAATTTAAAAATGAATCTTACGTTAACGCCTAAAAACTACAAAAATGTCCAGTACGTTGGATTTAGGGGTTTTTCAAATTTGTAAGTAGGTTTTGGTGCATTGCCACCCCCTGCCACCCACCAATTTGGTGAATTGCAGGGTAACATGTAGATGTATGTGTTAGGGTTTTCAATTTTGGGGTTCGCTATTTATTAAAAATAAATAAAAACCTTTTGATGAAATTCTGAACTTCATTTCCATTATTTTGTTCAAGTGTGTTATATAATTTTTATATTAACTATTGTTCATTAATGAACCCCAAACTTGAAAACCCTACGATTAGAAAATTTGTAATATCCCAGAAAACAGGCACCTCAAGCTTCAATTAAAAAAAATTTCATTTGGAGTATGCTTATATAAAAGTTATTAATTTTATATTTTATATGAATCGAAAATAATTGCCTTGTTTATGACTTCTATCAGAGAAAGTGATTTTATTCTGATGGGATTAAGTACTAATCATTTAGTGATTATAATATTTAACATTAAGTCTTGTAGTGGCCTTTAGTCATTATTTTTGCTCAGCATTGCTGACTTTTGATTTCGTTCCGTAATTTTTTAATGTATTGATTCTTCTTATTGAAAATATTACTCCGGGTTAACTGTCTAACCCAAACTTTTCTTGTTTACAAAGTTTAAGCGGGGTCACACTGCTTTTTTCTAAACATGGAAATTTAAATTTTGATAAAGGGATTACCATGTTTATCTTGTGGGAAAAGTGGTAAAACAATAAGTGGAAAATAGATATACCGAATATTAAAATTTTTGGAAATTTCTCCTCCATTGTATTTCCATCTTACCAAACATCATATTTGTTGCTTCTATATTAGAAATACTTGATAATTTTGAGGGATCAGCTAGTGAGTGAGAGGGTGAAAGGTCCATATCAGCATTTTATAATTAAATTAAGGAATAATAGCGTATACAGTCAAATTTACTGCTATGATAGCTTATTTTATGAGTGTAAATACGAATAAAATTTATTTTTGAATACTTTAATGCTTACTTGTTCCAAGTAATTGAGATATTACTTAATTGTCATTTTGCTTTCAAAATGAAGAAAATATCAAAACGATTAGCATCATTACACTAATCATTTATAATTTTTACTGATGACACTACTTAGAAGATTTTCGATGAAACTTAATGCTTTAACTTATTGGTTGTTGATTGAAACATTTTTCACGTCAAACTTAGTTTTGGCACTATTTCAATGGAGCAAGTTGCGTAATATTTGGGAAGATATTAGGTAACAGGTTTAATTGGAGAGTTGGAAAAACGGTTTTACAAGAAGTCTTCTTCTTCAGGTAATTATTAATCGAAAATGTATGTTTGGTAGTTTTAAGCGGTGATAATTCAGAATGTTGTCCATAATTATAAACTTTTTGAAAAAACACAATACTGTTTTTGATTCATGAATAAATGATCGTTTTTTGCCGAGATTGTTTTAATAGACCCTAAAAAGGTAAAAAAGTTCGTGTGCAGTAGAAAAGAGATAAGAATGTAATTCTTAATATCTTTATTAATTAGGTCATCTCTCAGACATAGTTTTCACATTTGTGCCATCATAAAATAAAAATAAAAAACAAACATTCAACCATGCGTAATTTAGACTTTTATATCTTTGTGTTACTTTAAGCTGTTTTTAATTATTCTATTTGCTAATAGATGCGCCGATAGCAAGACTCGTTCACATGTTTTCATTATTACATCAAGTAATAAAGAAAAATAATACTTCTTTCAGTATCGATAATGCAGAATCAACTTCTAAATTTCACTTGTATTCTTGTAAACTTCAGGTCGAGATATACTATGTGACAATTTTTTGCGATCTTCACCTCTCAATAATCATCTTCTTCATCTGTTTCCCCTAGTAAATGTTTTTAACCAATTTAAACATATTTACATTTAACTAATTCCAGTTTCTTCTTTGTTAAATCCACTCGAATTCTTTATGTTACACATATATATATATATATATATATATATATACTTGAATCATATTTATTCTGCTTTACTCCCAGTTGTTATTTCTCATTTTCATAGTGTGCTTGTCCGCCAAAAACGACATCAAAATAAAATAATAATATAAACAAGACGATCCAAACGGAACTTATGATGCACTAAAAAGTGAAAAATAACTATAAACTCCACCTAATTGAATGTTCCAGAAAGTAAAAATCGTTTTAACCATATAAAATTCGTTTGGCAAAGAAATATTAGCGATGATTTATTTTTTAAAGAATACGCCACAACTTTCTTGTGACCAAACCACTTTTTACTTTCTGAAACATTTATTCAAATGAATTTTGTACTTATTTTTTACATTTTAGTGTACATAAAGGGTTGGTCCATTATTTAAATACAAATTGTATTCTTGTTCTTAGAATCAGGTTCATTATTTTACTCTAAAAATTTCGTCGTATTTGGCGTTTTTATTTACGAAATTATATTTTTACGAAATTTAATACAAAAGTGTGCCAAAATAAAAAGATTAGGAGAAAAATCAAAATAAAACCCATGATACCTCTTCCAAAACTTATTCCGCTTTCGCAGAAAATTTACTCTGAATCTTTAAAAAAATTCAGCAAATTAATTATATATATTTGACTTAAAAACACATTAAAACACTATGTCAGTTAATAATGGGATATTTATTTATTTTTGTTACCGTCGTATTGTTTATCGTTGCCGAAGTATTTTTTAAACTTCAAAATAGCGTCGTAATATCGTGAATATGTTAGCAGATGCGACGCTAATTAAAAGTCCTCGGAAATTATTTGCAATTTGAGAAAACCGGCAATAATGCAAATAATTTTGTCAAAGAAAGATGTTCACCTATAAATACGCCAAATTTTGACGTTAAAAACTGATTTGTGGAACCGATTCTACTCGTATTCGAAAATCGACGGAAGTAAAATGAAATGTCGTTTTTTTGTTCAAGTCCCGAACTCGTGCGATGAATAAGTATTTTTGAAATGGTAACGAAAAAAGACTTGCACGCTACGTTACAGCTAATCGCCGACAGATCAGTTGTAGAATAACTCTTATATACAAATTTTCTTCATTCAGTTATTAGCTTCCGTATCTCACAGATAAAATGACACTCCATTAATAATAATTAGTATTCTTCTACCTTTGGATTAATGAATTTTATGCTTTCTCAGATCGGTTTTTATGCAGCGTCTTCTTAAAGTACAATTTTAAATTATGAGTTTGGTTTTTTCCGCGATAAGTGCCTACTTTTCAATCTTAATCCGCGTCATATAACTTGCTAACTTAGCAGTTTCCTAATCTTGCATTAATATTATATAGTTTGCGTTCAAGTTGTCAATATAATTTGATGTGATATTTTTTTACCAACTTGAAACAGATATTATAAATCCTCTTTAAATTGGTTGATTTACTTGCATATTTTTTATGGGCATAGTTTGTGATGCTATCAAATTTGTTTTAATTTCTCGTTTCTTATTGAAAATGCGTTCCACACGTTTATCTTGTCCGTTATTTATTTCCTTTTTGAAAAAATTAATCATCCATTCTGTGGGCTATCTCAGTGGGCCCCAATCTTTTTGTAGGCGCGGCACACTTTCAAAGATAAACAGAATTTCGCGGCAACTCAGCCTTGAAATACGATTTTTATATTTTTACATATGGGTGTTACAACCTTATGACGCATCTATCAAATCTTTTTGGAAAATTACTGCCCTAATTACCTATCAGCACAACCAAATCGTTGGTTTATTTACTAAACAAAGTTTTTCGCGGCAACCCTAAAAAGCAGCTGTGGCACCTCAGTGCCGTGAGACACAGTTTGGAAACCACTGGATTATCGCATTCACTTCCAATATTTCACCAATGTGAAACCAATTCTAAGAAGATATGCGATTTTATATATTTGTTATAACTCTGTTCCTATGTTATTCATGTCTTGATGCTACTAGCTTTTAATTAATTTCTCTCTTTCTGCGATATATATATAGAGCTTTTTTAGATATATTTTGTCTCAATTCTTCTGGATAAAAATAATCGAAATATTTCGCACTAGGTGCATAATATGTTTGAAGCGTGGAGTATGACCTAAGGAAGGGTGACAGGTGTCGGCCGTAAGATGGCGTCCCGACTCTTCTTCTATTCCTCTTCTCTTTTCTTCCGTGGGCACCCTGTCAACCCAACCGCAAACGAGAAGAGGGCACAAAAAACTACCTGTTACGTAGGGGTCCCCATTCGCTCTCACCTGGCACCTGGCCTTTAAACCCACCTCATCCCAGTCTCTCGGTCTCATCTCCATGGGAACCTAACCTCATACCCCTTACATGTCCTTAGTCCCAGAAGACCATGCCTCATTTTGAACCGAGATGAGGGATTTTTATAACTGTTGGTGTATATGACTTGAGCATGAATCATTTTAAGAAGGCGCTAAGCGCATTTTGAAGTTAGATTTAGTAATTTTATTTAAACAAACCGTTCATATAAAGTAATTTAATGCATTATTTAGATGGTAATTTTTAACATTAGAGCAGCAAATGTATATGAAGGATAGATTATTTTTGAACATCATAATGCATATTTCTTTTAGGTGATTTTTCAGTTTTAGAAAAACTATATCATGGCAAAAATGATGCGCACAAACTCACTTGATTCTCTCCCCGTATCCTTTAATTTTATTACGTTTACTGTTTGCTTTAAATTATCATATGTACAACATTATTTTGTGTAACCGTCGATTACTGAGAAAATTTTTAATGTATAGCGTATTTTAATATTTAAAAAATAATTACGGCATCTATTTACAAAGACATTAAATTTAACAAGTATATTTCGATATGAAAATTCTGGATATAAATGCTTAATAACAAAAATAAAGATGAGTTATATTTAGAACATCAGATATTCAAAATCGGCTTGCTGTTTGGAATTACCACCCTTTGGTGGCAAGTCGAACCGCAATCTCCAGATGGTGGCTCGCACCGGGCCCTAATTATTCTCCACCTTTTCCTAAACCCTTTTTCCCTCGACACACACGTTTAGTGGACTCCCGTTTCATCCCATCCTCGCATCAACCCAATCCCTAATCCTCCATCTTCTTCTTTCCGGAGACCCTTGCGGCTACGACCCCAGCCGGTGACTTGGTTGACCCTTGATTATGCAGTGCCTTTCCCATTCACGTGTGCTTGTGGCAGTTGAAAGACAACCGCGTCATTTGGGTTCCTCTTCCTACCTAGCACGCCTCTCCTACCCTTCTATCATTCTCCATGGTTATCATCTCCATCTCTATCCCTTCTACTATTTGCGGCTTTTCCCCACCCTGTCTTACTCCTTCAACCTCTGATTCTCATAACCCACCCTCTCAAGTGCACCCGTTCCGTCGTTTATTTCCTCTTTCAACTTCAATTCTACCTCTTTCTCTCCTTCCTCCAAAAATATTCATTCATTGTTACCATTTATTTTTTCCATCTCTATTTCCCATTACAATTGGGTATACTTTTATCAAATTTCCTATCACCGCATAAAATATTAATTTATTTACTTTCTGCAAACAGTGGATTCAAAATGTACTTTCTTGAAAAAATATATACTTATTAATACAGTAAAGTAACTTAGATAATTTTAATAAGAGAACGGAAGAAAATTGGGTTTTGTCATGTTTGCAAGTAACAGATGTTATTTTTATTTTTTCTGAATCATTCAATAACAGCAAATTTTAAATCTCTCCTGCATATATACTTTTATTTTTATTTTATCTAATAAATTTTGTCTATAGTGAAAGACACTTATACAACATTGATTTAAGTAATACATTACAAGCTCAAAAAACCCGAATTATCCGTAAACCGGAAAGAAGTGCAAGTTGTCCGACCCACTGAAGCACTTGCTACTTTCAGTGAGGCCCGAGCATGTAAAAATTTTAACCATCCTCGTCTGGAAAAAGGAGATTAATTTCTACGCCGATACAATGATTCCTTTCCCATATTGGGTCGACTCGAAGTTCTTTCTCCAAGGAGCCTTTTTCACTCTTTTTATCGATTTCCTAGAATCGATCGCGCATTATTTATCGCCACCCTCTCACTTTCCCATAATGATGAGAAGATTATTAACGTTCGTATATGTTCATAATGAACTATACTGTAATATGAAATGTCGTAGCACAGGAGCTATCTTTCACTCTCTCATCTAAGATCATCACGGTTAGTACCCCTACTTATCACCACTCCCTCTGAAGGTTGCCCATGCCTAGAAGGAGGAGAGTGACCTGAACTTATTTCCCAGTCTTATATGACGGCTCGGTAGCGGAGTGGTTTAATTGCCTGTCTGCCAATACTGAGGAAGGGGTTTTGATTCCATCCCATCGATTTCGTGAGCTCTCAAATAGTTAGGCTGGTAAAACTACCGTCGAGAACAGCGTGTTTACAATCACCCAGAGGACGGGAGTCCTTTTTTCAGGCAATCGATTCCGTCGGTTGTGATTGGTCCCCTTTTGTTTTGGTTTCTTAGAGAGTTGCCCCCAATTGGCCGGAATTTGTGTTAGGTTTTGAATTCGTTTATAAAGTGCTAAATTTTTACCAACAATTTTATATTTTGACGTCTTTTCCTTAAAAAGTAAAATAATACGTAATAACTATAAAACAATGCTCCTATACGGTTTCTTCCTTCTCGCATTGACGTATGATATACGCACGCACACCAAGATTACGTGGATTCGAACCCAATTACTTTAGAGTAAAAGGAATATCTCGTTGTTATTTAGCTCAAAAAAACGAAAAAAGCCGTCAAACCTGGGCCCATTCGTTGGGCGCCGTGAGTGTGTACATGCGTTTCTCCTGCTGGTATTGACGCATGACACACGCACGCATATTTGAAAAATATATAAGATTCCATTAAAATTGCGGTTCTGGTTGTGGCAAACAAATTCACTTGAATTGCCGGTCGTTTTCTGTGACTAACCGCTCTTTTTCCGAGCTACTCTGCTGCTGTTTAGGCCTGCATGACGTTATACGGCACTTCTGTGAAGTGATGCGAACAGTATGGCATTGGAAGCTGAAACGTTTATAATCTCAAGAAGCAGATGAGTTGGCGTTTTTCTTGACAGTGATTCGGCAATATAAATAAAAAAGGGGAACACATTGCTTATATGTATTGGAAAAATTAAATAACCGGCAACACCTTAGTCACTAGGTTGCCGGTTTTTGGACATTCTACAGTATAATTTTTCTTAATTTCTCCGTGCGCAAAAACTATTTATCTTTAAGGAACATTTTGAATTGCACATTAATCATTATTCAAATAAGTAGAGTTAACGTCTAGAAGATTGTTATTTATTAAAAATAATTACGGTAATTAACATGGTTCTAGAGATTGCCCCAGTGATAAATACCTAAGCATTAATATTCTTCCGAGACTATTTCCATTCTAAAAATAGCTTCCATATACCTACTAAATATATTCTATGCTAAGCTGGCGGCTATCAAACTCTCTTCAAATTTTGTAATGGGTGTACCCATCTCGATTATACGATACGCCCTTCACAGTTCACCCCCCGCTGCGTCCATTATATCAGGACCTCTTTGTCCCTAACCACCTCTCGCCCATCATTCTCATCCCTTTCTTTTCCCACTTTAACTCCCTTCATCCTTCCGGATCTTCCCTGCCTATCTTTGGCCCAGGTAGGCGCCTACCTGAAATTTATGTCGGATTCCAGCTGCCCCTTCTCTCCAGTTCCCCCCTCCCATCCCATTCCTCTTTCTTACCTCTTCCTTGTCCCTTCTCCTATCCCAAACCTCCCTGCCCTCTTCTCTCTCTCTCTCTCTCTCTCTGCCTTCTCAACTTTAAACGTACTTCTGCGCGGGAAGGCCGCTAGTGGTAGCAGAAAAGTCTTTCGATGGGCATTTCCCATGTTCTTCATTCTATTTTCATCACCTTCTTTCCTTCACTTACCTAATCTTTCCAGAAAAATCCTTGTACAACTTCATCTCCCTCTTCCCTCCCTACCTTCCCCCTTTTCTCGATTCCCCGCGCTTCCCTTCTTACTCTTTTCATCTGGTCCTAATTATTCGTTCCTCACCCCTTACTCTTTTCTAATCATTTAATTACTTATCTTGCTTATATCCGCGCTAATTGTAGAGATCAAATTATACCGACTACATTCTTAGTTAGATCTCATACTATTTCTATAGAAGGACCTCTCGAATTGAGATACCCAGGAAACAACCAAATATGAAATAATATAATAAAATCGCTGTATAAATAGATATGAAAGAGCATCAATCTAAAAGTAATTCTTTACTTAAAATTTTTTTATTTACGTTCAAGGTTCGCATAAAAATAGCTCACTTTGTTCAGCATAAGTGCTATATTAGTATATTCCGGATTTCATTTTGAACCGTCATGGCGACAGAAGTTATCTAAACTCGACTTTTCCTATTTTTCATTGAACAATTATTTTCACCATACTTTGAATTATCAGAGAGAATCGTGTTCGCCTTATAAACAAGTTATGAATCGAATTTTCCAATGTAGACTTTACTTATTACTCTCACTGAAAGAAAAACGTGTCATTAAGTTTTACTGCGATGTAATCACACAGATCTCTTTACGTGTAAACTTAGGATAAGATCTTAAATTTCCAATAGTGTTTTTCCAGAAAAGTACATTTTTCCATTGAATTTAAAACACGGCAATCATTATATCGGTAGGATCAGATTACCATATATTTAAACATGGGGCCTCTAAAATTAAATGGTTTCCTAAATATATAAATAATAAAGAGCTGCTTCATACACACGCACAATTATACACGAAACACAAACATATGTGTGTATGTATGTATGTAGACTATTAAAGCTAAGGTGCTACTAAATGGGCTATAGGTGAATTTTGGCATGGTGGTGGGTTAGTGGGTACAACCGACAGAAAAACCGAAATCCAAAATAATTCATTATTGGGGATGTTTTCCATCCTTTTATTCTAAGTGTAAGGGGAGCGCAAATTCTGTGTTACTGATGCATCAAAATTCTAAGGTACTTCTAGTTGAGATACTATTCTAAACTTTGTCTTGGTGGCGGTAGGCCATTTGATACAATTGCCGGAAAAATTCCGAAATATCAGAAAATCTTATTTTCAGGATATTTTCCGACCACATTGTTTCTTTTCTATTCCTAGTATTAAAAAAGGGAAAAGTTACAGGGTATTATAAAATCGAAAAATTTAATTTGTTAAAATTAAGTCACTTCTTTATCATATACATCTGCAAATAATTTTAAACATAGCATTTTTACCTACATCTACATGATACCCTGCAAGTCACCTTTATGGTGGATGGCAGGGAGTGCAGTGCACCAAGGGTCCATAGTTTTCCTTCGTTATCTTTTCCTATTATGTTCTCTTATCGTCCTAGGGAAAAACGATCCTCTATATCGCTCTGTTCTACAGTCGATCTCCTGTCCATTTCATATTTTTTATTAATAATGTTACGCTTTGTTTACTATCGTAATTTCTCTTTACAAATCTAGCTGCCCTGCGCTGAACCTCTTCTAACTCGTTAGTGAGTCCCTTTTCGTAGGGATCCCACACAGCTGAAGCATATTGGACCTGCGGTCGCACCAAGGATAAATAACATAATTCTTTCACTTATTCGGAGATATTTCGAACTATTCTCCCTATAAAGGCCAGCTTTTTGTTAGCTGCACCTATCAATCGGCGAATGTGGGTGTCCCACGAGAGATCACGATGGATCGAGTCTGAAACTAGAATCTCGACTTCGTCCAACGAGTAGTTAACATCCAACGAGATACTCTTGGTTCTCCATAAATTGATGACGCAGCTTTTCTTTTGGTTGATCTCTAACTGCCACTTCTTACACCATGCAGAAATAGCTTCTAGATCATTTTGGAGATATTGATGGCCTTCCGAATTGCTTATTTCTCTATAGATGACGGTGTCGTCCGCGAAAAGCCTAATTTTACTTCCGACTACTGAGCTGATATCGTTTATATAAATTAGAAATAATAAAGGACCAATTACACTACCCTGCGGAACGCCAGAGACAACATCCAATAAGTTCGAAGATTTCCCATCTATAACAACCTTCTGCTTCCTATGATATAAAAATTCACGGATCCAACTAACGATTTTAGAATTAACGCCTAAGGTTTCTAATTTCGTTATTAACTTCCTGTGAGGTACCTTATCGAAGGCTTTCCTAAAATCTAAGAAGATGACATCGACCTGCGTATTATTTTCTCCGTTTCTCAGTATAGATATAGACAGTCACTCATTGCTTAGCGGATGCCAGCACGGATTCCGGAGAGGTAGATGATGCGAAACGCAGCTCGGCTTGTTCGTGGATGATTTTTTGCGATGCGGGTACTCAGGTCGATGCCATATTGATTGACTTCAGAAAAGCGTTTGATAAAGTATCTCATAAGAAATTAATTGCGAAGTTAGGAAAATATGGTATCAATCCAAATTTTGTCAGTTGGGTGAGAGATTTCTTCTCGAATAGAGAACAGGTAGTCGTCATCAATGGGAAATACTAGTCTCTTGTTAAAGTTGCGCGGGTGTTCCTCAGGGAAGTGTATTGAGCCTTCTACTTTTCTTAATCTATGTGTATGATATCTGCTCGGTGGTTCGTAGTAAAATTAGACTTTTTGCCGATGATACCGTTCTATATAAAGAAATAAAAAATCAGGAGGACCATCAGCCGCTGCGTGAAGACTTAAGATCCATTTCTACGTGGTGCAAAGAATGACAAATTGATATTAATCACAGTAAATGAGCCGAAGATACGTTATGGAGAAGTAAGAACATAGAAGTAGGTTTCGAGTATAAAATATATGGAATAAATATTCAATCAGCCAAGTATGTAAAATATTTAGGAGTAACCATTTGTCGAGATCTTTCGTGGGACATGCACATTCGTCGAGTTATAGGCGCGGCCAACAATAAACTGGGTTTCACAGAGAGAATAGTACGGAACACTACAGAAAACGTACGTCTACATCTACATGATACCCTTCAAGTCACCTTCCTGGTGTATGGCAGGGGCTGCAGTGCACCAAGGGTTTATAGTTTTCCTACGTTATCTTTTCCTATTATGTTCTCATATCGTCCTAGGGAAAAACGATCCTCTATATCGTGACTCCGAGATATTTAATCGAGTCTGAAACTGGAATCTCGACTCCGTCCAACGAATAATTATTATCCAACGAGATACTCTTGGTTCTCCAGAAGTTGATGACGCAGCTTTTCTTTTGGTTGATCTCTAACTGCCGTTCCTTACACCATGCAGAAATAGCTTCTAGGTCATTTTGGAGATACTGGTGGTCTTCCGGATTGCTTATTTCTCTATAGATGACGGTGTCGTCCGCGAAAAGCCTAATTTTACTTCTGACTACTAAGCTGATATCGTTTATATAAATTAGAAATAATAAAGGACCAATTACACTACCCTGCGGAACGCCAGAGACAACCTCCACTAAGTTCGAAGATTTCCCATCTATAACAGCCTTCCGCTTCCTATGATTTAAAAATTCACGGATCCAACTAACGATCTTAGAATTAACGCCTAAGGTTTCTAATTTCGTTATTAACTTCCTGTGAGGTACCTTATCGAAGGCTTTCCTAAAATCTAAGAAGATGGCATTGACCTGCGTATTCTTTTCTCCGCTTCTCAGTATACAATTAACAAAAAGACCGGCCTGAGTATCACATGACCTACCTTTCCTGAAGCCGTGTTGACAATCATCTAACAATAAATTACTATCAAGAAATCGCATTAGTTGCTAACGAGTATATGCTCGAGAATCTTACACTATAGCAAAGTTAAGGAAATCGGCCTGTAATTTTCTGGGTTCTCCTTGTCGCCGTCCTTATGAATTGGGGTAACGTGTGCTAACCTCCAGTCGCTAGCGACCTCTGCGCGAGAAATGGATTTCTCTAAGATTATCCGAAGAAAAGGTGCTATTTCTTCAGCTAATTCATTTAAAAGACGAGCAGGAATTTCTTCGGGGCCAGTGGCTTTGTTATGTCTCATGGAACTTAATTGCTTTGCTATTCCCACCTCAGAAATTACTATATCGTCCATCAGGTCCCCCCTTATTACGGGTGCATAATGTACGCAATGGTCGCTGACGGCTGTGAATGCTTTTACAAAATGACCGTTTAACAGGTTGGCTTACTCTACGCTATCATGAATAACGGCACCCGAGTCATTACGCAGGGAAGGTATGGTAGGGCCTCTACCTTGGACCTCTCTCACATAGGACCAAAACGCTTTAGGGTCCTCCTTCAAATAATTATTTAATACCTTATTCCGTTAGTAAGTTAGTAAAAGCCTCGCGCATAGTATTTCTCGCTTTAGCGCGGGATTCCTTATACGTCTGAACTTAAGTTGCTCTATATTTATCGGATGATGTAGACGGCATATTTTTTGTTTTCGCGTGGCATATTCTCTGACGCCTAAGCGCACTCCTAAGTTGCTTATTGTACCAGCGTGGCTCTTTATTGTCGACCTTCAATTTAATTGGAATGTACTTATCGATGCCCTCTAGCATCATATCCTTGAATAGTTTCCATGAAGACTCAGCACCTGATCGTTCGGTCATATTACGGAAGCCAGGTAGTATTTCTCGTAGGCGCGACCTGAAGCTTGAAAAGTTTGCCTTAGCAAATATATAAAACTTTCTTTGAGGCTTAGGGTGCCAATCGATTTTCAACTTACACTCTGCATATACGGCCTGATGATCTCTTATCCCATCTTCAATGGTGACTTTGTTTATTCTTTCTGGGACGTTAGTTGCTAATAAGTCTAATATATTTCCCGATCGCGTTGGCTTTCTGACTAATTGAAGGAGAGAGTGCTCGCAGAATATTTCGATCAATTCCTCACAGGATTCGCATTCTTTTCCTCTAGATTCGAAACATAGGTTTTCCCAATCAATTGAGGGTAAGTTAAAGTCACCACCGACTATAACGATTCCATCTTGATTTATCAGTCTAAGTTTTGATAGTTGTTTCTCGATACTTAAAATACAATCTACACCAGCGTTAGGTGGCCTGTAAAACGAGAACACCTTTTTGAAGCCATTTTTACCTATACGGCACCAAACACTCTCGATATCTTCGTCACTTATAGGGGTCTCACTGCTATCGTACTTATCGCTAACCGTTATGAAAAACCCCCGCCCGATCTATTAGCGCGATCTTTTCTATAGACACGATAGTCTCCAGGAAATATCTCCTGACTCTGAATCTCATCTGTTAACCAACTTTCTGTGTCTATCACGACGTCGGAAGGAAAACTGCAAATAATATCGTATGCTCGAACTCAGGTATTTTCCTACGGATGCTGCGACAGTTCAGTACGACGACGTTTAATTTCTCACCATCACTTCGCATACTAATCACACCCTTGACTTTTTCTTTCACTCTAAAACTACATGCGCTCCCATCACAATCACTCCCACGACTGTACGGCATCGGATCAAAATTGGAATTGCGACCCGCCGCACCCGTTACGGAACATTCTATCAATGACCTATCGCGAAATTGGTGCTGCATGTTACGTGCATTTACCTCACGCTCGGAGTATATTCTATCATTAGATAATCTATCGGGATTCTTATTTTCTACAAACGTATCGATTATCCCCTTACCCAAAACTGATCTACACCCTGTCCTACTCTCTAGCCTAAAAAATCCCTACTGTACTCGAGAATCCTACGCGCTACTCTCTGAGCCGATTCTGGCGTGTAGTGAACACCAGAGTGATCCGGTGGTGCCCTGCACGATTCGATATTCGGTCGTAGGTCGACAAAGTCCACTCCCAAGTCCCGACAGAAATTCCACAGCCTTCGGTTCAGACAGTCAACTCTACTCCAAACCTGTGAACCGCGGTCAATCCTAAGGACTATACTGCAGACAGTAAGCCGCGCATAGGAACCCGACTCCTCTCGGACACGAGCAACCTCAGAGACCAAGTCCTTAAAAGAACTTAACGTGTACCATGTTACTTATCACTCGTTAGACCGCAAGTGGAATACGCCTCATGCATATGGGATCCGTACGAGAAGGGAAATATAATTCAATTAGAAAGAGTGCAGCGCAGAGCAGTCAGATTCGTAAAACAAAAGTACGAACATAAGGAAACCGTCACCTCATTATTGAGGGATTTGAACTGGGTACCACTGGAGGATCGTAGATTGAACTCAAGATTGCGGCTCCTGGAGAAATATAGATCGGAATGTCTAAAGGACGAAGTTGTAGGAATAATTGAAGCACCAACGTATATAGTTAGAAACGACCGTGACGATAAGATACGTGAGATCGATGGTAGGACGGAGCGTTATCTAGGCTCGTTATTTTCGAGGACAATACGAGAACATAATTGAAAATTTCAACCTTCGATAGACAATCTTTAGGTAGGTTTTGGTGCATTGCTCCCCCTGCCACCCACCAATTAGCTGAATTGCAGAGCAACCTGTAGATGTAGATGCATACAGTTCATAAAAAGACCGAGCTGAGTATCACAAGACCTACCTTTCCTGAAGCCGTGTTGACAATCATCGAACAATGAATTACTATCAAGAAATCGCATTATATTGCTAACGAGTATATGCTCGAGAATCTTACGCTATATCGAAGTTAAGGAAATCGGCCTGTAGTCTTCTGGGTTCTCCTTGTCGCCGCCCTTATGAATTGGGGTAACGTGCGCTAACTTCCAGTAGTTAGGGACCTCTTCGTGGGAAATGGATTTCTCGAATATTATCTGAAGAAAAGGTGCTATTTCTTTAGCTAATTCTTTTAAAACGCGAGCAGGAATTTCTTCGGTGCCAGTGGCTTTGTTATGCCTGATGGAACGTAATTGCTTTGCTATTCCCACCTCAGAAAATGTATGGACGGAAAATGTAGGTTCGCTTTCATATAATTTATAAATTTGAAACAAAACGTTCCTTATACTAAATCAATTTCGCTGGAGCGCAAAATTTATACCGATCACTGTGTAACATTTTAATGCAGTACTTTACCCCTGGGGATGTTATTATGAAATACTGCGCATATACTATGAGATGCATGAAATATATCCATTTTTACACAAATTATGTACTGATTAAGTAGTCTTAAAATAGTTTTAACCTTTATCAATAGATAAGTGAATAGACGCACAGTGTTAGATCCGTTAAATTATTAGGTTTATAGGAGGTGAAGTTCAATTGCAGAACAGCAAAGATTGATTTTTTTAACATACGAAAAAATACTTCATGATTATAGTTCTCTATTTGATGTTTAAGTCGCCATGTTGAAAAATAGAAATTGAGTGTGTTACATGTCATCAAAATACATTTAATACAATAAATGCCTAGATGTGTTTGTTTGTGTATAACGCTGGCGTCATCAATGGCACATTTTAACGCGTTTGTAACAAACATCCCGATTAGGTCGAAGGTTAAAATTTTGTAGAAAGGTTTGATTCAGATATAAAAATTAAACGACGGAAAAGATAAGAAAAAAGACCCGGATTCGACTCCAGGGAGGCGATTTCCTTTCCCGTAAGATAACACGTAAAAATCGACTTTTAAAGTGCAGATTTTTATTCTTTTGGAAATTTAAATTAGAAATAATTGAAGCACGATCCTCAAATTTGAAGTATGTTTTAGGAAAATTAATGAATTTTCTTATTATATTAATCTTTTTCCGCCTACCATTCGAAATCTCTCACATTAAACATTTAAATCACATATTTTTGGAAAATATCGCCTTTTAAACGGGAAATTGCTTTGCCGACCATGTCATTGTTAAACTTCGAGAATCGATTGTTGTCCCAACCCGCATACGTGTAATATATACGAGTGCATAGATTGCCTTAAATTATCGTCGGATTTTTTGCAAAATTTCGTAGTCCTAATGGGACTGGGATTTAGTTTGGATTCTTTTGCTTATCTAAACAATTATATAGATGTTGTGTAAGAGAGAGGGGGATGTGGGGAGGGAGATAGGAGGGAAGGGATATAGAATAGAAGGTACATGGAGAGTAAGGGAGGTATAGAATTAGAAAAGGACGGGAGGAAAGAGATAACGAGGGAGATGGAGAAAAAGAGGGAGAGCTATGGATTGTGACAGAAGGGAATGAGATAGGGGAGAGGTGGGAGAAAAGATAGGCAGAAATAGAGAGGGAGAGAGAGAGGGGGAAGGAAAGAGAGAGGAAGGGAGGGAGACAGAGGGAGAGAGGGACGGCGAGAGGTAGGGAGGGAGTATTATTATTTATTTATTACTATTGTTTCATTTTTGACAAGAGGCTCATCATAGGAGAAAACAAGAAAGGGAAAAAATCTCCCGAATCTCTATTTTATACTAGCTCTTACTCAATAATTGCAGCTGTTATTATTAATTTCTAAGTTCTCCGTTGAATTTCAACGGGCAGTTGCACTAGAAAAATAAACTAATTTTGTGACTATCCATAATAATGAGTTACTATTAGTTATGTTATATGGTTTCAGTAGGATTAGCAGTCTTACGACGGGTTTTTTTTAACCATATAGTAACTGACACCCGTCATATGGCGGGAAATACGCTAGGTATTATATAACTCTTCAATGGCTTTCATACTTCAGTAGTAAGAGGAGAAATCAATTGGTAGAAAACTATATGTAACAAAGAAGCGAGAGCATTTAATTTCCCGAGAAATTGCTATTCTAATGGCTTATCTACTTCTTATGAAGAAACAATCGTAAAAGTACTATAAGCAACTTATGCGGAGGCAGTATCGACTCATAGACAACATCCTTGAAGATTTTATATGAATTCCAGGGGCATGTATACAGTAGAAGTCTTCAAACTTTAATAAATATTAACAAAAAGAGTGAACTACACTAGTCAACAATGTTTTGGTAACATGAATGAAAGCTAACATTTTACATTAATCTGACATGCTCATTCTAGATCTGGACTTAAAAATTTTGCATAACATCACAGTTTAGAACAAAACAATAATGAACATTTATCATACATTTTTGTAAAAATAAGCATCTCATACTAAATGTTGGCAGAACTTGTGGGTATAATGTGAGTATTGGCAGAACTGAAGGATGGAGGGGAAGTAGGAGTGTGATATCATAACAAAAACATGCATTTTAGGCATCAGCCACGTTGTTTTTCATTGAATTTGTGTTCTGCAGATAGAGAAAGGACACCACCGTGGCTGTGTGAATTCGGCAGACAATCTTTGTTGTGTGGACAGTTTACAGCAAAATCACAACGTCGACCTATAACAAAGATGGTAAAACAAACCTATTATTTGTGTTTTGGTTGTCATTTGGGAGATCAAGGCACCACATGAATGCTGCATAATGTGCTATGTAAACCTGACAGAATGGATAAAAGGAGAGAAGAAGAGCATGTCATTTGCCATTCCAATGATCTGGCATGAAACAACCAACCACCTTGCAGTCTTATATTTCTGTCTTACAAAAATTGAGGGTTTTTCGAGAAGAAAAATAAAATAGATTATCCAAATATCCCATCTGCAATGAAGCCAGTGCCGCATGGAGAAGATATTCCTACACCTGTTCCACCATCTAAGCTTTGGACAAAAAGAGCGATGGTTTTGCCTACTTAAAAGGAAAGTTTCCAAAACTGAGCGACGCAAAGTCAAAGAAGATATCTTTGCTGGGCCGCAAATTAGAAAGCTTTTGCATGATAACAGTTTCGAATGCAAACTAAACTCCATTGAATTAGCTGCATGGAAATCCTTTAAATCCGTAGTTCATGGGTTTCTGGCTAATAAAAAAGAGGAGAACTATCAACAATGGGTAGAATAACTGTTGCATAACTATAAAAATTTAGGATGTCGGATGCCACTTGACACTTTTTACATTCTCATTTGAACTTCTTCCCAGAAAACTTGGTTGCTGTTAGCGACGAACAAGGTGAAAGATTCCACCAAGATATAAGTAACATGGAACATCGCTATCAAGGAAAGTGGGATCCTGCCATAATAGGTGACTATTGCTGGGTTTTGCAAAGGGAAGATGATACTATTCATAAGAAGAAAAAATAACTTTCTCTGTAATAAATTTAGAATCAGAATAGCATGTTTTATATCTTTCTGAGTGTTTTTACTATATTTGTCAACCATAATGTGAGAGTATGATGTTTAATTACTGGATTCCAAGTTTATTCTCAGTTAAATGATGTGCTTCTTTTAAAAAGCAAAATAAACTTTCTGTGATATGAATTTAGAGTCTAAACAGCGCATTTTTCTTTATCTGTGTATTTTTTCTTGGTGTTTTAGTGTGAGTCTATGACGTTTTAATAGTGATTCCAAGTTAAATCTCATTGAAAAAACGTCAATCTTTCAAACTGCATAATAGGTGATATGTAAGTTCATATATTTTGAATACAAATATAAATGAGGAGATAACAAAAAACCGTGCATGTCACAAATTTCTGACTCATTTTCATGATCATCATACTCAATTTAGTAAAAAACAGCTTATTTCTCTCATGTTATCGACAAAAAGTGAAAATTTGTCGTTCTGTATTTTTCGCATATCCATGACGAAAATATAACCTACTTTTCTCATATAACGATTGCAATGAATTAATTGAAGACATGATACGAATATTTTTAAAAAATACATCCCTCTAGCAACACATTCACCAGTACTTGATGGTGCCATCAAACAGTATTAATGTGAAGAAAGAATGGCCCCAAAGAAACTACTTTCTAGTGAATGTTTGTAGACATATCAAAGAAGCTGAATGAAATGGAAACGATATCGTACATATTCCGAAACAAGTAAGGAAAGCGAACAGCGTATGAAATAGGTACGTTTCATGCGATGGAGTTTTTGAAACTAAACGCTATCGTTTGAACGAACGCTCCCCATAAAACAGCGGAACATCACGAACCGATTGTGTCTCTCCGTCTACTAAAAATTTCTTCCTTACTCGAATACACCAGTCAAATTAGACATTTTAGCGGAAATAATTCATAAAGTTTTGAAACTTGGCACATTTGTCCATTAGAGCAACCTAACTAACATATCAAACGTTGACATTCCCGACGTGTACGTGTCGGCAGTTTTGGCGCCAAAATGGCCGCCGGAGAACTACCCGCGTCTGGCCTTTCGCGAATAACTCGGAAACGGTAAAATATACGGAAAAATTGTACATAAACAAACTTGTAGAGAATAAAAGTTTCTACAAGAAAGGTTCTATACAGGTATTTTGCTACTGCGATAGTATAGCAGAAAATGAGCATTGTTTACGGAACGACCGATCAAATTAGACACCTTATTGACGGTTAGGGGAAATAATTCATAACGTTTTGAAACTTGACACATTTGTTCGTAATGGAAACTTAAATAACATATCAGAAGTTGGCATGCCTGTCATGTACGCATCGGCTGCTATGGCGCCAAAATGGCCGCCGGAGCACGACCCGCGACTGGCCTTTCTCGAATAACTCGGAAACGGTCAAATTTACGACGAGACTGTACGTTGACAAACATTTAGAGAATAAAAGTTCTTACAAGAAAGGATCTTTGCAGTTTTTTTTGCTACTGCAATAGTATAGCATAAAACGAGCGTTTTTTGCGGAACGCAGGCCGCGCGCTGTCTTAAAATCGTCTTTTGAGCTCATTATTACTTATGTTAAGTAATTAAAATAAACAGTGGATTAATGCCTAAAGGGGATACCACTATAAAAAAACGCGTCTGGAACTCTACAACAGCCGGTGGTGTGGAAACGAGCTCACAACACTTGATTTTAAGACAGCGCGCGGCCTGCGTTCCGCAAAATACGCTCATTTTCTAATATACCATCGCAGCAACAAAAGACTGAAAAGAACCTTTCTTGTAGGAACTTTTATTCTCTACAAGCTTGTTTACGTACAGTTTTGCCGTAGATTTGACCGTTTCCGAGTTATTCGCGAAAGGGCAGTCGCGGGTCATGCTCGTGCGGCCATCTTGGCGCCATATCGGCCGAGGTGTACACGACAGGCATTTCAGCTTTTGATATGTTAGTTAGGTTGCCCCAATGGACAAATGTGCCAAGTTTCAAACCTTTATGAATTATTTTCCCTAACCGTCAAAAAAGTGTCTAATTTGACAGGTCTATAAGCTGATGCATTAATAAACGTTTTACGTGATTTTAGCTTAATTACCAAATACTGCAAAACGATATATCAGAAATGATGCCAGGTAAACATTAAACTTATATTTACCGATTTACTTTCTAGTCAGTTTTCATCGATCGAACAATTGAAAATTAGTTAAAACCTACCTCACTGGAGCTAAGATGCTGTAATATTTACGTTTGTGTTATTTTTTCGTCGTACATCATCCATTTCATTCCGCTTACAAAATGCTGCGTGCACGCGTAAGGAAATTAAACGTACCTATTTTCGTAATTATAGCAGATCTTATTTATAAAAAGACTATGGAGATACCCGTTGAAATTCAACGGGAAAGTATTTTTTATGAAATTTCGTAAATAGATGCGACGCGAAGCTATTATCAAAGTAAATGGTACCCAATTACACTAAACCGGCAACAATGCGATTCACTAAGAATGCACCAAATTCTCGCGTTAAAAACTGATGTTGATCGATTCGACGCGTATTGAAAAATCGATGGTAAGAAAACAAATGTTGTTCTTTTAGGCGTTCGTAGTTTCAAGCCTTGGACTTCTATCATGATTCTAAGTAATTTTAATAAGCGAATGATTAATGTTCTACATTTAAATGTATTCCTTTTCATAAATAACGCAACGAATGTTGTTTACATTCGTTGCTATGAAAATCATTTCCCTCTCCTTCCTTCTCTCTCTCGTATTAAAAGCATTTAAAGCATGCCTTCAAGTAACAATAGGATTTCGAGGTTTAACAATGTAATGAGTTGGCAAGGCAACATCCCGTTAAAATGGAAAGATTTTCCCAAAATATCTGACTTAACAATTAACATGAGGAATTTCGAACTGTAGGCGGAAAAAGATGAACAGAATAAGAAAATTTATAAATATTTCTTTAAAATGGTTTAGATTTGAAGTTTGTAGGTTAATTATTTCTAATTTATATCTCAAAAAGAATAAAAGCCTGCACGTTGAAAATTCTATTTTTACCTATTATCTTATGTGAAATGGAAATGTCATCCTTGAAGCCGAACCCAGAACTTTTTTCAAGATTTTGTCTTCATCACCTTAAAATATGCGAATCCTGCCAAATTTCAAAAATATTTCTCGATCTTTTATCGAGTTATTTGCATTTTTATAGCGGAGCAGAGGGAGCCACAAAGGGATAAAGTAACAAGGGGACAGAAGTTGACTTTTATACATTTTAGATTGCTTTCGTTGACAAGAATTAGGTATCCATGCATGAATTTTTCCAAGTTCAAAGCGGATTTCGATTTTCTTGTTCGATGTTATTGATAACGGTAACTCCTACAATAAAAACTCTTTTGCCAATGAATAGTTTATTCGGATAGTACTGCAAATTTTATTGGAAAACGTTTTCGGTATGGCTAATATCTTATGAAATATGAGGAAAAGTTGGTTTGTTATTCTCAGTAAAGTGACATCCCTGATTGTGTTGTCTAAACCATTTTCTTTGACCATAAGTCCTTAATACCAAATTTCATGAAAATCCGTTCGGTGGAAGCGAGAACGAACATACGTACGGACGGACGGACTGAAGGAAGCTACGATATGTAATAAGAGCTGACGTTGGAAACGAAACTCGTGCTTTTAGGCACGACGCATGTTTGTGCGGGTTTATAGGCTTTAAAGGTTTAAATGAAATAGAATGATATCTCATACTAAATATCATGAAAATCGGTTCGGTAGAAGTCGAGAACAAACTTACATACGGACGGACGGACAAAACGAAGCCAATAGACGCTAACGGTGGCAACGCAACGCGCCTGTATTTCGTAATGCTTAGGCTAGTTTTGCCTGCTCTTATATATATATATATATATATATATATATATATATATATATATATATATATATATATATATATATATATAAGCTAATGCAGATGCATAAGGTTAATGATGCCATATAAGTTGATTAGTCCTAATTATTTTACCATTGGAATGATAGAATTCAAATCTGCGAAGTTTCTGTATAAATATTTTTTAACGATAAGTAATATTTTGAAGAATGTCCCAAACATTTCCTAAAGAATCCCCACCGAACTACCGTAAAACCTATTTGAACGAGTTTTCAAGCAGTCATATTTTCGCAGCGGATTAAAAAATATTCATGTGATATAACATAATGCTGACTATAATTAAGTTTAGTTACTTACACAGTAATCGTAGCAAATGCGTGTTCACATCCTTGTAGTTTATATATATATATATATATATTATATAAAGACCAGCTATAATTTTTGTAACTATTTCGGCATTTATTAAGGCATTGATAAGGTTTTTGTTCACTATTAATATGCATGGGAGAAAATTTTTTAACGAATGTAGCTAAATATTTGTTTCTCAGGTTAGTCCATTCTCTATCTTGAGGATAAAGAATCTATTGGCGCATATATAATGTTTTTACCTTAATATGTGTTGTCTATATAGATTTAATTTGAGTTGTCTATTTGAAGATGAAAACTTAATTGCAATGAAAGACTAACTGACACTGCGTAGATTATAAAAGATTAACCACATAAAGAATAACCTACAAAATGTACTCGATCAGTTGACACCATCAAGCTAACTAGAATTACCACTTATTTAAAATATATAACGGGAATTCGTCAAATTAAGAATTCCACTTAGCTAATATATGTCTAGGTCACGTAAAATAAAAAAATAATTCATCACTGCTTTTTTAATGCTTCCGAAAGGAACGGGAAAACGGCGACGTGAATCCTGAGCCACTCTGACGCCTTTCCGCCAATCAGAGCACAGGATCGTCACTCTGTCGTGCCTGTGCGCAATTTAATCCAACTAGACTCCCATTCGGCCTTTCCCACTCTCCCTTCTTTCGACCCTTTCTTTCCTCTAAAAAAACTCCATCTCGACCTGCCTTTCCCCTCCTTTCGCTTTTTCTCTACTAACTCTAACCAAACGCTCTCGTCCTTCTTGCCCCACCCTTCCCCATTTTGCTTTTCCTTCCTTTCTCTTCTGTTTTCCACTACACTCTCTCCCTGATTTTGCTTACCCTATTCATTTCTTTCTTCCTTTCCATTTCCACTCTCTCTTCTTACCCTCGCTCAACTCGTAACATCCACTATCTTTCTCTCTTACTTCCCCCTCCCCTGCCTCACCCTCACCTTATCCTCTGCCATCCCCTCCCTCCGCCTTTCCTAACACGTTCTCTGTCATTGAGAGAACGTGATAATCTCCCCACCATCGTAGCGTTGTATCCCTACCAACCTCCTTTCTTTTTTGGCATTTAATATCCCCTTCATTCTCTTTTGTGAAACCTCCTCATTCATAACATTTTGCACGTGCATGCTATTATTTTATTTATCGTGACCTTATTCCTACCGGGGTTCTTTTTTATTTATCTTTTCTTGGTAGATAACGTGCTTTTTTATCAAAAAATGGATTTGAAAGTTTTTTCTATTAGACAAGTTTCATCAATAAAAAATTATATTTCCAACGTTTTCTAAGTATTTTTGTTCAATAATACTAGTTTGATTAAAAAATCACAGCATTGTAATACTTGCTGTTTTAAAATATAATATTATAAAATTTTTATTTTACTATCGACTTGATTCATTTGTTTTTAAACTAAAGGTCAAATGATGAGCCATGGCAAATTAGAAATCAAAGTGGGCGTAATGTGAATTGTTCAAAATAGTTTCAAGTCCTGGTAGGTCTTAATTTGTAATTATGGCAAAACATCGTCGTCATCGTGCGTAGTATCTCATTCACCATTCAGGATCATCGCTGTAGAAAATAAATTTCTTCACACATTTTCTAAAAAATGGAATTGTGTCTCAAAAGTTAGGCACCAATGTCGATTTATTTAAATTAATAAAAAAATCAAACATTTAATACTGTAGTATCTTCAAAAATAATAAAAATTTGAAAAAATAAGTATTTATACTAGATGTATCCAACAGTCATAACAAGGTTATGGAAAACTAGATGCGAATTTTAGCTACAGTGCAGGTGTCTTCAGCGGTGATTCACCACCGAAAGTAGAATATAAGAAAGGTCTCTTTTAGAATCTACATCCGGTGAATTTGTTTTTAGCCATAAGACGAGCTCGGCAGTTTCATAATGAACTGCAGTATCTTTGAAAATAATTGCAGTTTTCCGACGCTTGCCAAAATTTGATATTTGCAGAAAGTTGATATAATATGATATGCGATATGAGACACATTCACCAAGCGGAATCGATATATGTGCAATAAAAATACGCGATAAAACTAAATTGAAGTGGAGTTAGGATGAGACTTAAGTCATTGTGATTGCAGAGATTCGAGCTAAAGATTAGTCGGACTCAAGTTACTGTCGGCTGGATTTCCAAAGGATACCGCTTAATCAAAAGTCTGATGAACAAAAATGACGCTTTAGAAAGACAGAGAGGGGGAGAGAGCGATAGATGATTGTCTGGTCGACCCATGAATCAACCGCCACAGTGTCACTGCCTCGCGTGCCGTGCCCCCTTCGGACCCCTCCCCACCTTCGGCTGACCTCGATGGGACACAACGATGAACAGGGTCAAGGACGGCCATTACCTCTTTCCCCTTCCTCATACTCTTCCTACTCTTCACTCAGCCTCCCATCTTAATATCAAAGCCATCTACATCGTCTTCTTTCATACTTTTCCTTCATCTTCTTCTCATCTCACATTTCAACATTTTCCCGCTATTATCTTTCTTTCTCTCCAATGTGATATATTCCAAAGTTTTTACACTCTTCTTTCCATTTCTCAGTCGTTTTCTCCTCTCTTCACAGTTTTAGTCATCTCCGGTTCTTTACGCTCCAAATTCATTCCTTGCTCGTTCCCTTCTCCTATATTCATTCCTCAACGTTTGTCTGTGATATATGGAGGAAAATTTATATGCCCGCAAAAATGTTAAATGAACTTTGCACGCGTTTCATTTAAAATGGAATCACCCTCAGTGGTAACTGAGCGATCGTAAAGCTCTCAATAAAATCAGCGATCTGAGAATTATTTATGTTACTTTGTGGTTGAACTGTGCGTAAGGTTTGATCAAACATTTATGGCTACAGAAATAATTTATTTTATAAAAGCCATAAGCTAAGAATACATTTAATCGTATGTGACCTTGGTTTCGGTTCACAAAGGTATCGCCAGGTCATTTTTTTATTTCAGTTTTCTTCCTCACCGCTAATTTTTTCTTCTTTCCTACCAATCTAAACGAAAGAGAATGTTTATCTTAATTGTACCGTAATAATGACGATGATGTATCTATCTTTCCTCAAGTACTTCCTTGCTTTGTATTTTATCAAGTCACTTCATCTTTTGCTGAGTATTTTTCGGTTACTTAAAATTTTCCTGTACGTACATGGTAGTTTTTTGTAAGCATAATTCAGTAAAAATCTTTGCATGAAATATATTCATTTACCTTAACTCAATTTCGGTGCTCTTAAACCTCTTTTTTATTAGCTTTGCGTGACGTTTATGTATGCAAGTGTGTATGTATGGCTATACGTGTGTACGTATTATTCAAATGAAAATAAGTGTTGTTCGGGCTGAATAAGATTAAGGATAAGAAATTAAATTGTCAATCGGGCGTTTACTTTGTAAAGAAAATTTTAGAAATGGGGTCAGCACGCAACGAAAAAGTTTTTCAGATTAAAACAAATTTTCATGAGTTTTAATTATGTAAAAGTTATAGTTCTTCACTTACTGGTACATTTAAGGTGATTTTTGAGAAGGCAGAGCATTAAGAACATTACATAACCGATCAATAATGGCA
Organism: Tanypteryx hageni; assembly: GCA_028673005.1. Taxonomy (NCBI): domain Eukaryota; kingdom Metazoa; phylum Arthropoda; class Insecta; order Odonata; family Petaluridae; genus Tanypteryx; species Tanypteryx hageni. The sequence continues at coordinate 82,483,907 of CM054112.1, forward strand.
TCAAATTAACGTCTATTCACCATTCTTACTTTATAGATAAGATTTGTTTATTGTTATTCCTAAAGAATTGAAGACCTGAAAATAATCCTGCGCAGACATTTATGCAAAGTAAACTGCATTAAGAGTAGCAAGAATTTTGCATAAGTCGAACGTAAACTCCGTCAACAAAAATCCCGCCATATCAGGTGTTTTATGAATGGTGGGTCACACGTACGAAGGGGTCGCCAAGAATGTTGTACGTAAAGGATGGACGATAAAACAAGGGTTAGCATCTACGCCCGTTCAACTTTTCTCACTCCGTGTCCAGACCAGTGAAAATCTCTCTTTCTTTCTCTCGCACCTTTCCAAGAATTTCAGCAATGGAAGTATATCGACCCTTGGCGAATTCCGTGTCGCACACGCAATGAACGCGGCTGGCGGCTGCCTGTCTGCGGAGGGACAGTGCGGCAGTGCCCGCGGTTGGTTCCCTCCCACGCCTTTTTCCTTGCCTCCCCTACATTTCCTCCCCTCACTAGCCCTCTAACTTGGGCACGTGGCAGGGGAACGGAGAGCATTCAAGAGGCGAGTCCTCATCAGGATAAAGACATCAATCCCTACTCCCACGACCGCTGCATGAAGGCCCATTATTCATTGCCAGCTGGATTTTATCGCGATCACTCTAATTAATCGATCGTAAACGGAACACGAGCTCACTTCGTCTGTTAAATATTTTCACGCTCGTTTTCTCTCGTGTCCATGGAAAGAAGGGAGCACGTAAATCCAATCCCTTAATTAATATTCAGTTTATGAAGTGTAGGGCACGGTTTGCATTTAGATATAAGATGTAATGTAGCGATTAGAGCAAGTTTCTCTTATTAAAAACCGTGTTTATAACTTTTTTCAAAATTTCCTTGATGAAATAAATTCTCGTTTGAGTGCTTACTTTGACATAACGAGACTTAAATAGCTCATACTCTGATTTGAAAACATACGTACTCACAATAAAAAACGTAGTTAAATACGAAACTTAAAGTAAAATTAATTCCAAAGCTGTTTACATATCAAAAATAAAAATAACAATTTAATTGTCGCCATAAGTGTTTGGGAAAATTCTTTTAACAAAGTTTACGGCATGGAAGAGTCAGGAGACCCATTACTTCTAAGATTCGGAATAGGATAAACTACCCAGTAAACCATAAAAACGATGATTGTTGTATAGTAATGTATTTTTCTATATAATATGCATCTTTGATGCATAGTATGATTAGAAAAACTTGAATGTTCTTTATTTTATTACAGCTTGCTCTAAGCCAAGAATGATGGTTTCTTTAGAACCCCTGCGAGGTTATTGACTTTTAAAGAGGCGAGAGAATTGTTTAATCTTTAACTCTTTTCGTGTTTCGTTTAGAAAAACGGTTTCTGGTCCAAAAATATAGAATTTAAAGATATGACGAATGATCTTTCAAAAATCAAGTTCAAATAATTATTGTTACTAAAACTGCATGTATCCTGTTTTAAAAACATTTGAGGCCGTCATATTAAACATTGCCAATATTCATGCAGTTTTATATGCTTCCATTCAAGTGTGGAGTTCTTCTGAAAAAAAACTACACCGAGTAAAATCGAAGAGCAGGAAACCCATTTGACATATATTTGAGAGTGAGGCATTGCGGACCTGAAAATATGACGGAAGGCAAGGCGGAGATGCGAGGGAGTGGCGAAGAGGAGCAGCAGAGGGGAAAAGGATATATATTACAGGGAAGGGAGATGGGATGGAGTAATTGAAGGCATGGGAGGGAGAGGTCGAAGAAGGAGCTGGAATTATGACGGAGGAAGAGTGATAAGATGAGAGGTGAAAAAAGAAGTGGAGGGAAGGGAGAAGCGGAGAAGAGGATTGAGAGAGTGGAGGAGAGCGAGGGTAAGGAGTGTCGATGGAGAGAGCAATGGCAACAGGGAGACGCACTTCAGAGCTATGGTAATAATACGATATGCTCTTAATAAATTCAAAAAGTGATGATAATTTAAAAGAGAACCCAAAAGCATTTTGGTTCTATGTCAGAGGATTCAAAGTTAGAGGTTCTTCCATTGGGTCTCTGGGAAGGGATGTATGGAATGTACTTCACGGTAGTGCGGAGAAAGCAAACTGGTTAAATTAACATTTTCAGTAAGCCTTTACTACGGATAGTGATAAATGTGAAAAGTCCATTCCTATGCAGCTTGGGGATTCGATGTAGGATTTGCTGCTTCCAGTATCACACAGCAGCTCGGATCATTAAACAACATAAATCTCCTGGGCCAGGAGACATACCCGCGCGAGTTTTAAGAGATTTAGCCTTCGAAATCGTGCTTTACTTTAAAATAATATTCGATACACCCATCATGCAATATGTGTTTCCTAATACTGGAAGTTGCTGCACGTAACTCCCATTCATAAATGCGGCGAAAAAGAGAATCACAAGGCGATGTCCTTAGTGTCATTATCATGCAAAATACTTCAGCATATAATTTTTACTACTATTATGCGCAGATAGTTGTCCTTCGCTAAGTCAATACCAGCACAGATTTGGGAAGAGCAGATGATGTGGAACACGAATCGACCTTTTTGTAAACGATTTATTGCGATTCGGAGAGAAAAATACTCGAGTCAATGATGTTTTTATCGATTTAAGAAATGCGTTTGATGAAGTACCTCATCAAATATTGATAACAAAGCTAGGGAATTACAGTTCCATCTCAAGATATTGAGTTGAATGAAAAACTTATTTCAATTAGATAACATATACTAGTTATTGATGGAAAGTGCTCGGACCCTGTCAAAGTCGTGTGTGTGTTTGTGTATTTTTAGCAAATCAACCTCTTGGATTATTATAGCCATAGCTCCTTCCACACCAAACACACTCACAAGGGAGGAGGGAAACCCGGTGCCGGCATTAGCCTGCTCTTAACGAGGAACACCAAGGAGGCCAACGACTTAACGTCCGTCGGAACGCTGAATTTGCGCGGTCCCCTCAAACCACACAAACGGGGCCGGGCAACCTTGGAAAAATCCTACTTTCGCAGAATTCGTGTTCGCTGCCCTTTCGAGCAGCAGACGATTAGCAGTCAGCGTCCTAACCATTACACCACCTGCACCCCCTGTCAAAGTCGTGTCTGATGTTACACGGGGTGTTTTTATTATATATATCAACGATATCTGCTCGGTAGGTTGTAGTAATTTCAAACTCTTTGCAACTACACAGTAGTAGATAGAAAGATAAACAATCAGGATGACCATAAGTCACTGTAAGAAACCTTAAAAGCTATTTCCGCGTGTTGCAAAAATGTAAAATTGAAATAAATTACCGTAAATGGTACATGTAACATTCTGGAAAGTTAAAGACAAAGCAATAAATTTCGAATATAAATTCGGCGGACTGGGTATCCAAGTAACTGAATCTATTAAATATTAGGAGTCAGTATTTCTCGTAATCTTTCGTGGGACATGCCTATTCATCGAGCTATAGAGACATCCAAAAATAAATTGTCCTTCATAAGAAGAATAGTACGGAATAATAAAGAAAAGTACAAGAAACAAGCTATTTATTATTGGTTATACCACAGGTATATCAAGTATATGGAACCCGTATGAAAAAAACTTCATATGTGAGTTAGAAAAGAGTCCTAAGCAGAGCACCCAAATTCCTGAAACAGATGTATGACCATAAGTAATGCATAACATCACTATTAAAGGATTCAATTTTGGTATCGCTGATGGATCGCAGACAACACAAGGTTTATGTCTCAGGAGAAACATAGCAGAGGAGGTTTTAGGAATAGTTAAAGCGCCAACGTATATTAGAATATCAATCAGGAGCAGAGGAGGGTAAAGCAATATCTCGGCCTTTTTTTAAGAGGACAATACGGGATCATTACAGAAGAGTCAAACTTGTGATAGAAAATTGTTGGAATCGCTATGGTGCGTCGCCTCCTCTGTCACCAACCAATTTGGTGAATTGTAGGGTAACATATAGATGCAGATGGAAATAAAAAGGATTTAAGGAGAAACAGGAAGGGTTTGGCCTAGTGATTTTAATTCTCAGGAAATAACACAAAAATTGTTGAAAGCAAGCAAATGAGAGGTATTAAAAATTGCCAGAGAAACCGTAGATACAAATTTTGGATAAAGTTACTAAGTAGAAAGGAGATAGCAGTTACGCGGATGAATGAGTTGCTAATAATATAAGATACATCAAAATGAATCCTTGCAATAATTGCGCGTAGGAAGAGGTGAATCAGCTGGGAATATACATATATTCCTTGCGTTAATAAAAGGCAAATTTATGTGGAAGACACAATTATTTAATGCAGTTCAGGTATTATTCAATTTTATACTTTTGTTTATGTATGAAAAATAATATTAACGAAAAAGAGCTAATTTAAAAAATCTATTATAATAGATGTCCTTACCCTTAAATTATATATTTGAGTATGATCCCTCCAATTTGCATTGTTGCCTAACGGTGCATAGTAATGTAAGAAAATAATAGTATCCATCAAGTTAAAACAATTGAGGGAAGAATTGCAGAGCAAATTAAATAAGGCACTTTTTTTCTTGCTTTATTATTATATCGTCATTACGAGATCACATCTTTGGTTGAGATCGACGGCCTCAGAATATAGCCTATAAATTCCCTTTAAAAGCATTACGTCAATGCTATTTAATATACGAGATTTCGGTGCTTGCATACTGCAAGCGCTTAAAAAATCACTATTAACCAAGATCTACATTCGTAAATAAACCAAAGCAACGCAACTACACAGAGCCCATTTAAATAAGATAGTAATAGTTTTCATTTTGTGCGAAATTAAGGCATCTATCCGGAATATCTCAGTTCTCTGGTAATCGGCTGGCGTCCAAGTTTTCGAATTTCAAGTTTCATGCTCTCCCTTTTTAAGCAATAACTATAATCGTCATTAAATCAATAGCCTAAATGTTACACCAAAATTTATGTAAAAATTAGTATATTTTTGTTAGGATTATGGCGTTTTTATCCGTGCCTTTTAGTATGTATCCGTGTAAAAATTTAATTTAAAATTATTACGTCATCATATGTATACGTTGTTGAGTAAAATCAAGTGGTTTATAATGCAGTCTAAGCATTAAATCAATGCTCTTGAAGTATGGAAAATCAACTCCCATTGAAAGGAATTGGAGTCGTTTCTATGATAGTTAATATTTTTCTTTGTTGAAGACCGAAAAAAATTTCATAATTTTATGATTAAAATAAAATATTTACGCAAATTCACTATGGATTTGAATTTTGTCTTCAATTGTACCCGATAACTTATCCTCCTACCAAATTTCAACTCTGTAGCACTTCTAGAAGTATCTTAGGTTTTACATGACATATGTATATCCTATATCTTATACATATATGTAAGAAGCAGCTATTTATAACGATGTTTCCCACTTAAAAGCAGTGGACTCATTGCTATGGCAGTTTTATTTCCCATTGTTAAAAATCGGAAAATTTTCTCTCTTTTTAAGCGCGTTTTGCTTCCATAAGCGCCTGTTAGCTTCGGGCTGTCCGTCCGTCCGCATGTTCGTTCTCGGCTTCTACCGAACCGATTTTTATGAAATTTGATATTAAGAAATAACAGTCAAAGATAATAAAAAAATCATATAAATTAGTTGCGTATCCCAATAAGGGATACCACTTTACTCGTGACAAAAATGAACTTACCGTCATTTCTCCTTAAGTATTGGTCATATCAAAATAGTTTTCAAATAAAACTTCTAGAACTAGTATAGTATTTCTTTTCCTATAAATGTTTATCGTAGGAGTAGCCGTTATCAAGAAAATCAAGAATCAAGAAAGTCGTAATTCGCTTTGAACTTAAAAAAATTCATGCATAGCTACCTAATTGTTGTCAACTTAAACAATCTTATTGGTTACTGAAGTAAATAAGATCTGCTATAATCACAAAAATACATTTAATTCGTACATGAAAATTTTTTTAAGCGGAAGCAAATGGACTACCTACGACGAAGAAAAGAATGTAAACGTAAATATCACAACTATTGATCTCAAGTGAGGTATATTATTATATAATAGCTACGTTTGTCCCTCACGCTCGACTGTTGCGCCGCTCTTAAAAAGTCATTATAAAAGAGCGGAAGAATCGAGAACTATTTATGACTGACTGTAATGCCATTTTAACAAACTTTCCTAGTAGGTAGAAAATTTAAATTTGGCAGGAATGTTTGATTATTATAATAAAAGCCATTTACGAAAAAAATTCTCAGAAAAGATCCGGGTTCGACTCCAATAGATAATTTCTATTTCCCATAAGATAAAAATCGATTTTTCGACTTACAGGCTTTTACTCTTTTGCAACTTAAAATTAGAAATAATACCTATGATCTTCGGACCTGAACCATTTTAAAGAAAAATAAATAACATTTCTTATTCTTATCGTCACATTTCGCCTACCATTCGAAATCGCTGAAGTTCTACGTTTATATCATATTTTTAACGATATGTTGCCTTGCGGACCGTGTCACTGTTAAACCTCGAGTTTGTATTCTCGTCTCAACGCTTATACTATATGCGTAAGGAAAGCGTGCTTTAAATGTTTTAATACGTGAGAGAGGAAGAAAGAAAGAAGGAGAGAAACAGAGGAAGTGAGACTGGGGAGAGAGAGAGAGAGAGGGAGGGAGAGAGAGAGGAGGAAGACAGAGGCAGACAGAGAAAAAGGTAAAGCGAGAGATAGATAGATAATGTTATTTATTAGGGCAAGATTGAGACTAGGAAGTATATTTTTCCAGAAAAGGAGAGAGGTGGAGAGGGAGGGAGAGAGAGATAATAAGGAAGAGGGAGATAAAGGGAGACAAAGAGAGTCATAGGAGGGAAAGGGTATGAGGGAGAGAGAAAGATAATCGTCTTTATTAGGGCGAGATTGAGATTAGAAAGTATATTTTTCCAGAGGAGAGAGGGGAAGAGGGAGGGAGAATGGGAGAGAGGAAGAGAGAGGGAGAGTGGGAGAGAGGATGGGAGAGAGGAAGAGAGAAAAGGAGGAAGAACAGGAAGTACCTTAAATTTAATACTTAATCCACGCATACCCCTCATATTTGGCGGGCTATTACGTTAGTTAGTTAACATAGTTTACGCGATCTATGTCTGGTAAAACGGTGAGTGTGTAACGCTCCAACTATAAAAATTGGAATTCGGATTTACGTCACGACCTTCAAAAATCTTTTAGCCGATGTACTTCCCTCCATTCTCTATGACCTTTATTTATTAATTTATTTTATCATTTTTCATTCTCTTGCCCGTAAACGCCATCAGATGTACTATTACATCCTACTAAAACTGTCCAATCGGCCGTCAGTCATTATCTACTTTATCTTTTGACGCAAGATGGAATCGAGGAATATGATAAAAATATAAAGAAATCTAAACGTCGGATGCATGAAAAAAATAGTTGAAATAGGATACCCATACAAATATTCATAATTTCTAATCTCAAAAGTAACTTAAAATTACCAAAAGAGTATTTTAAGCCTAGGGAATAATTCATATTCATGGGAGTGAATTACAAAACGAATAGTAACGGAATGCTCGGAAATAAGTATATAAAGACGTTTTGCGTCAAATTATGACGGGTGGCCTCTTAAGAAGCCAAGAAATTATTGCCTTGTAAAATAACTCTTTTATAACACTATTTGTGTTAAGAAACTAATCAAAAAAGTTGTCCGTCACTGGAGATTCACGCAAATTTTCCTAATGCAGCGAATGTGTTATCTAAACCAAAGTTCATTTTTAGGCGTTCTTTACCAGCGAACGCCTTATGGGCACGTCTGGTTCGTCCGTCCGTCCGTCGTAACTTTCATCTCCTAAACCACTGAAAGGATTTTACTTTAATTACGTATGAATGACCTTTATTAAAAATTATCTCCTAATTGTGATTTTCAGCTGAATCTGTCAATTAGAACTTCCACTTTACATAATTACTTCAATAAACTTATACTCGTATCTCGTTAAATGGCATCCGTTAAGCAACAATGAAATATAAAACTTCTATCTCCCTAGCACTTATATGATCTGTAAGGTTAAGATAAATTAAGAAATTTATTTGGATAGAGAAAAACATTTACTACAAGAAAGTCCGTGAGGCCACATAATTACGAGTTATAGTTTTGGAGATAAAAATTCGAGAAAATCCCGAGCAAAACCATATATTTTGTTTACATCGATCGCTAAGACGGTTCTCTTAGCAAACAATTAAAATCCATATATTTCTCACCCATTCTCTTATATGATCTGCGAGGCATAGATTAAAAAATTTATTCGGATAGAGAACAACATTTACTACATGAAACTGCGCGAGGTCACGTAATTACGAGTTGTAGTTTCGGAGACAAAAAAATCGAGAATATCCCGAGCAAACATCGAATATTTTGTTTACATCGGTCGCGAATACGGTTCTCTCAGTAAACAACAATTAAAAATCTATATATTTCTCTCCCATTCTCTTATGTGATCTTTGAGGTATTGATTTAAAAAATTGTTTGCATAGAGATCAACATTTACTACAAGATAGTCCCCGAGACTATAGTTTCGGCGATAAAAATTCGAGAATCGCCTAATCTATCGATACCGTTTCATACTTATTTACCATTAAGAACGCCTTTGAAATCTCTGTGTATTCCATTTCAATGCCTTTCAATAGAAACTGATTTTTCATATTTCAAGAGCATTGATATATATATGTCTAAGATTCTTTGAATATTGTGTGGATGATTGATAAACAACTTATTTATTAATTTATTTTTGAAGATATAAATCCACGCGCGTGCAGCTTGTCTTCCAAATGATCATGAATTGAACATTCTTCTTCTAGAAACTTTTCATATACCTTACCAAGAATGTTCACCTTAAAATATCTTATTCTTATCATTACTTTTAAAACCAGTTAACTAAATTCGGTGTTCATTTATATGCGAATCCGCTTGAAAGTAAATCGGATTTCTAAATACAACAATTTTATCATTCACAGCTCCAAATCTGTCGTTCATTTACTACTGTACTAATTTAATTGCCTCAGAAAGAGACTGTAGTATTACTTCCAGGAAGTAATCGTTTGTTTCAAATGGCTTTCGACACGACTCTAAATGAACAAGTTTGTTTCTACAGATGAAAACTATGAAAATGTATAATATACCAATTTATTTTTACTCTGAAGCGTGACATAAAGTCAAATAACAAAAAGAATTAGATGTTTCTTGAAATTTATTTGTGAATATTTTAAAGAAAAAAATTACCATTTGAGTAACAAACGACGAAAATACATAAAAACACAAGAAAAAAGTCCATTGTACAAAAATGCACTTTCAACAGTAAGTAAAGAGAAACTGATAGATAAAAGGAACTATGGGACAGGTTTATTTGACGACCATCGGTACTAATCTTTCAGTTCGGGACCCCTTATTCTTTGTAGATCTTTAAAGAGGTCGACAGATTTTGTCACACAGAAGACTAGCTTTAAAAATATAGTGGCTGATCGCATTATTAAAACTACCCTTAGGAGTTATCAGAACTGATCGAGAGTAAAGACAGGATGCAATAAACCGGACATATTTTTCCCAAATATCACTGGTGCAGCATGGGTCTCTAAGACCATTTTAGAATGAAAAGTATGGGAAATTAGGAATGGTGTGTATCCGCCTACTGAAAGACATCCTTATTATCCGTTGAGTTAGTTTGGAGCTAAAATATACTTTGTGTAATCGCGATAAACCAATTAAAAAATCATGACGGATTTTCAAATAGGTTTGCGGGCTGGATGAATATCTACGACGGGCCGTAGTTTTAGCATCACTGGTCTAAAGAATTATTTATTTTGGTTATTATTTGTAGGCAGTGCCGTAACTAGGGCGGGGCAAGTGGGGCATCTGCCCCGGGCGCAAAAATTGTTAATGGCAAGTTGTGTGAGGTTGCATGGCACAATGACAGGGGCGATTTCACTACTATACTCGATCCAGACACTACGCATAGCAACTATAAATCCCGATGATGTTATTGACGAGTATGCTGAATTAAAATTACGTAGAATAACTTTTTAATATTAAAATATGTATACTTGCTGCATGCGCGTACCAATAAATTTACTTCGGGGGGGGGGGGGGGGGTCTGATTCCCAAAACCAATTTCCAGCAATTGATTAAAAAAAAGTCCAATTCAAATAATATAAACTTTTATAAAGTTTTTAGTTCTCATAACTCAACGCAGCAAGTAGTAAGAGAAGAACGTAGCAAGTTGGTAGCGTGGTTATCGCAGATTCCACAAATGTCAGTACACAGGAGGGGAGGTCCGGACCCTCCCCCTGGGTACGTCCTTGACTTTCTGTATTTAAATTATGTATATGTGTAATTATAGGTATTTATAATTACGTATTTAAATTTTGTACATTTATTGTGAAAAATTATATCATTTATAGGTTATTTTTATTTATTATTCGACTAGAGAGATGCCCGTTGAAATTCAACGGGAAAGCTTTTTGTGAAATAAAAATGAACATGGTGCTACATTGACTTTCTTTGGATGGCAAGAAAACAAACTTTCGTACTTTTAGGAGTTCGTTGTTTCTAGTTTAGAACTCCTACGGCGATTCTAAGTACCTAATTTAAATATGCGAATGATTAACATTCTACATTCAAATGTATTCCTTCCCGTAAATAACGCAAAGAACGTTGTTTACATTGGTTGCTATGAAAAGAATTTCTCTCTCGTACTAATTGTAAGAGCATTCAAAGCACGCTTTCTCCATTAAGGATTGCAATAACAATAGGATTTCGAGGTTTAACAATGTAATGGGTTGGCATGGCAACACCCAGTTAAAATGGCAAGATTTTCCCAAAATATGTGAATTAAACGTTTAGCATGTGGGATTTCGAACTGTAGGCGGAAATAGATGAACGGAATAAGTCACTTCATAGTTTTTTCTTTAAAATGGGCTACATTTGAAGATCATAGGTGAATTATTTCTAATTTAGATCTCAAAAAGAATAAAAGTCTGCTAATCAAAAAGTCGATTTTTACATGTTATCATATGGGAAATGGAAAGGCCTACCTTGGAGTCGAACCTAGGACTTTTTTCGAGATTTAATTTCGTCATCATCTTACAATATGTGAATCGATCATTTCTGCTAAATATCAAAAGTGAATCTTGTTCCATTATGGAGTTATTCGCATTTTTATAGCGTGACAGAGGGAGCCACAAAAGGACAAAGGGAGAGAAGTAGCCTTCTATTATTGTTAGATAATTTTTTATGGAAGGGGCGCATATTTGCTAGTTTGCCCCGGTTGCTAAAAAAGCTAGTTACGGCTCTGTTTGTAGGTTATTTATATGTTTATGATAATGTTGAAAAAATGTATGAATAATTCATTAATATAAACATTTATAGTCAAGTAGAGAGATTAAAAAGCGAATAGAATATAATTGTGACTACGGAGGAATGGAATGATAAAAGATAAGAGACTGGAATAAAAAAGGCGATGGAATTCACAGAGAGAAATATGTGGGTGTACGGAGGGAATATTTTTGGGAGGAAAATGTTTTACGTGCAATAGTGCCAGCGAGCATCGCTGTAGTTTTGTCGTTTGAGAACTAAAATAAAAAAGAAACGAACAACGTTTACAAGGTGTGACATTGTACTGTATGACTGAAATCTCTATTCATAAAACGGGTTATCCTGTGCGTTAACTTTGATTAAGAAAAGCATAAAATTATCAATTTTTAATGTGTCCTATTTAGTTGATCGTGTAAATATATGTTGAAAAATTATTCGAAAATGTTTCATATAGTTTGAAGTAATATTAAATAAAACTATCGCTTCAATATGGAAAAGGTAAAAATTATTCATTAACGGCAATTTTTCAATTTATCTCCACAGTTCACTTTGATAGAAAACTAATATAAGCGTACTTCAATCAATATGCCTACACGAGTTATGTTCAATGAACAATTGGAGAATTTATAATAAAATTTAAAGTAATGCTTGATTCTTTAGATTATAAAATTATAACACGTGGTAAATTCCATGTGATATTAATCATAAAATTTAACCTTGAAAGTTTGTGCTTCAGTTTTATATCTTGATAAATATTTCTATCGCGTCAAATCATTTTCCATAATATTTTTGCCGGTGTACGACTCAGAAAACCTTGGAATGAGAGACACGTGAGTTAAATTGAGTGATTCTTTAAAAAATTTCGCTCAATTGTTTGATCATTGGCATAATTTGCAATTGCTTTCAACAAATCGTTGACCTTCAAGGACTATTTTTTTCTGGAGCACTTTCTAATTACCCGGGCGAAACTAAGTTCCAAAAAAGAAGACGCTGTTAAGGGTATGAAAATATTCTATTCAATGATGCAACGCCATCGCGGCATTGCTTAACTGGTTCGCTGAATTGAATGAGTTAGAGCGGGGAAAAAAGAAAAAAAAACTTAATAACGCTTTACACTGACTTACGCTTTCATAAATGCTCCATTAAATGAATGTGCGCAAATACTAGATGACGAAATGTATATCTTTAATAACATATTATTTCGAGTTTTCATCTTAGTCGCGAAAATTACTCTAGTTGAAAGTAAAAAGCAATGTGGCGTGATTGCGTTAAATTAATAGAAGAGAATTTTCGTATCAAAAGTAAAAATACGAAAAAATTGGGAATGGACGTGATATGCGAGGGAATGTGAGATAGAAATGGAAAGGCGGCAGTGATCTGGTGTGTGGGCGAGTGGGAGGGGCTGGCAGAGTGTGGGAGGAAGAGGATGGGGAACAGGCGCCAAGGGGTGAGAGAAAGGCTTAGGGTGGGAGAGAGACCAATTCGGGCGTAAATTCCCAAGGGAATAAAGAGGCAGTCTAGTCTATTTATGGGTATAAGGCCCGTCTGGGACACTGTCTCGGTGATAGTCAGCAATTTCTCCCCTCTCGACAAAACATTTTGCCCTCCTTCCTTTCTCCTTTTTCCCATCCTCAGACTCATATTCATATGCTTCTCTTCACTTTAGTTCTCGTGTCCAGTTTCTCTATCATCTCTCTTTTTAGCAGCACCTTTCCCTTATCCAATTTTCGTCCAATATCCTTGTCCCTCATTTCGATTTTTTCACGGATCACTGGGTTAACAAACATTTAAAGACACAACGATACCTGGGCATTATATGATCGATGGCTCAAGTGGTAATTTATACTTTCTGTAATACTTGATTATTTATTTGTATAAGTCGGTTAATTTATCAATTTGAAAGATTTGATATTAACTTTTCACAAGATCCTAATTTTATATAATTAGCAGTTTGGCTGCGAGTTACTGCTTAATTTCTCTTGCTCTCTAATAATCAAAAATGTTCAATGACTTAGTCGAACTCTACTTAAAAAAGTATTAGTTTCACTAAATTTATTTGGTTTACACCATATTATAATAATACCAGTATGTATCTGGAGAAGTGTGTAATTTTTCGGGTCCAATTTAGAACAAAATTGTCTTGCGGGAGTAAAATATTGTGTTTGTACTTTGTCTGCGAAGGGCTCTATATTTAATCTCTGCTTGCATTTTTTCATATTATGTCCTCAGACATTTTGTCTGAGCGTGAAACGGAAGCATGCAGGAAAAAGTTTCGGTCCGTCTCAACGCATAATCCAGGCCAGTGAGGATGCTACCGCCGTCTCTCTAGCCAATGCACCCGCCATCTCCACCCCCTGCCCTCCCGTCTCCACTGAGTCTCCTCGCATTTCCACTCACACTCCTGCCATTTCCACCGCAATTCCACGTCTGTCTTGTCTCTCTCTCCGTGTCTCTTCTTATACCTCCACAACTTAACCCTGCTCCTTCCACTTTTCTTCAGCCTTCTTTCCCTCTCATCCTCTTTCCTCAACACTCTGCTTTATTAGAAACCTCACCCCCACTCTTACGCCGTTGTCAACTCTTCTACAAGCTTATCCCTATCCTCTTCTCTTTACCTTCTTTCTGGCCTCTCTTTTCTCCTCTGGCAATTTCGTTATCACTACGAGCCCTGAGTCTTCCATTTTAACCCGCTCTCCTTAAATTCTCATCTGTTCTTCTTGGACCCTTGTCTTTGTATATTGAACCTTCATAAACGCTCTTCCTCCTTTAGTTTTCATTGGCTCTTCTCTCCGCTCATCCCGGACTATCCATTTACCTCTTCTCCTCATTATTTTCTTAGATTTCTCACCTTATCACTTCCATCTGTTGTCATCGGATTTAACTAACAAAAAGTTTGTTTCTGCTAAGCAAGTGTCACAAAAATTTACATTATGTAGATGTGTTTTTGTATAATAATTTTATATTTTCTAATTAACTTGTTACATATTTGTGAATCTGAAGTGAAATATGTTTTGTCATAAATATTTTAAGCAGTTGTGCTAACCAACGGTCAGATGTAAAAAAAGTTATCATTTAACAGGAGATGATGCGTAAATTAGTTGCATGTACGAGTGAAGGTTGAAAGGTTTTTTTACCTGACTATGAATGGGTATAGAAATAAAACTAAATTACTTTCTCATATACGTAGTATATTGAGAAAGTATTGTTATCGTGAAAAAAATCGACTTCGAGGTTTTGATGGAAATATACGTTTTAGGTGTCCCTGAGTCCATAAAAGTGGTTTTCGCCATACCGTCTGTCTGCCGGTCTGTTCGCTGTTCTAGGGCCCAAACGGGTACATGGAATCGAATGATATTTCTTATTTGTGCAATATATCACCTTTTGCAGATCATTTTTTCGTAAAAATGATATTGCGCAAAAATTAAGTGTAGTTTATTCTTGGCGATTTTTAAGAAAACTTTATTTACACAAAAATGGCTTCAGAGAATTTGATTAAAATCAATCCAATTGTAGATCCTGATGTCAAAAATAATACTGCCTAAGTCATATGTCTCTTTAAATTACTATATGACGTCCAGTGACATTACAATGTACGCTAAGCTACCTTACCTAAGACTTATGACGTCACACCTCCGCCGCGATCCATTCAAACTCTTACTACAACCTTGCGGTTAAATTAAATCGAATGATATCTCATATTTATGGATAACATCATTCATAAAAGACATTCTGAAGAGATAAACGATATTGCGCAACAATTAAGGGTACTTGATTCTAGTATATTTTGAAACGAAATTCGATTTACTCAAAAATGGCTCTAAGGATTTTGATTAAAATTCATCCAAACGTACAGCCTGATGTCACAAATAATACTAACTAAGCTATATGTCCCAAAAACGTCACTATATATCGTCCAGTGGCATTATTTCTGTACAAGAGGCTCAGCGCATGCATCAGAGGGGAGGGGGAACTCGGAAATTCCCCAGTATATAATTCCGTACATCTCTGTTAACGCCTCGCGCTTATTAGTCAGAGGTATTAGACGTGAGAGGTTGATGGTGTCAGTCGTTTTGGTTCTGTTGCTACGCATTATTAACAGAATTGGCGGCGAATTGCCAAGCAAAGAGTGTAGTGAGACCAAACGTATATACGTATCTGAGAAAGTTTGTGCAATGCATATTGCGCCGTTTATTTTTTTATATAATCATCACCAAGATCGATACAGGACTGATCTTTAGAAAGTACTGAATACAAACCATTAAAAAAACATTTTCTTGTCCTGCAAAGTAGTCTTGAACAGCTGATTTCAACTCTTCTTCGTGTGAAAATCGTTTTTTAAATTTATGAACAGGAAGTAGTCACTGGGGGCCAAGTCAGGGCTGTAGGGGGGTTAGTCAATTTGTTCGAATTTAATTTCTGCATTGTCTGCTAACAAATTAGAGCCTTGTGAACGGGTGCGTTGTCGTGCAACAGGAGAACGCCTCCAGACAACTTCCCATGCCGATTCTCCTTGATGGCTTCTTTTAACTTTTCCAAAATGTTGGCATAATAGTCCCCTGTTATAGTAATTTTTGGAGGCAAATAGTCAATTAAAATAATTCCTTTGGAATCCCGAAAAACGGTGGCCAAAAAACGTTTAATGAATATGTATTATACCTATATTGTTAGTGGAATGACTAAAATGCATTATGAGAATTCCTTTTAGCTCAATTAACAATATAATAAGAATTTTGTTCTCCCCGAGTCACAAAGTCCCGTTTTCCATACCTAGAAATAAGGACATGTCCCGCTTTTCATGTCTGGAAATCTGGCAACCCTAGTGCCCAAGTATTGGGGGCGCTAACCAGATTATCTATCTATACATTACTTACGAATGAATAAGTATTGGATACCGATTTATATCGCAGAACAGGCAGAAATCTAGATGAAATTATGTTTTTAAATATCAATTACTTTGCGGAACAATGAATTAATGAACAAGTTATTTTCAGAATATCTTAACAAATATTTACGGAATGGGCGCTGGATTGGTTTCTCGTTCGGGGCGCCAAAATACCTCGGGACGCCCCTGATTCTAGTGTTGAAATCAAGAAAGTAGATTTTTTTAGTCAATCGTTAAAAACGCCCATAGTCCACACTCAGTTTACCGAATAATAACTATCTGCAACTATTAACGTTGCAATCTATTGTTTGACGTAGCTACAAAAATAACTTCGATGCTTTACAAAAAGCACGAAGCGAATAACACAATTCATTCGTTTATTTAAAGGCTTAACCGAAGATAATTGAATCGGAGGCAGCAATGCGGGTTGCCTTGACAACACCCGGAAAGAGTACGAAAAAGCCATAAAATTTCCAAAAGTTATGCGTATTTCTAACAAATACTTTCGTGCAACATATAAAAATCGCAAGAATAAAATTTTTATAATTTTAGCTGTCGAATCAAGCAAAAATGGAGAAAATTCGTCCATATGTACGTATTTTGATGAATGAAAGAAAAAACTCTTGCACCTTGAAAAATCGAAAATCCCATGTAAACTTATGGGAAAAAATAATCGTCTCCTAGAGTCAATCCGGGCATTTTTCCGGAATGTTTGATTTTTCTAGATACCATCACATGGGGATTTAGCGGTTTTGAAATTTTCAGCTCTTAATTCCATCGTGAAATGTCAAAAGTATCGTGACAGACAGACACGGACACTTGAGAATTTATATATACTGAGGATAACATACACTTTCTTAAAAATTACAAAGTGCCACATAAATAGTTGTAAGATTTTTTACATTGCACAACTTTATTACTTATATAATTACATTGCTATAATTAATTCGCCAAAAATAAATAGTAAATTTCTGAAATATAAGAATTCACTTTGCTTGTAAGGTTCATTCAGGAAAAACTAGATACTTTCCGTCGGGATGCTGCGTCGCGTGGCCAATTCTTTATGTTGAGGACGTTTCGTCTGCATGAAAACAGATATATATATATATATATATACATACATACATACATACATATTTTTTGGTGTTTATTTTACGTGTGTCACTTCGACACCCCCAGCAGCTCGCCAACCTGAAGTCATCTTATTGGTGCTCACTGGGCTTCCTTATCCCAACAACAACTTGTTGCCATTAATTTATCTCATTTAACTTTCCTTTTCCGTAATCATATATATATATATATATATATATATATATATGCGTTGTTGGTGCTTGAATTCTGCAAGCGCTTAAATAAACACCACACACAAACATCTAAACTCGTAAATAAACCAACGCGACAGCATTTGAACTACCCATTTAAATAAGAAAATAGTTTTCATTTTCTGGTAAATTAAGGCATCTATCCGAAATTTCTAAATTTTCTGACAATCGGCTCACGTCTAAATTTTCGAATTTCAAGTTTCATGGCTCAGATCACCCTTTTTAAACAATAACTATAATCATCATTAAGACAATATCCTATATGTTACACTAAAATTTAATTAAAATTAGGATATTTTGCGTGTTATGATTATGGTGTCATCATCCTTGCCTTTTAGTACGTATCCGGATAAAAAAATTAATTTAAAATTATCACGTCATCATATGTATACGTCGTTGGCTGAAATCAAATGGATTGTAATGCAGTATAAGCATTAAATCAATGCTCCTGTAGTATGTAAAATCAATTATCATTGAAATGCATTGGAGTCGTTGCTATGGTAGTTTATATTTTTCATTTTTGAAGTCCGAAAAAAATTTCATAATTTTAAGATTAAAATCAAATTCTTACGCAAATTCAGCATGGATTCGAATTTTGTCTCCAATAAAATTAAACCTCATTTTTTTCCCGCAGTATGGTGTATGTTATGACTTTGTACCATAATTGTAAATAATTTAAAAAACCAATTTTATGTAGCCCTGCACAGTTTTCAATGCTTTTTTATGGGTGTTTAAAATTGGGATTTGGGGTCAAGAACATACCTTAAATGTAACTTTTTCTGTAATTTCTGATTTTTTCCCGAGATTGTACCCAATGACCTATCTTTCTTCCAAATTTCAGCTCTGTAACTCTTTTAGAAGCTTTTACATATATGATATATCCTATATATATCCTATATCATATATCCTATATATGTAAGAAGCATCTATTTATAATGATATAGATATCCACACACACACACGTTACGGCTAATTCATGTACTTGCCCAATTCATGAAATAGGCAATTTTTGTTAAACTCCTTCCTCTGCCCAATTCACGAACTAGGCAGTAAAATTGCCTAATTCATTAAATGAGCAAAGCGTTGCTCACTTCATGAAATGAGCAAAAAATGGCCTATTTCATGAATTTGGTAATTACACGAATTAGGTGTAACAAATATATAGAGTACAACCTGAGAAGAAAATTCACTTCAACCTGAAGATGCCAGATGTAATGCAGGCGAAACGCCTTCAACAATGAGCATCGACAACGCGGCATAACACCGCGATGGAAAGTGTATCAGATCGTCATCGCGAAAGCCTTCCCGCTAAAAATTAATTAGATCAATTATGCGGCGAATATCGTTTTATAGAACGTAAAAAATCTCATTAGAATTCTCTAACTTTATTTATAAATACTTATTCCTTAGTTAGCGATTTTTTAAATACGGGAAACTTTCAGGTGGCGGCATTAAAATAATGATCTAAAATTGAAATATATTGAAGAAAACTTGAGTTACATCTCGAACGTTAAAATTTCATTAACTATCGTTGCGATATTATTATGGTTCAGTACGCACAATAAACGAAAATATTACGACAGCAGAATTTCATTAGATAGCTATTTTTTGTGCGTATTCCTAAAACCTATATTTAAACGTCTATATTATTTTCCTTATATTGTACATTCCCGTTATAACGAACTTCATGAATCATTTCGTTGTATTGAAATTTCCTTATAACAAACATTTTTCAAAATTAATTACAATACCAGTTATTCAGTTGTCCTGTTGCACGTTTTTAAAGTGCGTTATTAGTACTTTATACTATTTTGCTAAAATAATAACTAAAATCAATAAAACGCCAAAATGCATAAATAACAATATGAATAAATATCAACAGAGGTTATAATTTTGAATGTTTACTTGTGATTATAAAAAAATTTAGAAACCACAAATAATACATCTGTAGTAAGAACAAGCTATCGTTTTTTCAGCATCAATAGATGTACAAAAACTTCTTTTATTTTCTCTGAATAAAATCTGTGATTTCAGATTGCACTAAACATTTTGTTGCAATTATCATTAAATAAATGGCATTTATTTGGCTAAAATGCGGAATATCATTACAACTAGAAATAAAGTGTCATACTTTTTGAATATTCGTTGTTGCTTCTGTGGCAGTAATTTTGGGTTGCTCCAGTAAGTCAACATCCTCTTCGTTATCAGAGTCGGTCAGTTTTTCAGATTTTGTACCATCCCTTCCTTTCTATATAATAAACTAGCTGAAACGCCCGGTTTCGCTAGGGAAAGTTTTATTTTAAGTAGCAAACGATTTTTATTATTTATTATTTTTATTAAAATATCACTTTTGTTGTCATCACCTAATATAAAACGCTTGATATCTTTGTCTGCGCGACGGGGATGCATCGCCGAAAATGTCTCCATGTCACGCTCTTAAAGCGCGAATAACTCGATCAAATATGCAGACATAAACTTTAAATTTGGCAGAGATAATCTACTCGGATATGAAAATACTGTGACAGAAAATCTTACGAAAAACTTCCAGAATTTGACTCCAGGGGATGATTTGAATTCCCCATAAGATAACAGGTAACAATCGACTTTTTGACGTGCAGGATTATCTACTTTTTGACATTAAAATTAGAAAACATTGACTAACGAACTTTAGATCTAAACCACTTTAACGAAAAGATTACGTTTCTTATTCCTTTCATCATTTTTTGTCTACAGTTCGAAATCCTATTGTTATTTCAATCCTTATGGGTTTAAGCGTGCTTTGAAGGCTTTTAATACGAGAAGGAGGGAAAGACGAAAGGAGGGAGAAAATCTTTTCATAGCAATCAATGTAAACAACATTCGTTGCGTTATTTACGAGAAGGAATACCTACAAATCTGAAATACTATTCAAAGTGATTAAAAATCGTAATAATGAGCTAAATTCAATATTATTTAAATAGAAACTATGAAAATCTGAGGAACGTGCTTGACGTTTTAATAAACTAACCGAGCATGTAAAAATTTTATGGGGTGAAGGATCGTGCGGTAGGTTACGGGAGTTAGGTAGAAGAATGGAGTACTTGAGGACGGTTCTGGAAATAGGGAGAGAAAGACAGGTTTAAAAGAATAAAAGAATCAGGAAAATAATAATAAAAGGCTATGTTGTCCGTCCGTTGGTCTGAGTGTCAAGCTATTAAAACGCGAATAACTCGATCAATGATGTAGATAGAAAATTGAAATTTGGCAGAAATTTATATAATGAGCTAATCAGAATATTTTATTTAAAGTTGACATGGTAATTAAAGAAATTACTGTCCGTTTGTGGCACTATTTTGAGGGGGATATAGTGCACTTCCTCCGAATAAAACTAATTAAATTTTAGAAGAAAAGGAGGAGAATGGGTGGGAGGAAGATGGAGGATGGGAAGAAAAGAGGAGGGTGAAAAATAAGAGGGAGATAGGGATGGACAGTGAGAATAAGAAAGAGGGAAAATACGAGAGAAAGAATAGGAGGGATGAGAATGGGAGGGAGGCAGAGAGAAAAGGGAGGAAGAATGGGAAGTACCTTAATTTTAATACATTACCTGCACATACCCGTCATATCTGACGGGCAATTACGCTAGTATTACAATAAAAATAATACAATAAATTTTGAAATGTACTTACTGTTGCTGTTGGGTACCCCATGTTTACCAAACGTTCGCCATTCCTTCATTACGCAAGCAATGTTTACATTAACATTTACTATTTTAGGTACTGTATTGTAAAGATTTACCATTAATATAAGTACGCATTAATGTCTTACTTAATATTCACATGGATAGGTGCACCAAAGCCTTTAAAGCAGCAATAAAATTATTTCAAAGGTCATATACTAATGTATGTTCCCAGTTGATTCACGTAGAAGAAATTCTACTTGCGCAGGATTTGTTCCAGCTGCCTTTTCAAGCAGCAGGCGAGTAGCAGCCAGCGTCCTAACCACTACACCACCGGAACCCCCGTGTCAATACTAATAGCCAAAACGTAAACAATAAACAACATATTGGTTACCAAACAAATGTAATGTATCGATTTATGTTGCGATAAATCTTTCAGTGTTAATGGTAAATGATAACAATGTTATAATATTCCTTAAAAATCATTTGTCTCACTTTAAAAAAAGTATTAATATAGACTATATTTAGGCATGAATCCATCTGTACCCTTTATCTGGGCGTTGGCTATTCTTCCTCGACGACATGCCATGGCGTGGATTTTCCTTGCATTAATCTTTACGTGGCTATCTCCCTTTGAAGAGGACAACAATTAAGAAATTTAGCTTTGTTGCCGCATGGAAAATGCTTATCTAAACCGATAAATTTTGCGCTTAAAGAAACTTCGAGCGATTTAGCATGCAATGCGACAGAACATGAACAGAATTAAAATATTCAGTCTTTCGTGCCTAAAATAAGCCATTTCCCGTGATCGTAAGTTAATATCTAGGTATATTCATATCCACATCAGTAAAGGGCTGCATAGAATTTTGCGGTTTCTCCACTCTATTTTCCAAGCATTCTTATGGAAATAATATTTTGTTGACCCCATGGGGTATAAGAGACCCCACGGTCTGCAAACCTAGACCAAGTTCTTCCTTTTGTCCATGGGACGGCCCATGAAACTTTTGAATTCGGTAGTTTCAACGGTGTAAAAACGTATAAAGAACATACATACACGCACACACTAAAATATTTATAATATTGTAAAAATTTTCTCCGTCACGTAACGCCTAAAAGTACAGGATTAAAACCTAAAAAAGGTACTTCTAGAACTGCTACATAGCTAAAATTTGGATGGAAGATTGGTCATGGGGTACAACCCCTGGAAAAAGGCCGAAACTCGAGAACAATTTATATTTAAGGGGTGTTTTTGACTCCATTGTCCAATTTTAAACACCCATAAGAAAAGCATTAAAAACGGCGCAGGGCTTTATAAATTTTCTCTTTTTAATTAGTTAAAACTAAGATACAAAGTCGGGACATAAACCGTTCTCTGGAAAAAAGAATTTAGTTTGATATTTTTGAAGAGAGAATTCGAATCCGAGACTAATCGGCGTAAACATGTGTTTTAATCAGAAATATTATTTAATCCGAAAATATTAACTACCATGGCAACGAGTCCAATGCTTTTCAATTGCTTTAACTCTACGTATCACTCTTCAACCTACCGACACCGATTTCCCTTTTGAGTGGCGAGACGTCAGTTTCTAGCAAGAGCGGCGTTTGGGTTCACCATCAATAAGTCTCAAGGCCAAACATAAAAGAAAATGTTTTTGACATGGACATGTCGCCGCGTAACTAAACGGGATAATCTACGTTTTGCTCTCGCAAACTACCATGACACAACGTCTGCCGACATTGTATTTAAAGAGGCTTCATCTTAATTGAAACTAATGAATGTTTAAAACAAACTTATTTCTTATCTGATTGTATCAATAAAAATTTCTAAATTAATTTTCTTATTTGCCAAAACAATATACGTAAAGTATAAATGCGAAATACTGCTCTTCCTCTCCCGCTTCCAAGTGTGACCAACGTTACCTTAAGAAATCTATTTATTTTATAAAATTTAAAAGCAAGCGGAAGCTGCTTTTAAGGGTTACTAGTGAGCATTAAATTCTTCGTTTGTTAATTCGTGAGTAATGAGTAAATCGATGTCTACGGATACATATTCCTCAAATTCTACCTCACTTGGATCACCTGCCACAGCAGCGATTGATTTTCGTAGATTTTTAGCATACTTTCCATAATGGAAATGGGCTTTTACGTAGTTTTGTCGAATTAACTGTCTGCCTGTCTATTCCCCCTATTAACTTTTAAACCAATAGACCGATTTTCATGAAACTTGGTGAAAATCTCTTGCTACATTGCCCAAGCTCCCGAAGATAGTTTTTGTTGCGATGATTGAAGTCCCGGGTTCGATTACAAGAACTATCCTTTCCATTTGATTTTCATGGGAAATCTGAAATCCATCGTGCAGGAAAATTTTCTCTTGCATATTAAAATATTGTAATATTGTAATTGTAATATCGGATCGAGTTTTGCACTGTTCTCTCAGGAAAAGAATGAAGATTTTAATTTTTATCGTAGAATTTTGCTTATTGATTGTATTTCTTAGAATTTTGCGTAAATACTGGCGAATTTGCAGTTTTTATCACTCATTACGAGAGTGTTGCCATAGCAACAACTATTGTTGGACTCGGATTCGGTATATTCTAATACGTACACGCGTTATTTTTGCCGCACAAATACACGGGATCAATTTAATATTTCGTTCGAATGTATTGGTAGTATTTTACTAGGGGCCCGTTAGAGTACTTCCTGCAAACATGTCGAGAACTTTGCGTGAAGTGGCCCAATGTGATAGTTCCTATGACAAAATTGTTGCACAGGGTGTTATTAGTTGAACCACTTTTATTGCCACTCTCAAAATAATCATATAGCTCACACCATTTTCATAACCAAAAATACACACACCACCATTTAGACACACTTACCGGTACACAACATTTATTGTTTTGTTCACTATTTCTGATGGTACAGCAAATCGTATGTTCTATGGTTTGTTTAATATTAAGTAATAATTACAATGAATTGGAGTCGTTTCTGATTTCAAGTTTCTTCCCTACGTGTTTCATTTGTTTTATATTTACACGAAACTTTTCACATAAATTTTCAATAAGTTATTGTATTTGATGCGTTTGTTTCATTGAGAGCCTAGTGCAAATGCACTTGAAAGACCGAGTCCAACAATGCAAAAATCTGAGATCAACAATGCCAGCAACATTAGGAAAGTCCTTTTTGATATGTTGAAATATAGGAGAAAATCTAATCTAAACTTAAAATATGAGTAATCGCGAATTAAACGATAAAATCAAAGGTAGAATCTCCATTTCTTTCTACGTGAAATAGTCTAAATCTCAAGTGAAGGTCTCGATCGTAAATTATTTTTAAATGCTAAAGACTAAAGGTGTACACATCGTATCCCAGCCGACTATGTATTAATCAAATGTTAAAACGAAAACTTTCCTGATATTGTACCCATGCCTTTTCGGGAGACGACTACCCGCTTAATATTACGCGCCGAATTTTCAGTCGAAAGATTTGTCGAAATCGAGCCTACCGTTCTTGATTTATTTGCATTTATACTGGGAGGTGACGTCACTCGAGACAATCTGTTTTTTGTCCTTCATGCGTTTTATTGTAAGCTTAGTGCAAATGTACTTGAAGCCCGAGTCTAACAATGCAAAAATCCGAGATTAACAGTGCATATCCGCGATGACTTTAAAGCTATTAAAGACAGTATAAGTATTAAATAAATGATTAAATGGAAAGTAGGCATCATAAGTTCTGTTTGGATCATCTTGTTCATTTCTATCTCCGATTTTTTTTCTTCCTGTTCAGTATCGTTGTTGAACGTTTTCATTAAAATTATTTCAATTTTTCTAAGCATTTCTAAATTGTTGGTTTTTAACCGACCACCAAGCTCCAGCAATCATGTCATTTGCTTGTTTGATGTAAATTTTACCTTCTTTATGATGTATGTGATCAAGCGGAATCCGTTTCAGTTCAGTTCTGTAATGAATTTTCATATCATGATTTACGTCAACGTCCACTGGTTATAACATGGAGGTAGAATTCGGTGCTAGATATTCAACCTGAACCTTTTTAAGGAGTGGGTGCATGTCGAATATTTGTAGATCAGTATCAAAATATTGCGTTTTTCGATTTTCATATTTGTATCAATATTTATTAACCACTTGTTAAGGATATCCTATGTCATTAACGTCCGCAGGTTTTCACAGTAATCGCATGTAAGGGAAAGAAAATTTTTGAAGTAACGATGCTTAGGTGATTTTACGATAACTAATGACTTAATCTTTTCAGTTCTCATTGCATTGCAACAAAAGAGTGCGATTAATCATTGTTTGTATATCTTGCCCTCTTTAAAGTAATCGCTCTTAGCGGAAAGCGTAAGATTCGGCAACAACTAATAAAACATCTTTGACTCATCAGCGTTAAAAATATAATTTGAACTGTAGCCATTAATCAGCTCTTTAATTTCTCTTGCATGCCTTTCGTTCATGGAATGTCATTTACTTCTCTGCAGATTAATTTTTATGCAATCCCAGATAGTTCACGGAATCTGTTGTGCCAACCAGCATTTGCTTGAAACAATTCATGTCCAAGCAGATTTACTAATTATATTGCCTTTTTTCACTTTAGTGGACCACTGGAATGTTTCTAGAGATAAGAGTGGAATGGAAGACATCATGTTTATGGGAAAAATTACGAGATGATTGGTTAAGGATAACGTGATAACGTGATAAATTTTGTTAATAAATTATGTTAATAAATTAACAAAACCGATCAAGTTAATAAAAATATGGAGAGGTGCACCTATATCTACGTTACCGTGCAATTCACCAAAGTGGTGCTATTGATCTCACGTATTTTATCGCCATGATATTCTCTTCTAATATACGTTGGCGCTTCAACTATCCCTAAAACCTCATCTGCTAAACTTTCCGACCTATGTTTCTCCAGAAGCCTTAACCTAGCGTTCAGTCTACGATCCTCCAGCGATACCAAAATTGAATCCTTTAATAGCGACGTTACGCTTTGCTCATGGTCATAGATTTGCTTTACTAATGTGGGTGCCCTGCGATGAACTCAAGCTGCCCTTCTCATACGGATTTCATATAACTGAGGCGTATTTGACTTGCGATATAATCAATGAAAAATAACACATTTCTCCAACTATTCTGTATTATTCCGTACTATTCCTTTTATGAAGGGCAATTTCTTGTTTGCTGCGCTAACACACTGGAAAATCTACATGAACCTCGAAAGGTTGCGGCAAATAGTGACTCTTAACTCATATTAACCAGGTTGTAACGAGTTTTTTTTTTACAACAAACAGCATAGTTGTCGATATATATGCTTTACTTTATATTCTAACAGTGTTTACTAAAATAATAATACTAAATAATAAACACTCACTCACACACACACACACACACACACACACACATATATATATATATGTATATATAATAGGGAGATGCCCGTTGAAATTCAACGGGAAAGCTTTTTGTGAAATAAAAATGAACATAGTGCTACATTGACTTTCTTTGGATGGCAAGAAAACAAACTTTCGTACTTTTAGGAGTTCGTTGTTTCTAGTTTAGAACTCCTACGGCGATTCTAAGTACCTAATTTAAATATGCGAATGATTAACATTCTACATTCAAATGTATTCCTTCTCGTAAATAACGCAAGGAACGTTGTTTACATTGGTTGCTATGAAAAGAATTTCTCTCTCGTACTAATTGTAAGAGCATTCAAAGCACTCTTTCGCCATTAAGGATTGAAATAACAATAGGATTTCGAGGTTTAACAATGTAATGGGTTGGCATGGCAACACCCAGTTAAAATGGCAAGATTTTCCCAAAATATGTGAATTAAACGTTTAGCATGTGTGATTTCGAACTGTAGGCGGAAATAGATGAACGGAATAAGTCACTTCATAGTTTTTTCTTTAAAATGGGCTACATTTGAAGATCATAGGTGAATTATTTCTAATTTAGATTACAAAAAGAATAAAAGTCTGCAAGTCAAAAAGTCGATTTTTACATGTTATCATATGGGAAATGGAAAGGTCTACCTTGGAGTCGAACCTAGGACTTTTTTCGAGATTTAATTTCGTCATCATCTTACAATATGTGAATCGATCATTTCTGCTAAATATCAAAAGTGAATCTTGTTCCATTATGGAGTTATTCGCATTTTTATAGCGTGACAGAGGGAGCCACAAAAGGACAAAGGGAGAGAAGTAGCCTTTTATTATTGTTAGATTCACTAGCGTAAGTGTCCGCCAAATGTGACGGGTATGCGTGGATCAAGTATTAAATTTACGGCACTTCTCATTCTTCCTCCTTTTCTCTCTTTCTCTCTCCCATCCTCCTCCCTCCCATTCTTTCTCCCTCCCCCCCTCTCTCTCCTTCTCTGAAAAATAGACTTCCTAGTCTCAATCTCATCCTAATAAAGACCATTATCTATCTATCCCTTCCTCCTTCGCTGTCTACCTCTCCCTTTATCTCTCTCTCTCTCTTCCTTATTATCTCACCCTCCCTCTCCTCTGGAAAAATATACTTCCTGGTCTCAATCTCGCCCTAATAAAGAAAATTATCTATCTATCTCTCCCTCTCCCTTTTCTCTGTCTCCCTCCCACTCTCTCCATCTCTGTCTCTCCCCCTCTCTCTCTTTCCATATACTCACTCTCTCTCCCCCTCTCTCTTTCTTTTTTCTTCCTCTCTCCTTTTCTCTCACTTATTAAAACATTCAAAGCACGCTTTCCTTACACATAATTATAACAAATAAATATTAATATTCCCTCCCTCTCGCTGTCCCTCTCTCCCTCCCTCTGTCTCCCATCCTTCCTCTCTCCCTCCCTTCCTCTCTCTGCCTCTCTTTTCACGCACCTCCCCCTTTTTCATTCCCTCCTGTCACAATCCATAGCTCTCTTTTTCTACGTCTCCCTCTTTATCTCTTTCTTCCCATTCTTTTCTAATACTATACCTCCCTTACTCTCTATGTAATTTCCATTCTATAACCCTTCCTTCCTATCTCCCTCCCCACATCCCCATCTCTCTTACTCTACATCTATATAGCCGTTTAGATAAGAAAGAGATTTCAAACTAAATTCCAGTCCCATTAGGATTTCCTGCGAAATTTCAACCTTACACCTAATCGGAAAGTTTGTTAAAAACGCGTTAAAAGTGCCACTGATGACATCAGCGTTAGACAAAAACACATCTAGGCTTTTATTACAGTAATTTTTAAATAATTATAATTCTTCGACCGCAAATTTTATCGCAAATGTCATTGGAATTATATAAATAATGATTACTTAATTAAATTTCTGCGTAAGACTTTCTCTGGCTAAATATTACAACGTAATTCATTCGGCTCATATTTAGTTTTATTGTTATTACTCGAGTTTCGAATATTTTTGCTAAATACTTGATAATTCACCCAAATTTTTATTATGGTGCACTCTAATTAACTTTTTAACCTTGAGCTTAAATGGCATATAACGCATTAATAAAAGAAATGCCTCTAACTGTGGAGTTTTCAGCCTCTTGTATTGTTTTCAGTTTTATAATGCATCATTGCATAAACAAACTTTCACCACGAAGAGTCGAAATTAATCCATATTTTATTTAAAGATTTCAACCTCTGTAATGCTTATCTAAAGTGGGTTCTAACATACAATTAATAAAACATGTATGATGAGTAATCGTTCCAAAAAATGAACTTTGTGTCAGTGAAAGTTGTTCTTCAAGTAAATTTCCATATAATCATAGGAAAAAATGTATGTCGCGATATCTTTGCATAATATGTCTATTTTCAAGTAGTTCCATCTTAGATAAGTTAGTAAAATTATAAAAATGGCTAATATTAAATTTTTAATAGCGGATCTATGCCATAACAAATATTATTTTTGTGAAAAAGTTGGTCTAGCTAAATCTTGTACCCGCATAACTATCAAGTCACATACGAATACAACAACGGAATATTCGTGTTTACAAGCGATTGAACGATTGTGGGTTCTCTGTTAATTATTCCTTTGTGGCATATATGCTTTCATGTATTGCTCTACCCTTTAATGGCTATAGAAGCTGTATTTAAAAAGTAATTTGAATTGTGGTATTGTATTGAAAATCAGAGAGAAAATATTATATACAAAAGTTATAGTTCAGTTTTTCTAACGATGAAACGAAAGGAATTTTCAACAAGAAAATGGGAGTAAAAAATCGTTTTGTCGTATTTACCTGGAATACATACTTTATCTGTCCGTATTCTAATCCCCTTCCTTTCTCTTCAATCATCATCTTCCCTCTAGACTCCGCCTCTTCAATCTACGCCTCCTCTCCGTGCAACCTCATCCAATGTACGCCTCGCGTCCCTCCAACCTCATTGCGTCCCTCCAAAGGCTTTGAGTCTACTCCAATCCCATTAATAACCCTCCCTCGTACCGCCTCTCTCAGACCTCTCAGCTCCTTCGAACCGTTTCATCCCTGCCCCGCACCCAACTCAACCAGATCCATCTTCCGATCCACTGACCTCTACCATTTCTCGCATCTATGACGTAAGCAATAGGATCGCAGACTACTGCGATCTCAACCACGATCACTCGATTATCTCTTTCATATAAGTTGGAAACTGCAGTGAATTCGAGGGAAGAGAAAAAGTGTTGCAATATATAATCAGTAACACATTATAAATAATATTAATTTTGTTGATAGATAGCCGATCTAATCGATGGTCTTTTTGGTTATCAGTTTTATTTGGTTTAACGATAAAATATCATGTGAAATATATTTTCAAAAATTTTTGTCCTTCGCTCATTTTACATCAGTTTGTTTTAAACTGTCGTTATTTAGCTAATTATAAACCATTAAATATGCGGTTTTCTCGATAATATTAATTTTTAATTCAAATTCATATGATTATTACCAATATTGGATTTGGAAAGAAGATGATTTGATAGGCAAAACCATTAATAAAATTCTAAATGAAATTATTAGATATCTTCCCTCAAAATATGGATTTTTAATTTTTTAAATATTTTTTTGTAGCAAAATGCAATAGAGATATTTTTTTTTTAATCTTGAATCGAAAATTAGGTTTAACTTCAGAAAATATTAAGCATTACTAATCATTCCGTTTCTAAATAAAGAGTCAAAGAAACAGTTTTATAAAAAGAACGAATTTTGAAAAATTACGGTTACTTAAAAATAAATTTTGTTAACTATATACACTTTTCAATCTTTAAAGAGCGAGTGGAAAATATTTCACTTAAAGCTGCTGAGAAAAATTGTCCTGAAGTTTTGTTTACAACTGGTTGACAAGTAGTTAACATTTACATAAACTTAATTTCTACACTTATTAGTGATAGAAATATTGGAACGCAACACAAGCGTGAGTCAATGAAAATTGTTGTTGATGATTAGCATTTTAACATATCAGAATTGTTTGGTTGTGTTAGTTTTGATTTTTATAATCACAAATGCTTTTATATAATTTTGGTTACGCGTATTTTCTAGTTAATCGCCAAGATTCAATACATTTATGCGTTAAAGACCGAATGAATTTGGTTGACGATAAGTTGTTAATTTGTATTTATCAATTTTTATTACGAATATTTCTCAATTTTATTTTGCATAATTTGTTTAGCTAATAAAATTTTAACTTTAATTAATTAAACGAGACAGTTACAAAGCTCCTAGGACATTTTAATTGGTGTTAGTGGTGGAATTACCTTCCTATTAATATATTCTGTATGCAGTCCCATAAACGCAGTTTTGATATATGCCAATGCAGAATGCATATTCATTGCGGGTAGCCTACGGACAAGGCTGACCATCTATCGCCTCCCTCTTTCAAAGGGGAAACAACCGAACATATGTGGGAACAGAAGGGCGTCTCCCCCCTCCATTCTCTATCTCTTCTCTTCCCTCCCACCCCCCGACCTCCACCCCACTACCTCCCCTCTCCTCGGTCTTTCCCCTCCTCTCATCCTTTCACACCTAAGGGTCTCTCCGACCTCCGGCGTCAGAGGTCGTGAGTCAAGCGGGAGGCGGCAGATCGTGTTCCCTGGCTTCCGTGACCGGCGTGGGGGAGGTTAAAAATGGGGAGATTGTTCGGAGAGAGGGGATGGCGAAAGAGAGAGATACACGGGAAAGTATGGGAGAGAGTTTAAATAAAAGGGTAAGGCGAGCGAAGGAAGTCGGAGAAAAATTTCGAGGGAAAGAGAGAAAGTGATAGAGAAACGAGATTAAAAACATCGATTTAGATTAAAAAGAGAGATAAAATAAGGGTAACGAGAACAGTTTTAGTGTAGAAATACGAAAGAGGCAATTAGGGATAATAAGAGAAAATGGAAAGATGAAAACATGAAACGGAATGGGAGATTAGTAAATGAATAACGTGATATATAATGCATTAACGAGAGGAAGAGAGAATACATGAAAGCAATGCACGAATGTTAGTATGCAAGATGATACACTGGACGACGGAAAGTGTGAGAGATACTAGAGAGAGAAAAGAATATGGAAATAAGATAAAGAAATGAGAGGAAAACGATGAAGGTAGATATTATTGTGTTTGAGAGATGACAGTTGCGGAGGGATAATGAGAAATGGAGAAAGAAAGAGGTTTGAATGTTGGGAAAGATGCACTGCAGATCGAAATGTGGAATTCGTGGCAATTAACTTTGCTTTGCTTTAACTGATCAATTCAGTTGATCATATTGGAGCATTGATACTGCGCTTGTGTTGATTCGATATATGATATTTATATTTAAAAGATTCAAGCTCTTAACGTTAATATTCTACGTACGTAACGTAAATATGTATTTTAGGAAAAATGACAAGTAAATGCGACGAAATTTAATGTTTTATCATAGAATTTCATACCCAGGTCCGACATGTATAAGATTCCTTGTTGTAAGTACTAATGTTTTAGTGCACGTTTACTTGCCGATTGTTATTTTATGTTGCCTTTCCAAAAGTTCGAATAATTTCAGTAACCTTTCCGCTGATATTTTCCAAGTACAATAATATATGATAGTTGGCAAGACATATTTAGTTATTCTAATTTTTATTTGCAAACTTTCTACTTAAGTTTTTCTATCTTACACTTTAATTTAAATCTTGAAATAATTTCTTCTGGTCTTGCAGTAGCGCTTCCTTTCTTGACTCGTCAGTAGCTGCTTTATTATGGGTTATGGTGGGCGATTTATTAGGGAAGGGATGCGTTCAGGAAGAGAACTAAAAGAAAAAGAGGAAGAAAGAAGTATAAGAGAGGATAGGAGATATGTAAGAGGAGAGGTGAGGCCGTGTGAGAGATTGAAAGTGCGAGAGAGTAAGGAAATACGAACGGTTTCTGAGTGGGATCAAGAAGGGGAGGTGGATTGAGCAGGACATTGGCCAACGCCGCTAGTTTAAGGCGTAAGGATAGTGAACGAAAGTGTGAGAGTAAAGGAGAAAGAGAGTGAAAGAAAGGGAATGGGGTAGGACGTGGTGGGCCTACCATATGTTTCCCCGATAAATACATTCATTGCCCATCCCAGTTCAACCCTTTCAAGATACACGTTGCTTGCCTTGGCTTCCGATCTAGGGAAAGTGGGATCGAATCTCAGGTTGGGTACGAAGGGAGTGACTCACTCATTACTAGGAGAGCGTCCTGGACATAATAAGTAAAACACGTCCTACGAAGTGGAAATCCTCTCTTGACTTTAGGCGATTCTGCGGCAACTTCAAAAATTTCTCTTATTTGATATCTTCTGACTGAATCTAAAGTATTTTCTTATGCAGTTTTAAAAGTTTCTGCATTGATATTCGTGCTTGTTATTAAAATTCTTAAAAATTATTGTTGTTTTTCTTAAATTCACACAGAAATGCTGCTGAGTTAAGTAGTCTCTTGGATGTATATTAGTTCCACTCATATCAGTAATCTGTAGGATTTGCAAAATTTTAATGATTCAAAAAATTAAGAAAAATAAAAGATTTATTGGTCTATTTGCTAGTCTCATAATGTAATTACGAAAAGTAATATGCGACTGACATTCAGAAAATGTGTTTATATAGAACAATGACTTTATTATTATTTGTAAATCATTCTCATTTTTATTGTCTGATAGATGCCCTAAAATGTTTTTCTTAAAAGAAATGCGAGCACGATTCCAATAATGAATTTATGAGTCCACCATCAATCAGACCTAATATTGCACAAAATTCATATTAATAAAATTAGAATAATTAATATTCATATTAATTTTTCTTGCAACAAATACCGATGAAGAAACCTGTTCTGAATTTTTTTAGGGTAATCTGAGGTAACAAGATTTTTAGGAACGATATATTTTTGATTAAAAAGTATTCTTCCAGACTATATAGTAAATTGAGACATACCATTAGGAATTTTGATGAAATCGAACTATTGCAATCTCAAGATGTTTCCACTGAAATATTACGTAGGAGTTCATGCAAAGTAGAGGAAAATTCTACCTTGACCGGGAATCTTTCACTTGTCAAATCATACCGTGTACAGTGAGCGTGACTTATACTTGTTTGATTGAAAATACTTGACTTTTAGGGTATATTAAACGGCATAAAAAAGGATTGCAAATAATAATTAGTAAAATGATCGATAAAAATTTTTTACCTAATACAAACTTATTTTGTTGGCAATTCGATTATTCTGGAATTTTCAACTCATCTCTATCACGTGCAAAAATCAACTTACGAATGAGCAACTTTTTATAGTCAGTATGTCAACGAGTAATTTATTTTAGGCTTATAATTCCAAACCTCATTTTGATAGCTGACGATTTTGATGAAAATCGAATCGTAAACGAGGTCTTCTTTCGGAATGCTTTTTTCTCCGTTCTCAGAATTTAATTGTGTCTGGGATAAGTGGTTACGAGGCTGGAAAGAGATTTCTCGGAAATGTGTCGTTCGTACTTAATAGCTTACGAGAGAGACGGAGAAAACGAGTATGTACAGATCGCGGAGAGGGAGGTCATGATCGAAGGGAGGAACGGCGCGAGAGGGGAAGAGACGCCGAAAGGGGGTAGTTTAGAACGTTAGGACGAGGGTCATGAGTCGCCGGGGATGGAGGGTTGATGCGCGAGGGGGTGAATTTTGGCCAGACGATGGAGTTCCGAGGATGGCGCTGTACGGGGAATAAAAAAAGGTCTGCGAGAGGAGGGAATGGGTGGGTTGCGGTGGGAGAGAAGAGGGAGGTGGAGGTAGGCGGTGGAATACCGTCGGCTGGGCTAACCTAGGAACGAAGCCCCACATATATACACACACACACACATCTGACCGTCCCCACCTCGAGCCCCATCCCTCCTCTCACACCACTCACGTAACCGCATGCTTCCCTCCCACTGTAGCGGCGTCTAGGTCTGCGAGAACTGCATCGTCGATGGACTATTTGGAAAGTTATGTGGCAGTTATTCGCACGTATTACGCCGAGAAATAAATTTTTCGGGAGCATGAATTTTTTTGGTAATGGTCGCACTCCTTGGGTCGCAGTTCATTTCCCGCGTCGGTCTCTCCCTCAGTATATACCTCGCCATCTCCCCATGCACTACCCTTCCTCCCTTCGCGCGGTATACCATCGATTCCACCACCCCTCGTGAGCCTCCTTCTTCTCTTCAGCAGAGCAGGCAGCTCGCCTGTTCTACGGTACCACCGACGGCCCTAAGCCATGCCATGGCGACGGCCTTCCACCGGCTGCTGCAGCAGAAGCGGAGGGTTGCGAAGGAGGAAGGAGAGGGTAGGAAGAGGAGAAAGGAGGCAGAATGAGGGGAGAGAGAGAGAGAAAAGGAGAAAGAGAGCCACCTCCCTCTCCGAGGGCGTGGCGCCCCACTTCCACTGTGTTAGGGTCGTGGGAGGTGCCATCGATTACCACCCATCTGTGGATATGGGCCAGCATGGCAACAGACCTCCCCCAATGCCCTCATCCTGCCCCTTTGCCACTCCCACTGCCGGGCCAGTTTAATTTGAGACGCCAGTCGAGTGGAAGGTGGACGATGATTTCCTACGCATTCACGACAGATAGTCCACAGGACAATTAATGAACCCGATGATGTTATCGTGTGGTCCCTTAACGGATGTAGGGTGAAATCTAACATTACTTAATTATGTCATGACGATACTTAATTTGAAAGGTTTAGTACTTCAGTGAAATGCCGAAAGTAGTTATATACCCGCGGGTACGCACGCACACACGAACAAAAACACACGCATTTGTTGCCTGATTAATATATCGCTATTCATGAGATATCTAAGGCCAATATTCGAAAAAATCGTGAATAAGTTTGGACTACTAATAAAAATGTTATTTTTCACGCTTGACAATTACTATAATTAAATTTTTTCTCTTTGCTAGTCGTCGAGACAAATTTCCATCACTGATTAATTTTTCCGAAATACCTCTACACATTTTGGGCGACCGAATTTCCAAGTAAAATAAATGTTACTCCGTTAAATCTGGATTTTGAGATTATTTAATTGAATGCGCTGATTCGAAAAACAAATTAAATTATTTGCCTTTCTTTGATAGTTATTATTGAATAATGTGATAAGATATACATATAGACCCATGGTTGACTCTCATGTATTCGTCTGCTACTTCCATCTTATATTTTCCATTCTTAGAGAGCGACCTCAGCAGTGGCCCTGGAGGTCATGATTTGCGTACGAATCCTTAATAGAGATATGCTTAAAATTGTACCGTGGCAATAATGAAGGGGTCAACAAACTGAGAAAAAAGTAAATTATTAGATCGACTCCGAGGAAGGGATTGCGTGGGAGGAGTGAGATCGGTTGAGGAATCTCTTCAGAAACTCTGTGTAGGATGGCTTTAGGCTCGAGGGGAGAGAACAGAGAGTGCGGGAGAGTAAAGAGGGAGGAGAGGGTTGATGAGTGGAGGAAGGAGAGATATGGAGAAGAAGAGGAGTCAGAGGAGTATGGAAAGAGGCGAGGAGGCGGGAGGAAAGTAGGAAGATTTTGAAGAAGACGAACAGTGAAACATGATACTGGTGGGTGTGGAAGGGAGTGAAGGAAGTGGATGAATGAATGTTTGAGTATTGGAGGGGGTTGTGATACTAAGGGAGGGAGGGATGGAGAAGGAATTGTCTCATCAACCGATCGATTGCCAAGAAAGACGAGTGGGTGGAATGGTGTAAAGCATGGCGGTGTCGTTAGAGTATGACAGATTCAACTGTGTTGTTCTTAGGCAACAACTTCAACCAAGAGAATATACGTACACCAGTCTTCTTTACGTAAGTGGTAAGTTGTGAAAAACAATCCTATGTATTAAAGGCCATGCTCCTACGTCTTTGAGACTGTAATGCGTTAAGAAAAGTAGATGGTGAGAGACCTCCAAGTTGAATGTTGACAGACTTAAGAAAATAAACTGATGTGGGCAACACATGACTTTCTCCATATTTATATGGCAAATTACATGTTGTTAGCTCTGGGATCGTAGTCAATATTTACTCCCGGTTGACAATTAAGAAAATAAAAAGGTGCGTTACTAAGACGTAATTAAGCGTCAATTGTTAACAATAGTCTTCGGTAGGTGGCGTGGTGGTGACAGCTAAAAATATACGATATCTCTTAAACAATACATTATATGGAAAAATGTATCAAACAAATGTTGTAGAAAATAAAATTTCCTACAACTTTTATTCCAATACATTTTTACATTTATCAAATATTAGAGCAAATATTTCAAAATAACTGATACGTGACAAGAGTAAACACCCACTTCTGGTAGACCGATTTTTACCAAAAACTAAACATCTTTTAACTTTTATAAAAATGTTAAATATAAAATTTTGCGTTGACCTGATTATTAGTTTTTGAGTTAGAGCGCCCACAGTAATCTATCACACACAGACAGACAGACTGACAGACAGACTGACAGACGGACTGACACACAGACATCATCGAGAAAATAGTCAAAACGTGTTCAGGGGACCTTAAAACATGTATTTCCGTTGAAATCTCGAATTCGATTTTTTTTCATGAAAACAATACTCTATACTTCGTATGTGGAGAAAGTAAAAATAGAGACGATTTCCTAAGTATTTCGAGGGATAGAAATAAAAAAATTAAAGAATAAATAGGAAGGGAAGGTGATTACAATTGTCAAAAAGTAAAATGCATCGCCATTCGGAAGATTGGCAATTCGATAATTTATTTGAAGACAAACTATAGACTTTTAGAAAGCTTTAGAATTTAGTATTGAAAAAAACGTGACATTAGAAAGCGAACAACTTTGTGGCTCGGATAACGAGATTTACAACCTGCAAACGATTTAAGGTTATGCAAATAGTCCATAGAGAAAGCAAAGCTTTTGGAAGGGATTAGTAAAACGCGCTATAAATTCAAATATCATATTCAAGTAATGAAAAGTGACTTTAACGAAGGAATTGAAGAATGATATAGAACCTTAAAATCGAACGAAGCAATCACGACGAGCGTAGTTGCGTAGATCAGTTATTGACTTTTAACACGAACGCGAGAAAATAATTAAGAAAACATATGTAATCAGAAAAATGAGAGACGTCTATGTAACAAATCTACGATGTGTCGAAATTATAAACTATTGGCGAACGCAACTTTGATGAAATAAGAAAGTTTAATCACGAAGGTAAAAAACATCGGACATGAAGGAGAATTAGAAACGTAAAGTAACTTCTAAATGTCGCAAAAACGCAAACGCAAGGAACGACGTAGAAAAAGAAGCGATGATTAAAATCATACAATAAATTGCTTGAATCGGAAAGAATAACAACTCTAAATACAATCGCTCACTTTCAGAAAACAGAGATTTACGCAATTGAGTAATATTAAAAATGGCAGAGTGCCAGCGGACGGCTGCCTTATATAATAAGTCCTGAAAATAACCGCAGAAAAATTATTTATATTCTTAAAGTAACTTACAAGTTTTTTCAAGATTATAAACATGACCGACGTCTGGAATAACGCCAACATTATCCTCATTCACCGGAAAGGAAGCATGGTGTAGGGTAGGAAAAACAACCCATTTTGCTTTCCGCTCATCATTTACTAAGTCTTCACGATTTTCTGACAAAGGATAATAATATCCGAACATGATACTACTGTTCAGAAATTTAGCAAAATGGTTCTATCTGACTCTAAATATGAGTAACCAAGCGAGCCGTCTAAATGTCCTTTTACCTTGGCTTTGTTGATTTCAAAAAGGTCTCCGACACAAACATTCTTAATAAAGTTATAGAAGAAAATACGATTTGGAAGACGACTAAGAACTTATTGAATAATACGACGTTACCGCAATTTAACGACTTAAGTTAAATGAGAATGTTATTGTGAAAGAGAAATATATAAGTTAGGAGAATTATTTTGGAAACGATAATCTTTTTGTGGAGGATGTACTCTAAATAGGAAAGAATAGATTCTGGAAAACAATTTTTCACTGATGACATCACTATATCCTCTACAATCGTTTCAGAGCAGTCTGTAACCAAAAAAGCCTAAACTCAGACGATTACAAAGGAAGCCTACATAATGTTCAACAAGTATGGGTTGGAAAGAAGGCTAAAGCTGACGATAAAAGACGAGGGAGTCCATAGGTCCATCCTAGGATGAAACTATAATTTTACTGAAATGTCATTCGAGGTACTAGTAAGATTGTGGAGGTAGAATAAAAAACTGCTGTAATGAAAATTAAACTTCCCCATTGCTCACATATAGTGTATAAGTGCCCACTATCAATGTGGAAAAATAGATGGAGGGAGTTTTCAGGTTAATACTACGCCTTAGCCGATGTAACCCAACTTTTATGAACATGCATGTTACCAGCTCTCACGCAACAGATGAAGAACAAACTTTAACACCGACAGACTTAATTTTAAAGATTGTGCATAAGAAACGAATTATTATTTAGACGTGTATATCTATGTTTACCTAACCCTTTCGGAAGATTTGCTTCGCTCGCCTATTATTTTCAAACTAATTTAACATGAATTTAATAAACATTTAAAATATCAAAAAACATTTTAATTACATGATTTATATCAATAAAGAAAATTAGTAAGATTTTGTTAACAAATAGAATATTCCGTGTATTAGGGTTATAACGTCATCCTATATTTACGTTGTTGGTTGACATCACCGGCTTTATGATATAGTCTATTAATTACCATTAAAAGCATTAAATCAGTGTTATTATGATATACGATTTTATAATATAGAGAGATATTATTGGTTTCTATATAAAAACAATAGACTAGTTACTACTGTAGTTAATATTTTGCATTGTTAAAAACCGGAAAAGTTCCCCTTTCCTCTGATTAAAACAAATTTTTACGCTAATTCGGCACGGATTTGAATTTTACCTTTAAAACAACTTTATTATTTCAGCTATATATAACGGTTTGAATTTTAAATAATTTAAAAATGTAAGTTTATGAAGCCCTGCATTAAACTCGATACATATCTTATGGGGATAGGAATAAAAATTCTAAAATATCCAGCACATAACTTTCTCCATACAGGGGAAAATGAATATGATTGCAATAAAAATGAGACGTTACATCAGCGTCCTTATAAATAATTACCGGCAATTACACTCGTGAGTAATTTTAAAATACTTACTTGAAATACTTTTCATAGTGAAAAATACTATGAATCACTTTTCATATTGAAAGAAAAATAAGTACACAAAATTGTCATCTGTTGCTATGAATAACAAAATATCGATGCGTGATTAAAACTACCGCTTGCGGTGCTGGAATCGTCAATATTTAAAAGAAATTTTGTTTAGAAAATACGACGTTAGGTGGAACTTGGATAATTTTGATCGCAACAAAAAATCATTCGCAGCATATGCATCGCTATCAACAATTAAAGAATTTTACCATAGCAGCGGAAATTATGGAATCACTTAGAGACATACTTAACATAAATTCAGAAGGATAGTCAAAATATCTGTTGAACTATCCGTTTTATGGCAATTAGTTCTGGAGAGAACTAATCTGCCTACTTTCCTTTCAATACAATTTAAATATATAAATACCACCTTCAAAATTAACGAATTTTCGTCTTAGTAGTAGCAGTAATTTTTATTCCGATAGGTGTGAATCGACCTAAGGGTTGATGGTTACCTCGATAGCTATGAATCGAAACACGGCTGGATTTTGCACTCGGCTATGCTCAAGCTGAGTTCGGCAATAAATCATAACCATAGCAACAAATCGAAAAAATTGGCTTTCAAAATGCCGAAACGAAAGTTTTTGAGAAAAATTCAAACAAATAAGATCGAAAATAAAAATTGTGTGATAAGAATAAGAATCTTCACTTTTCCCCCTTAGAACAGTACAAATCCCACTCCGATATCATAATTCTAAAATACAAAAGAAAAACTCTCTGCACGACGGATTTTAGATCAACCATGTAAATCAAATGGGGAAAGAACTCACCTGGAATCGACCTCGGGACCTGTAAATTTGGAATATAAATTATGGCCTGGAGGTAGTCTCCGAGAGAGCCTTTCACCAAGTTTCATGGAAATCGGTCCATTCAGTAAGAAGATGTTAGTGGGGGACACACATACATACACACACGGACAGCGAGGCTATCTCATTAGACTACTTTCCATTTTTTGGATAGTAGGCTAAAAATATTTCAAACTAAAGTTATAGAAAATTATATTGTCTACAACTATGACAATAACTAATATTTACATTAATGATGTTCTAACGATATTAGGCAAAAACAAAAAATGTCACTTCCGGTTGACCAATTTTAGCCTAAATATAATCAAACGAATTTTGTAATTAAAATCTTAATTATAAAGTTTTTTGTTGATTTAATTAGTAGTTTTTTAGTTAGAGCGTACACAAAACTGCAGTCGCACACAATATCGAGAAAATAGTCAAAACGTATTCAGGAGACCTCAAAACGTTTATTTCCGCTGAAATCTCGAATTCGATTTTTTTTTCACTTTTCAGAAAGCAAAAATGGGATCGGAAAACTTCCCAAAAAATAAAATAATTTGGAATT
This sequence comes from Tanypteryx hageni, assembly GCA_028673005.1. NCBI lineage: Eukaryota > Metazoa > Arthropoda > Insecta > Odonata > Petaluridae > Tanypteryx > Tanypteryx hageni. Next base: position 82,525,149 of record CM054112.1, read on the forward strand.
AAGAAATGACATCATCATGCCAAATTTAAGATCAATAGCTCTTCTATAAGTATGTACCTTATTATATATAGGGAAGCATCTATTTATAATAGGTATAGACGGTATAATTATCCTATTATGGTAGATGTTAGGGAAAAAGAATAAGCGAGATAGACGCCCGAAATCTAAATCAGAGGGAGATCGATCGGTGCTTCTACCTCTTATTCAACTTTCCGCCGTTGCCGCCACGCCACATCCATCCTCTCCATCCGCACTTAACCTCCTCATCCTCTTAACCTCCCCAGGATATTTACCTCCGTCGTGCCACTCATCTGCCAATCTCTCCACAAGTTCAAGTACACTCTCGCGGCGCTACTTCTCGTGGAGTACTGGAAACGGCCATGAGATCACTTTGTCCAATTACTTTCTAGCAAAGGACTGAATCAACGTATGGCGAGAGAATTTTAATTAGGAATTAATGGTGATTCTCTCTGAGAAATTTCGATATTTGAATCAAATATCCTGTTCAGTATATCTGCGTACTATTTTATTTATTTTGAACCTTATAATTAGTTTCTGAAGGATTTTCGAAGAAACATCTATTAAATACTGCCCACTCAGTTTCAAAAATTAGTAAATTGGTCGCAAAATCAATAACTCAATTTTTTATTTTATAAGGCTAAACATATCGTACTTAAATGATATACTCGTCGAAATCAGCATAGTACTCATTATCGTTCCACTATTTGCAAGATAGGAGAGGTATTTAAATAATTATTTTTGCCCTCAAGAACGTTTATACGTTTATGTAAGCTTAAGGAAGAAGGTGATTATTTTTAATGGAATAAAAATACTTTGAACTGGAGCTTTAATTATTTAACGAAATTGATCTAACGATTTATCAGCAGAGATGAGGTGTGAAACTTATTGCATTCTTATATATTGACTTATCTACTATTTTTGAGCAGTAAGAAAGGAGATGGATTGATATGAGAAATGGGAGGACATTGAATATCCGGCAGTCAAGGCATGGGAAGTTGATTAACGGAGGAAATTTAGGACTGGAGTGTAAAGGGCGGATTCTTTCGGGTGAAGGAGGAAATAGGAAGAGTTGTGTTGCGAGGAGTTGGGCGATAACGGGGGAGAGGGAGGAGGAATAGGAGGTATGGGAGGAGGGGATTAAGGGGAAGAGAGAAAGAGGAAAGGGAGCAGGCGCGGGTTTTGGTGGTCGGGAGTGGCCACTTCTTACTAACCAGCGCACAAACAACGGGAACCCACGACAACAGGTGAAGCGGAAGAGAAATTGATTGCCACCGGTGAGGCTCTTTGATGAGAGAATGAAAGAAAGGTGCATATCGGAGACTTAAAGAGAGATTACTCCTTAAAGAGATATCGGCTTTTACCTTAAAGTTGACATATCCAGGTGTGACCTGCGTTGGATTTTCTTTTCTCACACTTCCTTTTCGTGATGCGTTGAAACGCTAAGTTCCTAATCGATTAGCCATTTTATGTATCCTATTGAATATATTTACGTGTTTTAATGGCTCATAAATGGTTATAACGTTAAAGTCATGTTTGTTTTTTAACGGCTACTATTCACAACCTATTGAAAAATGGTTTGGTAAAACAGCGCATATTTTTCGCAATATTTATTTAACTTGGCAATTTTTGGGGTTTAACGGAGTAATATTTCTCTATACCACAGCTTTCATTATAGCTTAATTAAGTCAAAAATATTTATTTAAGAATAGATTAATGATAAATTAGTTTAAATATAAGCATAGATTATTATATTCTGTGAGCACTGAAATATTCTTGAAGTGGTTCTTGTGATTGAAAAAACCCTATCATTTGCCTAGTCTCTGAGTATAATTTTCACTAATCTGACAATCCGATTACTTTTTATCGGGTTTGATTCACAGCCCAATTTTGACAACTTAAAACAACTCTTCGTGGCAAAACGGTAACAACCTATAAACATATATGGCTCATGGGATTCTATTAAAGAGAATCGGTTTAAAGGTGATAAACTCATACGTATTCCAAAGCCATTGCACTTGTAAATCATATGTCATATACGATATGAAATTATATTAATAATTCCTTTGAATTCATAATTATCAGAAGCCACAAACTGAAGCCATTTACTAATTTGTGTTGCCGTATATCATATGCCATCTAAAAGTGGAAGGGAAATGTTTGAAAAATTTCTAATCAAAATTGCGATTATATTTTAGTCAAACTTTAAATCTTAATCTATTGATTAATTTTAAACTATGAAAATTTTCGTTAATATTCTTAACGTCAACTTGTTAAACCGTGAAATTGCGTACAAATACACTTCGGCAAGAAACCTGGAAGGTCCTTGCGTGAAGTTCGTTAGAATTATCTAAATAAGCGATCGTTCTCGTGTTTTTTATTCAGGGTAACGTATCTTTAGCTCAGGATATGTGCATGAGTAAGATAAGTGTTAATTAACAACAGCAGAAGGAAAAAAAACCCTTTTTACAATGGAATATGCCTTTTCTGTGGAACAGAACTTCGGGACTTCTAGGAGGAAGGAAGAAGCGGGGACATCACTCCTTGGCTTGCTCAGGAGAGAGGGGTGCACGAAGGGGGCGGCCTCAGCTGACTGCGCATGGAGCCAAGTGTCGTTGGCGCTTTAATGACGGAAGGTCACCACTGGTGTGTGACGTCAGAGTACTGTCGCCCAGAGGGGTGGGTGAGTAGAATGGGACCATGGGTTGGGAGGAAGGACGGCGGAGGAGGGAGAAGGTGGATTAGCGGTGAGGGGCTACGGAGGAGAAGAGATTGGTGGTGGGTGAATGATGGAAGGGAGAGTGAGAGGTGGTGTGGTCCTGCGAAGGTATTGAATAAGCGAGGAGAGTGGGGCTATTACGGATGGCAGTGGTGGGAATGTTGTAGGCTAGGATGAGCGAAAAGGGATGGGTGAAAGAATGGTGTGAGAACAGGGACAGGTATGGAGAGTTTAGGAGTGGAGAATGAGGTGGTTTGTGTGCCATTTTCGAGACGTGCGTTCCTTTTCGGGTGTTAAGGTCTCAAGATTGATGGGATAAAAGTGAAGGAAAAGATCGCATAAGGGAACTGATTTACTCGTTATTTAGTAATTTTCTTTGTCGCAGGCGAAGTTGGACTATTTTGTTGAAAGTATGAAAACATTTCTTGCGTGATAAATGAAAAACAGTCATTTTTGTGTCTCTCCTACTAGGTGGTTCCGTTTATTCTCGTTCAAGTGATATTAAATCACATAGTATAAATATTTTGTCGTATGATAATCAGATGAAATTTTCCATTATCAGAACCTCCTATTCATCGCTATCCTCGCGTATTCGTATTTTATGCATTAAAAGAAACACTTAAGCACGTATACTTTCAGAATTAGTTTAATTTGTTTGATGGAGTTTTTTGATTAGAGAGCTATTCATAAGCATATCTTAAAATTAAAATTCATTTTCCATCATAAAAGAACGGGTAAAATTAGAATGAAGAATGTTAAGTTTTCAGAAGAAATACAGGTTTCCCTCTCTTTACGCGGGGGTTGCGTTCCAGAAAAGTAACGCATAAAGCGAATTCACATAAACAAAACCCATATATATGTACATGCAAAAGATAGAGATACGTTCCACAAGCAATCCTAACTCCCCTCCAAGATGCTCTTATTTCGTTACATAACGACTTCTTATGCGCTAAATACAAACTTAAAAACAATTAACACTGTAAATTATACTCGCCAATAAAAGGAAGCAGACGAGCACAAGTGGTGGCTGTTGTGAGTGACATAATAATAAAGAGAGGGAGACCTGTACGGCAAAGCATTGTTTTAGTCGATTACAATCAGAAAATGCAAAGCCTAAAATATATTTCTTCGGCAGTTATAAACTCATTAGTTTTCTTCGTATATTGTTCTAAAGGGGGTTTCTGTGGATGTTTCTTTCTGCTCAATACCACATTGATAGAATTTCGTATTCTGCGCCTCCCTCTCGCACTTAGAGCCCAGACAAAGTTGCTTATGCAAATGTGCACACTCAGACATAATCCGCTGAACTGGAGATATCTGAGGTCGCCAGCGGTTTCGCAATGGAAGGCATGTCTACGAGAGGGCTTTTCTTTACACACAGTGTCTTTCCTCACTCCATCTTCCCTTCCTATTTCTGTTTACCGAAAACAAAGTAGCGCATCCGTAAGCGTAGTCAGACTTGAATGTAGATAGTTGTTAACACCTTTCTTTACCGGAAATAGATTAGCTTTGTAGGAATTTGACAACTACGAAATAATCTCAGGAATCAGAAACTTTAAAAAAATGTTTTTTCATGATTGTTAAAATTTCTTTTGTTGAATTTTTATTTATGAGTGCGCAATAGGTTTTTTATTATCAATTCAGGACATTAGATTATTTTTATGCTAGGGTGTCGTCATAAGAAAATATTCCGAGTAATTTTGATATAAATTACATAAAAAGTGCTGATATTATATGTATCGACTATCGAATGAGTTTACGTTATTGAGTAAGATTGATCGTGGTTATAAATTGAATTAAAAAAAATATTTGTAATATGTTTTTAGGTTTTTTTTCAGGCATACTTGATCTAATTCTTGAAATAAATTTTTGGGTTAGATGGAGATTTTCTTTCAACCTTAACTATATCGACCAACGACACATTTCAGACAACATATTCATCTAATCCTCTAAAATTTTAGGAAAAGTGGCTTCCCTATTAAAAAGAAAATTCCATCCTGTTTTGCTTATCTCAATCTAAAATCGCAGCATCTGGCTGTAAAATATTTGTACTTAACTATCACCGGCCGATAGTATCCTTTTTTGAACGACTGACCTGCTCAGCGTTTTGAAAGCGTTCCTGTTTTAAAGAGTCAATCCCAATCCAGCATTTTCTCTCTGGGTATATTATTTACCCATTTGCTTTTATTTTTCGATCTCAAATCGAAATCGGGTGAGCCGCGGCTTGCTTTGATCTCTTTCGCTGTCCAGTATCAGCTGCGCTCTCCATGTTTCATTGACGTCAGCTTTCTTTCCGGTTGCCGTATTCCTGGGTCATTTTCAGGCCTTTCTCAGGTCTCTCTCTCGTTTTCGGGCAGGACCTCACGCACAGTAACGACCTTCCCCACCTCTGCTCCATTAGTTTTCCTCCCCCATCCCTCCGCCGCCCTTCTCTGCCCTTACATTCTCACCCCCTCTCTTTTACTCCCTGCCACGCGCTCTCCTATGTTTGTGGATATGCTGCTGCCGCACCCATTTGGGGGCAAAGAAAACGAGACCGGTTCTGTGCATTCGATGAATGACGCAAATGTGTCCAAATCTCAATTCCGAAAATCCCTCGGGCCTAAGAACTTTTCAGGATGTATTACTTCCAGTTCATTCATTTTACCTAATTTAAAATTTCACGTTCGCAAAATAACCGCGATAAGAATTAATTCGTCAAACGAATTTCTCAATACTCGGAGATAGGGTCATATTTTTCATTTTATCTTTAGAAAATATCTGCCATAACCGTTTAATGTATTTAAACACTTGTTGTTTCGAAAATCAATTTCGTGTCTTGTTGAATATCCCGAGAATTGAGAAACCTTTTTATGGTTTTGAATATTCTCTGGTCACCTTCATTATTTTCGTATGATGAAATTGTGAAATCAAGAGGAACTAAAACTTGCCAATTATCTTAAAATTTTGCGTCTGATCTTTTAGAGAAATACTTAAATATATTTTACCAAGAATTTCGGCAGCTGGGGATATTTTCAAAGAGGCAACGGTAAAAATGTTTTTAAAAAATAGCGGCTCTCTAGTCTTACTTTTTGATGTTTTTGTATGCTAAAACTGCAAAAGAATTTAAAAGCTGCGGTGTTACGGATCATTCGGTGGGATCTTAAAAAATAAAATTAATTATTATATCAAGTTTTATGCTTAGCTGCTATAATTTAAGAGATTATTTCAAAAATGAAAAATTACGTTGCACGATATAGAATAAAGGGACTCTCCTATGTCTTTCGTTTCACCTTTTTAGATTTGGGTGTAATCCAAAATACGTTATAATAATTTAGATTTGGAAGGGATTTTTTTGTATCAAAGCAACTAATTGAAATTAAGATAAATAAGTTAAATCGGCATAAGAATTTATGCCATTTCTATGAAATATGCTTAAAATTTTAATTATATTTATATAGCTTGAAAGTTAATATAACCCTCTTCAATGGAGATTTTAATCGTAAGAAAAAAACGTAAAAATTACGTTATTTTTATGCTAATAGCTTATTAAAATGCGATTAATTTTTGTAATTACATTATATAAATGCATTATGTGAATTAAATTGCTGCTCAGAATTTATTTTTAAATGATCCTCCATACCTTTATGATTTGTCAATTGGTATTTTATGGAATTATTTCGATTTTTCTAACGGGAAATAATTTTCAGTTTTCTCTGTTCGTATATTTCAGTATGTGTGGTATTTTATGATGTTATTATCTTACACTAAAGGTAATGCGTAATCATGAGATTATATTTCTTTCACTATAATATGATTTTCAATAATTGCATCTATGATAAATTCCAGTGGCAGGCAATCTTGTTTTAGTGAGTATGGTTTTTCTTTACGCTGTGGACGATATGAATATTTCGAAAAGTGTTGAATTTGCTTTAAGCTTCTAGAATTAGCTTAATCGATATGTGATTCCAATAAATACGGAAAATTCCTAGAAGAAGGCGTCCAAGTACGATTTTAGAACTATTCCAACGTTACACAAAAAACTACACGGGAATGATTGGCCGTTTCAGCTACATCAAATTCATAATAGTATATCAGGTTGACAAGTGTTTATAGAAAGATTTTTACTTTAACCAATATCGTTATATTTAATTGATCAAAAATAATTAAGAAATTATGCGTTAATTGACTTAAAACAAAATTTAACAGGAAAACTTCCAGTTTTGGCAAAAAGACTTGTCTAATTTAATTTATTTCTTATTTAATTCATGAAGACAAGTAATTACTAAAAATACCATTAACTGAAGTAAATATTTAATCCTATCTACTTGATTTCATTTTTAAAAAATACATAAAATCCATATATTTTGAAATGGCAAAACATTAGTATTTTAAAATATGAAAATTGTTAAATTTTCATAATAATGTATTGTAAATTTAGAATTTTATCAAATAAGTATTTAAAAAGGAGCTTTCAGTGCGTACGGCATGGTTTTTGTTCACCCACAATCACTGAACAATATTTATGCACTAGACTAGACCCAGACATTGCCGCGGGTTTAGAGTTTAGAATTGTTCATGCACATATCACTCGCTAATATTTACATCGAAACTCAGGGTACTCTCAAGATAAGTAACCAATATTCTCCTTTAATTGGTATGAACAAATTTAATATAGACTCAAATTTGATACTTCCCTCCCTCTCCCCAAGAAATCAAAGTTCTGGCACCAAGGTGCATATCCTCAACGTCTCTTTAGTATGTGTATCTACCAAGTTTTAAGTCTCGACGACATTGATATTGGCGGAGGATTAATCAAAATTGGTCATTTGGTTGCTGAGATATCTTTAAAAAACCGAAGTTTGGATCGACCGATTTTATCCATTTTCGGCTCGAAAATGTGTCTCATCAAAGCATTGAGATTGGTGGAGGTTTCATTAAAATCGGTCAATTGGTTGCTAAGATATTTTCAAAAACCGAAATTTGGACCGATCGTTCTATGGTACTTCTCGGGACACCGTGGCCCGATTTGAATTATTTTTGGCACTGCAACTTTTATAATCAACCTAAAGCTACTGCGAAATTTTGAATCTCCTACGTTTATTTTCTAGAGTTACAACTGACAAAGGCACATACACACAGACAGCTTCTTTTATTATTATAGATTATGGGAGAGAAACTTAGATAATGTCACTCGTGCAATGATGTGTACATGTGTCATCTAATTTACAAGTGCTTGTTGCCAGATAATGATTTCAAATCATTATTATTTTTGCTTTACCAGCCGCATCAAAGTTGTTTTTCGCATTTCAAGAAAGCCAAATATACTTCATCATCACATCTTTGGAGAAGGGGACTACTTTTTCGAGATAATGAGAAAAGTTTCCTTTGTACGTACATAACTTGTCCATTTCATACTTGCAAAATGGTTGAGCGAGGGACTTCATCGTTTAGATGGCAAGCGTCTGCTGCGAATGGAAGAAAGGGGGATAAGAGAGAAGTGGAGAGAGCGAAAGAGAGGGAGGGGAGTGTAGGAGTGCAGTGGATTGGGAGGGGGGAAGCGATGTGGGGAGTGGTGTAGGAGTGCAGTGGAGAGGGGAGTGGATGTGGGATGGTGGAGGAGAGAGAGAGAGGGAGGGAGGGAGATGGAGGGGATTGCAGGGACGGGGCGTCGTCGAGGGGGATGAGGGGGCAGGAGGGAGGGAAGGAGGGGTGCGCTGAACCCACCGCCGGAAGGAAGCTCGCAGTAGTCCTTGCACATGCACCTGATTTATGACCGGTGCTCCCTCACGCAAGTCCTCCTCTCCACCTCCCTCCTCCCACCCTACCTCCCTCCATCCCTCTCCCTCCCTCGGGGCACATTCGTCTTCGGTCCTCCTCCCCTCCACCCCCGTTTGCCCCCCTCCGACCCAATCTTCCCGCTCCCCCTGCCGTTGCTATCCACACACGATTCCCCGCCATCCAATCCAGTTCGTGTGGCGACGCGAACTTAAGACTGGGAAAACGTTGCTTTCCGGTCGTTGCTGGTGGCAACCGGGAAACCAACTTCATTAATAAGCCATATGATACATTTACGCTCGTGATTCTTAATCCGGGAGCGCCGATGTGCACGCATGCAGTTCCCTTATTCATTGTTTCTTTAAAAGTCTTTGGATTAATATATCGATCAACTTATTTCTTTCGAGATACTACGGACGGCGTCGCCAATACCAGAAATGCATGCGTTGATTCGTTTAACTTTTCTTTTCTCGTTTTTTTTTGTTTTCCCGTTTTATTCTTGGGGCAGTAACGGTTTTATTATTATTGCACACAATCCAGCATCGACTGAATGTAACCGTTTTGGAATTTTTTGTATGTAAATAAATTTAAGAATTTAAAGTAATAAAATAGTTTTTATGATTTTTTAGGATATATTTACATCACAATTAAATTTTTAGGAAATTTCCTCTTATTAAAAAGCCTAATAATGATAGACTGTGATTTTACTGTTGAAGTTGTATTTTTCGAGTACTTTACATAATACAAAGACTCACCCAGGACTTAGAATGAAAATATATTATGACATTTAGCCACTTTGAAAACGGTTGTTTAACTATCTTTTACAAAAACATTATAAATAATGATTATTTAATTTTATAAAAACTGGAACGTGCATTCCAGTCATTAATTATGCAGCGTTTAGTATATAACGCTTCCCGCCAAGATATCGTGATGGCCGTGCAATAGACTAAATTTTATTATCGATACAAAGTTAGTGGTAAAAAACTTTTATGTTTTCATACACGCTAGTAGTAGATACAATAAAAGTTTAATACGACAGGAAACGCTTTAAATCAAAACTTTAAATAAAAACCTACCTCATTAGAAAGATTTAACGACAAGGATCACATTTCCCTTTTATCTTTATTCGAATCTCCCGATATACCGCCACACTTAATCGCTTCTCTAAATTACGATCTTTGACATAATATGATGAACTCGCTCGGTGCGTTGCGCTCCCCCACCGCGTGTCCGAGAGGCAAAGAGTAATCACATGTGGTCGACGCACTAGCATTTCACCGCCTCACCTCTCGCCCCAATCCTACATGCTATCCCTCTGTAACCGCCGGGATTCAATCGCTCGAGAGCAAATAACCACCTACCGCCGCAATCACCGACTCACGTTTTAAACCGTGCTTTGCATTATTATTGCCTTACCGCGTCCGTCCATTCGTCGAGCAAGTAATTATCCGGCCTATATATTCGTCACCTCATAGTAATGAGATTTATATTCATTGTAATTATAACGCGTTCGACCGAGAAACCCCACGAAATCCTCATAAAACAAACACGTCTGGAAATTGTGTAAGCGGTATTCCAATTCGATTCCCGCTCTCTTCTCGCATCGTGGGATTGCAGATGCCCGCGAGAACGGCGTCTGCCACCGAGCAAAGGGATAGGCGCCAACGGGGGAAGCCCCGAGGGGGCCAAGGTAGCGAATAGGTAGTACTCACGGGGCTGCGCGAAGGCGATGACCCTGTCCGTCCTCGCGTGGAAGTCATCCTCTTCGTCCAGGATGACCGGTCCGGGTCGAAACAGCCTGTCTCCTCCCCCACCGGTCAGGGGATCGTCTCCCTGCATCCCGTATATGTCCAGAAGGTGGTGGAGAGGTGGGATCTTAGGAAGGATCCGACCGGTGATGTTCGGGACGGTCTTCATGCCCAATTTGTTGAGGATCTCCTCCTTGATGTTCTGTAGGTTTATGTTGCGTATCTCCTGCCTCATGCGGCACGAAGTGCAGTTGGACGGGATGTAGGAGCCGACGCGGGGCAATAGGCCCTCTGCCTCCAGCTCGGCCGTGGACGGGGGGCCGGCCGGAGAGGACGGGGACGCCGGGGAGGAGTCGCCGCCGTCTTCGGCCGCCTCTTCTGCCGAGTGGGCGTGCGCGGCGGCCCCCGTCCTCTGTGGATGTCGTTGGTGGGTGGAGGGGGAGGCGGTGAGGGACGGGGGGTAGGCCGACGGGAGGGTCCCGCCGTGCGCCTGAGAGGTCCTCCTGGAGAGGACAGCCTCTCCGGCGGCCGGCCACTGGGCGAGGAGCAGCAGTGCAGAGTGTAGGAGGTGGAGGAGGAGCAGAGGGCCACGGCCGCCTCCTCCGCCGCCGGCGCGGCTCCTGCTCCGCCGGCCGCTGGCACCGCGACTGAGCCAGTGCATCGCCATGGGGAGACTAACAAGCGAGCGGGCGAGTGGGCCGACGGAAGAGAGAGAGAGCGCGGTGGATAATGGCAGGGAGAGGAGAGGGAGAGGAGGAGAGACGGAGAGAGAGACGTAGGGAGGGAGGGAGAGAGTAAGAGAGAGAAAGAGAGAGAGAGGGAGGGAGGGAGAGAGTGAGAGAGAGAGAGGGAGAGAGAGAGAGATGAGGTTGCCCCTGCGAGACTGACGTGTGTGCCTGAGAGGGAGAGAGAGAGAAACGGAGTGTGAGAGTGCGACTGCTACTTTTGATGAGAGGAGTGTGGAGAGGGAAGGAGGCGTAGGGGGCGGAGGGGCTAGGGGCGGGAAGGGGGAGTCGGCCGGAGGGGGCACAGCGGTGGGAGGTTGCCACACGCCGCCCCACGGAGGGTGCCCCCTCACCCTCCCTTCTCTCCGAGAGAAGGGGGAGGGAGGGAGTGAGAGAGAGAGAGACGGGGGAGGGGCGTTTTTCGCCCCCTTTCGGGTCACTCTCTCCGACTTCGGAGGGAGAAGCCAGGGAGGAGTTTGCGAGGGACGGAGGCAGAGTACCTCACGTAAATATGTACGCGGCCAAGGATATTATGCACGCTATGAATTAATGTATCGATTTCCGTGTGTGGACGTTGATATTTCTCCGCCGTGGCGGTGCCGAATGGGAGTCCTCCTCCCCAGATGTCCCCCACTACGAGTCGCCGATCGCAATCCCTTCCCGACCGCTCCCACCCCACTCGGCTCACACTCGCAAAAACTAACCGCAGGCTTTGCCATACGAACGTATGCGATTGGAGCGGAGGTGGAGAGAGTCGGGGGAGAGTAGTGGAAGGGATGGGGTTCCTCTGAGGGTCAGAAGGGGAGTAGGGGCGACCGCCAGAGGGCCATTGGTGGTGGCGGTAATCGGTGGAGGGGACGGGAGGGTGTTCGGAAGTAGGGAGTAAGCGATGGTTACAGGGGTGAGAGTGGGGAGGGAAGGAAGAACGGAGAGCGCGCGAAGAAAAGGATAAGAGAGAGAAAAGGAAGAATAAAAGGAAAAGTCGGGAGGATGTGGGGGAAAGGGAGGGGACGGGGAAAAAGTGGGAGGTAGGTGAAAGGAGGAGGTAGAGATGAGAAAAAGAGGGAAGAGAGAGAGAGAGGGGATGAGGAGAATGGAAGGAGAAGGTGAGGTAAAGTAGGGAGAGGAACGGATATAAGAGAGAAATCGGAATGAAGGGTTAACGGAGAATTAAGTATTCGTGGGTGGTTTTGAACGCAAAGGAATCGGCGTTGCCAAGGGCAGCTCCGTGAGGAGACATCGTGTCAGGGTTCCCCACCCTCTGCCTTCTTGCTCCCTAGCGACCGAATACTCTTGCCGAGAGCTATCACATGCAATAGCACCTTTCCTCCCCTACCTCCGGTGTCCATTAGTCCTCTCAGTTTGCCCGCACCCGCTCCTCTCTCGCTCGAGGAGTGCAGTGCGAGAGGCAGGTAGGGGGAGGCGGGGAGATGGGGGGAGAAGAGGCTCGGAGAGGTCGTGGAACTTGAGGGGTGGAGCGAGGCGGGCGCGCGCGAGTCTGTGTATGTCGATGTGTTTGTGTGTGGGAGGGGAGTAGGGGAGGGGGGCGGGGAAGAAACTCGCGAGAGGGCGCGGATCTATCCTCCAGAAAAGAGGAGGGCAAAGGGCGGAGCGCAGTGGTGGTGCGGTACGTCGGAGGCCGCCACACTTGCGGGGCGGCAGATGACTCACTCGCACGAGACGGTAGAGAGAGAGAGAGAGGCCCTCGAGGTGGATCACTTGCACCAACTGGGTCTCCACGCACCACACCTCCCGCCGCACCAATCTAGCCGTCCTCGCACCGCCGTGTAGGGTGTTGATCGTCGCAGTTGGCGGCGGCGGCAACTTGGGTCGGGATCCCTTCCACCCACCGGCTTTTATACGCCCCCCGCGGGGGAGGGGAAGGGGTTTGGAAGGCGAGGCGGGAGAGGGGAGGACGTTGGGAGGGGGAAGGATTGAAGGAGAAGAACCACCGGGAAATGCGGGGAAGGAGGGGGAGGTAGGAGGAAGGCACGGGTAGGAGAGGGTGAAAGGTGATGGGGTGAGCCGGAAGGGTTCGGGTTTATAAAAAATGTCGGCCAGGAGAAATGATGAGATACTGCTAGATATACTGGGGAAACAATAAAAGCCACCGAAAGGAAGAGACTGCTCGCTTGACGAGGGGCTCTCATCTCGCAAAGAATTAATTGTCCTTCGCCGCAAAGGGGTATCAGCTGACAGACGGAGTTAGGTGATAAATTTAAGTAATAGAGTGCGCTATTTTCGTGGGAATAGTTCCACGGAGAAAGATGTAAAAAATTATAAATTGATTGCTTTTAAATTGGCCGAATCCTACAGAATATTCTTTAAAAAATCCATTTAAGTTGAGAAAGTGCCTTTATGACAATCAAAAGTTGACATTTTTATCGTCTGTTTACATTAGTTTAATGACTTCTGTTATTGATATTATTTTGGAAATTTGGGATTATTCGAATTGTCTAATTCACAATAAACAAGAGTGTGGAAAGTAAGTTTCCCGTGAGAGATTATGATTTAAAAACTCTTCAACCACAATGTTATATAAGTATTTTGAATGTCAAGGAGAATTTTTCCAATTTTTACGAGAAGAAAGTTTAGAAAGAGAGATTTTGCTGAATATTATTTAATCGCTTAATATTTAGATTATAAAAAGTGTTGTGGATTCTATAGAAATCTATATTTAGTGTATGCAGCCAAGATTACATTCTTACATTAACTGCATTATTTGAGGCTAGGCATTAAATGTAATCATGTTCGACTCAACTATGGGAAATTTATTCATTTCTGATGAGGAAAGAAGAAAACAAAATACTTTGTAACAATTTCACTTTTTAAAAAGTGAAATTGTTACCAATTATTTTGTTTTCTTTTTTCCACATCCGAAATGGATATTAAAAGCTTCAGACAAATGAAAAATCTTAGGCCAAAAATAGATTTCTCAACTACAACGGACAGATTTGCTATGAATGGCGCACTTTTTCTTTTTCTTCGGAGTCATGAATATGAGTGGCCATGACCGCTCCCGGCCATTGCTTATGCGATCCCAAATATTCTTACTCAATTTCCCTCCAAAATTCTTCAACTTTTCTTCGCGCCATTTCCTGCGCATTACCGCCATCCTCTCTTCTCCACCATCTAAACTCCAACTTCCTCCCAATTCTTTCCCCTCATTCTCGTGTTCCTTACGCATGCATCTCCTAACATTTCCCCTGCTCGGTCACATTCATCTCCTTCGCCCTCCCTGCTTGGGCAACGTGGTATTGAAAGGCACTATTGCGTTGACACGAGTGATTGCTCTACGCTTCGCATTGAACACTCGACTTTTTCACTCCAAAAAATATTCGACTTGCTTCTTGATCCCATTTGCCACTGGTCTCCACGTGCAAGTCGTGATTGATTCACATCGTTTCCTTGGTCCGTGGCATACATAGCCATCCCTAAAACTTGAAATTTTGCATTCATCTTGCAGTATTGCTCTCATTTGTTCGCTGTCGTTCGTTTATATTGCTATCGCTAGTTCCGGCAACCTTGTTTTTTTCTTTGGTTTGCTTTGTCTGCTTTCCAGTAATTAGTAGTTTCTTAGCTTAGCTCGTTGTTTGAACAAATATGTTTTCAACACTTCCATAGCCTAAATGTTGTTTTATATTATTGTATTTGATAACTTCAGATATAAAATCCCTAATGTAAGTAATGCTATCGGCAAAATTTATAAACTTTGTCAAAATTTGGTAGATAATAATTACTTCAGGGGTTCCATTCCTGTAATACTTAGCTGTGTGGTATAGTCGGCATTCTATTTGTAATTAAAGTAATTCTATTTTTTGGACTCGACGAAATTATCGAAGTCAATTAAAAATTTACCGCAGTAAATTTAAAATAATTCCTCTTTACTTCAAATAGAACAATGAAACTATTTATTTTATTTACATAAATAAATTTCTTTTTATATGCGCACGTTTGAGGCAAGCTAAATATATTTAAAATGGATTTTGAAAAAATCTCAATATCCATGAAACAGGAGATTTCAATGTATTTGAAAGTTATGGAACGATTTCATGAAGTAACAGAATGTAAATATGGTTCGAGAGAGAAATGTTTGCGGCATTAAGCGATATTTTTCCCAAAATGTCAATTGATAAAATTATCATAAAACTCTTAAAATTAAAAATTTACATTAGTCTGGTTTCTTGATTTTCTATCGCCTAATTATAGAATTCATTTCATATTAAAATTAGTCAATTAGACTTAACACGTACATGCCAATAGAAAGATTCGATATTAGAATTATACAGTATTTTAACTGAATGATATCAACGTCCAGTTTTTGCAACTGCCACCTACGTAAATAATATTATATGCATAATAAATTTCACAGTTGAGTGTATCGGTAATTGGAATAGAAAATCGTAGAATAATTTTTAACATGTAAATGATTGTTAAGTGCAAAACCTTATGATGATATATTGTTCTTGCTTCGCAGAATTATGCACTTTAGAATGAACACGTTTATGAAAATATAATATCCAAAATAAAAATTGAAATGTTTTATTTTAACACTGTATCATGAAAATGCAGGTAGTCAGATATCTTACGTGTTTGAGCGGATGTCATCAATTCACGGCCATTTCTTTTTTATGACCAGCAAGTAGCCGGAATCCGAATAGCAATATCTGGCATTCTGTTTGACTTGTGGTTTAATGAATTTCAATGTAGCTTATCCGTTGGGCATAGAGAAACATGATATGGTATTAGTCAAGGTCGCCTTTTTATTCCATTATGCTTGAATGAAAAACTTGATTTTTATCTTTTATTTATAAAGAAGCCCCATATTAATAATATACAAATAGTTTAACGTGAAGCAGAAAAAATCTTACTTCCTGTGATTCATCAACACATTCGAGGTCGTATGATAACTTATACTAATGTACAGCTCTCCATACTCTATGAAATATGACTAATTAAAAGGACTTTTTAACGAAATTTTACACTTAAAAATGATAACTTAATATAACACCATTAATTTTTTTAAAAATTACTGTTCGTGTTTATAAAATAAAATTTTGAGGTGTGATATTTTAATACGCTTTTAAAAAAAGGTATTATGATCAGTCCTGCTCGAGTGATTCCAGTATCACTTTATCATACTACAAAGGAAACAAAACTTATCTTAATTTAATAAAATTAATATAATTACTTAATGTATATGGTCAGTGAGGAATCGGTGTCAACGAACAAAAAGTAATACCCTGAATGATCATCGCATTCAATAATTCGTTGTTGTCTTCTTCTTCGCTTATTTTTTGTTAGGTTTGTCTCTTTTAGTAGATTACATGCCGTAAATGCTCTGTGTAAATTCAGCGATCATAGAATGGTTATGAACGTGACTGTGAATTGACCTCGAGAACCCAGTTTTGAAATTTTCATTTTTTGCATACATATTTTTTTATAATTTACTCCGTTTATTAACTTCTCCAAAATTTTAATTTATGATCAATAATTATAATTTTTAATACTTTTTTATTTTTCTCACCAATCATTACGTGAGCCACAAATGAACGAAAGTCCGCAGCAAAAAGCGTAAATGATATTTATGGACGGATTAGTTTCTTTCACGTTTTCATGGAAATACAATAAAATATTTATTTACAGAAGCTCCTTCAATAATAAATTTGTCATACAGGTTTTAATGCAGTGGATATATGGATATAAATAGGCATATGTCTATGTAATCTTAATCTCAATTGTTTTTCAATTTCTCAATAATGTAATAGAAAGGGAAAAGGCTGCTGTAAGCTGTTTCTATCGTCAGGAGAAAAACGTCGTTGACGTCTGCATCTTTGTTTGCTGATTATAGCTATCTCAAATAGGACAATAAAAATGACGTTAGTGTGGTAATGTAAATTTTAACTCATTAAAATAGTTTTTGTCAATGAAATGAGTCGTTCGAATCTTGATTTTTAAAGAAAGTTCCATTGTGAAATTTTTATCTTACATAATCTTGGAGTTGATGCGTGAAGTCATGTAGGTAACAGAGGCTCTATATTGTGGCAAGCGTGGAGAAAAGGCGGAGTATTATGACACACACTATACCTTTCATCTATCCCGGATGTTAATTGCGAGAGTTTCAGTGATAAAATGTCCAGCAGCAAGAATCCATCCTTGCGAGAGATGAGAAAAAAGTTACCACCCGCAAGAATCCCAACCGACCCATGTCACCTGTCCATCATCCATCGGAAGGCGGTGGGAGGAAGCGGAACTCGCCGTCATTTGGCAAATCCGTCACGGTAGCGAACTAAGCATTTCCAAACTTTATACGTCGAGTAGTCGGTCAACAAGCCTTCACTCTTTCCCTCCACCTCGGTCCTTCATCCTCATTTCAGACACGCGTTCTCATCGGCCACTCCACCCCCCGCATAATAACTGCAAATGCGATTTGGAAATTATTTTGCCCCCGAATGGAACTACCCCCGCCCCATTCCCCCCTGTCATATTTGTCCTCTCTTAGGATGCTGTGACGATTCATCGTTAACCTCGTACAGGCCCTACTTCTCTGCTGCATAGCAAATCCCACCCACCCCCACACTCCCCACCCACCCCCGTTCTCCCCCGGTATCTCCCTTCCTGGATACAACTCCCCTCATCTCCCTCCCCTCTGCTCCCCGACCACTCCTCTTTTATTCCAAATCGACCGTTCAGCGATGCGAAGGTGACTGAGCCATCCGTCTCCTGCCACTTGCTGATTGATTCATTGATGCCTTCCACCCTTCGCTTCAACGGCTCTTCACCCTCTTCCCCCCTTCTCCCCTCTTCACTCCTAACCCTCACTTTTTTCGTCTTACCTCCCCTCTCTTTACCCCTCCCACTCTTCCTATCTTCTCTACCCACCGCCCGACCCTCTCGTCCCCCCTCAACTGTTTTTTTCCTCTCACTCTCCCGCTTCTCTTTTATTACACCCACCCCAATCTTGATCCCAATCCCACCCTTTCGCCCCTACACCCCATTTATTCTTCGTTCACACCAGTCCTTCTCGATCCTACAACCACTCCTTTTCCTGTGACCCTCCCACCCATCCCCCTGTCCAGAGCTAACCATAACACTCGCTCCCCCTTCTCTCATATCCCCCTATCCTTTTACCCAATCCACTGCCTACCTCTTCCCCTTTATCTTTTCCCACCGTACTTAACCCTAAGTTACCGCTCTTACCTTTCTCCCATTCTTCCTTACTTCTCACCGATCCCTCTGTCATAATTCCCCCTCCCCCGATTCTCTTAACCCTTTTTCCCTCCTAACTCTTCTCTTAAAACTCTCATCCCTTTTATGCTATATATACCAAGCCTTCCAGCCATTTGAAAGCGGTTAATACGAGATCAGTTATGCCGGTATAAAAACAATCATTGGTTATAAATGAAACCGTGTCTTTTAATAAGGTTTATTTAGGTTGTGTGATATATCGTGATAATAATCAAAACATTAATAAAAACTACGTCTATCTAAAACATAAATTTTTCGATTCGAAACGACAAAAACCACTATTTTTACTTTCTTCTAGCGTGATATTGTTTTTGTATTAAACGTTGAGGAACATAATGAAGAGCTTATAACAGCTCTATTCATAACAGAGAAATTAAAAGTATTCGTGGGCATTCAAGGACAATCTTAGCGGTATCTTAACCATCTACATGTGGGATTATCCCGATTTTAGTAAGCCATTGCAGCTTTCATTCATTCATAGTGGGAGAATCGAGAAGCTATTCTAGAGTTATAAATGCTAAGTTTTATTTTTCGGTTGGTCCTTGTGATCCCATTCATTATTTGGATGTTTATGGAGGCTTCAGAATGAGCTTGTGAATGAACCATAGGTATATGGTAATTTAAATGGAGATAGAGGCAATAAGGAAACTAATGGGAGTAGAGGCTAATTTATTTCGATTGAATATTAAAGCATGATATGAATGTGGCAACTACAGTATGAAATTGGAATTTTTACTGGACAAAACTGCACAAATAAAATTATTTATTTTCAGTGTGACGTACTTAAGTGATTACTCGTATTGTCATTATATATAGACGTTTCTTACAGAGGAGGAGGCGGATACTAATGTTTAGGCACTTCCAGATGACAAATTTTCAAGGTTGATGTATTTCCAAATGTTCTACGGAGCTGAAATTTTTTTAGAGATAGGAATTGTAAAAAAACGAAATAGGGATTATACAAATTTTGATATTTTGATTTGTTTGGCAGTTAAAAATTCTTAAAGTTTAAATAAATAGGTAACTGTTTAGACATTACGGGATAAGCTAGGAAGCTGAAAATTTCAACTTATGTACAGAATAGTGCAATTGCACAATTAAACATTTGAATCTCTCCATAAACATATTGCGGCGGCCGTTAAAAATGTTTAAAATTTAAACAATTGGAAAAATATTATTTTAATTCTAGAAGTACTAGAACTTTAAAATTTGTCAGAAATGTGTAGCATTGGTACTCCATAATGGAGAAAGTATAAAATTCTTAAAATTGCAAAGTTTTGGGATTGTTTTAGTCTATTATTTTTACATAAGGGAAAAACGAAAATCGCTCCGGAGGTGAAATATTTAGAATTAAAAAAAATATTTGTAATGATGAAATATGAAAAATGAATGTTTTTTATGTTGTGATGATATTCTTGCAGAATGCAAGCACCAACTACTAGTATATAATAAAAGGAACTGTGTTACGCTGCTGGTGGTAGGCTATGGTTTATGCGAATAACTACAGAACGGAGATCTGATTTTGACGATTTTCTGCAATATATGTAATGAGATCTCTGGCGCATTTTAAACGCCATCGTCTATCGTAATCTCATGGGGTCGATTACAGGAGCGTTTATTACACACTTTTATTTAACTCACTCTGTTATCATTATATATCGACGTTTCTTACTACTAATGTTTAGGCACTTCCAGATGAGCTGGAGATTCGAATTTTTTTCGTAGGTAGGATTTTGTGCAAAACCGGATAGAAAAAACGAAAATATTGAAAAAGTGCAACAATGCGGCCGCTAAAAATTCGCAATTGTTTAAACAAATTTTCAAGGATTAGGAATTTCCAAATGTGTTACGAAGCTGAAATTATTTACAGAGGTAGTAATTGTAAAATAACGAAATATGGATTATAGAAATTTTGATATTTTAATTTTTTTGGCAGTTAATAAATTTTAAAATTTAAATAAATAGGTAAATGTTTAGACACTACGCGACGAGTAAAGGAGCTGTAATTTTTAATTTATTTAGAAATTAGTCTATATAAACGAATAAACATTTCAATTTATCCATGAAGTTGTTATTGCGGCCATTAAAAATTATTTAAATTTAAACATTTAGAAAAATGTAATTTCACTTCTAATTGTGCTATAAATTTAAAATTTGGCAGAAATGTGTGACATTATTAACCCAATGTGGGAAAAGTATAATATTTTGATAATTGCAGAAATTAGTGATTGTTTTACTCCATTATTGTTCCAGAGGAGAAATCTTTAGAATTAAGGAAATATTCCTCATGATGAAATTTCTCTCTGATAATTAATGTTTTTTTCAAGGTGCGATTAAATGCTTGCAGTATGCAAGCACCTTCTACTAGTCATTATATATAGACGTTCCTTAGAGAGGAGAAGGAGGATATAGGAGGATACTAATGTTTAGGCACTTCCAGATGGGCTGGAAATTCGAAATTTTTTTCTAAGGTAGGATTTTGTGCAAAACCGACTAGAAAAAATGAAAATCTTCAAAAAGTGCAACAATGCGGCCGCTAAAAATTCGCAATTGTTTAAACAAATTTTCAAGGTTTATGTATTTCCAAATGTTCTACGGAGCTGAAATTTTTTTAGAGATAGGAATTGTAAAAAAACGAAATAGGGATTATACAAATTTTGATATTTTGATTTGTTTGGCAGTTAAAAATTCTTAAAGTTGAAACAAATAGATAGATGCTTAGACACTACGCCGCAAGTAAGGGAGTTGAAATTTTTAAATTATTTAGAGCTTAGTATATCTAAACGAATAAATATTTCAATTTATCTATAGAATAGTTATTTGGCCGTTAAAAATTATTAAAATTTAAACAATTAGATAAATGTTATTTCACTTCTAATTGTACTATAAATTTAAAATTTGGCAGAAATGTGTGGCATTATTAACTTAATCTGGGAAAAGTATAAAATTCCGAAAATTGCAAAAATTAGTGATTGTTTAACTCCATTATTTTTCCATAATGAAAAAACGAAAACCCGTCCAGAGGAGAAATCTTTAGAATTAAAGAAATATTTCTCATGATGAAATATCTCTCTGATTAATTAATGTTTTTTTCAAAGTGAGATTAAATGCTTACAGTATGCAAGCACCTTCTACTAGTATTTACATATTTACGTTTCTTTCAAATCTTTCTCTATTTATATCTCTGCCTATATAAATGGTACAGGGCTGAAATTTCGGGTATATTCTTATTTTAGATGACAACCGACGAGAAAAATCACAAAAAAGTTAATATTTAAGGGGTCTTTTTAACCCCAAGATTCTATTTCAATACCCCATAAGGAAAGCATTTTGAAATTACTTAAAATTGGGATACGAATTCGAGAAAAGAACAGTTGTTTTGGCTGAAAGAACGAAGTTCTTAATTTTTTAGGCTGAAGTCAAATACATACTGAATTAGCGTAAATATCTGCTTTAAATCGGAAAAAAGTGTGAATTTTTCCTACCTTCAATAATGGAAATGTATAAAAACCATGGCAACGACATTATTGCTTTTAAAGGGACCTTTAATGCTCTGAATGTAAATTAAAGACGTTTTGATGCTTCTAAGGGAAATTAATGTCGCCATAATGAATTATAGTGGAACTTCCAAATATTTTAAGAATTCTTTTATATTGAAATAAACTTTACAAATTCAATTTATAATCTTTGCAATTTTTCATAATCCAAAAATTCAACTTTAAAATATAAGAGGACTAAAAAGGAGAAAATAAAATATTAAAAAAATGTTTTTCAGTATGCACACTTTTATGTGCACTCAAAAGTAGAAAATAAATTTTTCTGCCCTCAACTTGAATTATGGTGTGCAGAATAAAAGTGAGTGGAAATTTTTACCCACTTTAATTCTGCACACCAAATTTAATTCAAGTTGACGGCAGAAAAATTATTTTCTACTTTTGAGACCGTATAAAAGTGTGTATACTGAAAAAACATTTTTTTAAACATTTTATTTTCTACATATGATTAATACGAGTACGTATGCAGTGTATTAATCATTTACATTTTAAAATTACTTAGAATCATTGTAGGAATTCAGGATTTGAAATAAAATACGGTTAAAAGAGAGAGATTTTATTTTCCTTACATCGATTTTCGGATACGTTGAAAATCGATCCATAAATTATTTTTTAATGTCATAATATGACCTATCATAACGTGTAAATCTTTCGTCGTCAAGGTGATTTGCATTGTTGCCGGTTTCTTGAAATTGCGTATAACTCACTGTGTTTATAATTTCACGTCTCATCTGTCCACATAGTCACAAAATTTCGACGCTATTTTGAAGTTTAAACAATATCTAGGTTACAAAAAACAAAAAATGGAGCAAAAATAAATAATGTTCCATTATATCTCAATATAAAACTCTTCTTTCTCTCTTTGCGTAACGATTTCTTAACAAGTATTCCGACTAGGTAGAAGATTAAAATTTAGCAGAAATGCTTCAATCTTGAATTAAAAGTCATAACTACGCATAACTAGAAAACAATTAAATGACGAGCACTTACTCTAGTTTATTTTAAAATGGAGACCTCACGTGTAGCATGACATATTCCATCACCAAGTCCTAAACATTAGTGCCCAAAGTTGATGTTATTGCAAAAACAAAAACTCTGGAGTGGAAATGTAATGCACACGATGATTAAGAAAGAAAATAATTACCGCAACAAAAATCTGTGGAAATGCATTGGTAACCACAATGCAATCACTAGCCTGCAACCGAAGCTCGATTGAATATGGCATCAAACGTACGTACGTACCGCAAACAAGCAAACCACAGCAAAAAGCTTGGCAAAACACTTACAAAGGCATCGCGTAGGTAATATCAGTATACGATTGTTCATAACGATATACATACTTATCATTATATATCGACGTTTCTTACAGAGGAGGAGGAGGATATAACATATAGGAGGATACTAATGTTTAGGCATTTCCAGATGTGCTGGAGATTAGAAATTTTTTTCTTAGGTAGAATTTTGTGCAAAACCGAATAGAAAAAACGAAAATCATAAAAAGTGAAACAATGCGGCCGCTAAAAATTCGCAATTGTTTAAACAAAATTTCAAGGTTTATGTATTTCCGCATGTGCTACGGAGTTGAAATTTTTTTATAAGTAGAATTCGTAAAAAAACGAAATGAAGAGCTTATAACAGCTCTATTCATAACAGAGAAATTAAAAGTATTCGTAGGCATTCAAGGACAATCTTAGCGGTATCTTAACCATCTACATGTGGGATTATCCCGATTTTAGTAAGCCATTGCAGCTTTCATTCATTCATAGTGGGAGAATCGAGAAGCTATTCTAGAGTTATAAATGCTAAGTTTTATTTTTCGGTTGGTCCTTGTGATCCCATTCATTATTTGGATGTTTATGGAGGCTTCAGAATGAGCTTGTGAATGAACCATAGGTATATGGTAATTTAAATGGAGATAGAGGCAATAAGGAAACTAATGGGAGTAGAGGCTAATTTATTTCGATTGAATATTAAAGCATGATATGAATGTGGCAACTACAGTATGAAATTGGAATTTTTACTGGACAAAACTGCACAAATAAAATTATTTATTTTCAGTGTGACGTACTTAAGTGATTACTCGTATTGTCATTATATATAGACGTTTCTTACAGAGGAGGAGGCGGATACTAATGTTTAGGCACTTCCAGATGACAAATTTTCAAGGTTGATGTATTTCCAAATGTTCTACGGAGCTGAAATTTTTTTAGAGATAGGAATTGTAAAAAAACGAAATAGGGATTATACAAATTTTGATATTTTGATTTGTTTGGCAGTTAAAAATTCTTAAAGTTTAAATAAATAGGTAACTGTTTAGACATTACGGGATAAGCTAGGAAGCTGAAAATTTCAACTTATGTACAGAATAGTGCAATTGCACAATTAAACATTTGAATCTCTCCATAAACATATTGCGGCGGCCGTTAAAAATGTTTAAAATTTAAACAATTGGAAAAATATTATTTTAATTCTAGAAGTACTAGAACTTTAAAATTTGTCAGAAATGTGTAGCATTGGTACTCCATAATGGAGAAAGTATAAAATTCTTAAAATTGCAAAGTTTTGGGATTGTTTTAGTCTATTATTTTTACATAAGGGAAAAACGAAAATCGCTCCGGAGGTGAAATATTTAGATTTAAAAAAATATTTGTAATGATGAAATATGAAAAATGAAAGTTTTTTTGTGTTGAGATGATATGCTTGCAGAATGTAAGCACCAATTATTAGTAGTATATAAAACTTACGACAAGGAAAGGAGTGGCAGGATGGCGCAGGATAGTGTATTGGAAATACTTAGCAATGCTCATTGCCAAAAGAATTTTAAATAAATGAGTAACATTTCAAGTAAATAGGGCTAACTTACGTTTAATTGAAATTAGTATTTATCATATGAAATTATTAAACGCGAGTAGTAAAAGAATTATATCTAATATTTTGACGGTGTAAATGTCTATAATTAAATAATGAATACAAATAACATTTCGTCTTCTCCAAAAGGTATAAAAATTAATTTTTTTCGATTTTATCAACTCTGAGAAAACTTGACACATAAATCTCTTAGGATATTTCTCAAATAAGCCGTAATATTGGTTAGTTAAGTTAGTTAAGCGGAGCCTTAAAAGTATAAAATTAGTTCAGATACAATACTTTCAAACCTTAATTCAAATAAATTATTTTGATCAAAGGTAAATTAAAGACAGAATTAACAGAAATACCTTTCCAAAGAACACTTGTGCTATTTTAATAATAAGCATCTATTTTAGCAAAGAAAAGTATAAAGGTCATTTGTTATCATTCGAGTCATTATCTTTCAGGTTCTATCTATCCAAAAATTAATTATGTAGTTTAGTTTACAACTTTTATTTTATTGGAGGTTAATACGGATTAAAATAGACAACATAACATTAAAAACCTCTGCAAATAACCAGAGATATTTCTCAGACGCGAAAAAATGGATACCCAACTTAAAATATTTACCGTATAATTCACTAAAATGTGAATATGTGAATGTGTGTTATAGATAATATACTTTGTTTTATGTATATTATGTACTTTATGGCCAATTATTGCACATTTTAGTGAATTATACGGTAAATATTTTAAGTAGGGTATCCATTTTTTTCGCGTCTGAGAAATATCTCTGGTTATTTGCAGAGGTTTTTAATAGATATTGTATGTTGTCTATTTTAATCCATATTAACCTCCAATACAATAAAAGTTAAGATCCAGAAAAAATAGCTTGCTATTTTTAAGACTGTAAGGAAGTATTTATCTCGTCGCTAATAAAAAATGAACAATATTAATCCGTAGTTAACAATTTGTGAGAAAAAGAAGGGATTTACTTAACTAAAGTTGTTGATATAGGCGAAGAAAAAGGAATCGGAGAATGTGTCTAGAATATTGAAAAGTGGCAAGGGAACTCGGCCTTCTTTCTATAATTTAGGGGAAATGCCTCCGCTTTTCTTTCTCTGTACTAATTAGAAATCATAGGATGATAGAATTTAAAGATTTTCCTAATAGTAAATGAGTTCTACTATAAATACTGACAAAATACTCTAATGCAGATTCATTATTTCCTACGAAAAATCTACTTCGTCGGACCTTCCGTTCAAAATTCATTTGAAATTCATTGAGAAATATTTTATATGCTAATGGCTTGCCTATGAGGAAGATTTATTTGTAGCCGTGTGCCTATATTACATAACTGATTTATGGCTACAGGTGTTAAATATATTATTTATATAGGACTGTAGTTTAGATCTGTTTTTCTCAACCTTTTTTGCTCCACGGCACACCTTTATGCATGCTTTAAAATCGCGGCACGCCAAACCATTCCTGATTAATTTTACTGCGTTAATACATATTTTACAGAAAAAATAAATATTTAACAAGTAAAAGTCGTAAATATATTAGATTGTTAGGATTGGTCAAATAACATTTAATGATTGAATAATTTTATTGCAAATACATTAGGATTTTCCTATTTTCATAATGGAATATCCGGTCAATACGCTGAAACTAATCCTCATATATTGAAGTGGTTATCACGAGTTTTTATTATTTTCGTAAATCTGAGGAAGTCTCGGCTTTTTCGATTTTCCTATTATGAGCAGTTTTAATTTTTCTGTACCATTACTATTTATACATAGCCGCACATCCACAGGATTTTTGTTTCTTTTCCATAAATGGCACTGCTCATTTTAAAAGCTTATATTTTATCTGGAATGGTATTAAAAGATATGATGTTCTTTCTGCGTTGAAAATATCATTTGGGCTATAGTCCAGCGTCAATTGCGACGGCACTTATTTTTAGTGGAAGTATCAGATCCTGTAACTCTTTCTTCACTCATAACTAACCACCCTGAACTTCCTTTATAGTCACTATATCCTTGTTTTGAAAGCATTTTTTTCTGATTGAATTCAAAATTGGGTTTAACTACTTATCTAAATAGCTAATAGGTGGCGTGAAAAGTTATTTTTCGAGTTTGACAAATTGATATTTAAATTGTAACGTACTTTTAAAACGATCTAATATATTTCGACCTATAACGTTAGAACATTTCATTTTAGTTTAGAATGCTACTAGAGTTTCTTTAAAGATTGTATTTGTAATAGGTTTTGTAACGATTTATTAGCTTTATATATGAGAGCTGCGAATGAATAAATTATAAGAGAATCGAATTTAAATGCAGGATGATTACAAATGACCTTCTTTATTTTAACATTTTATTATAAAAAAACCTAACAAAGATACAATAAAAATCAAGCTATACTTGCAAATAAAAACTTAAAAATTTTATTTCTAACTTTTAATAATTGCCGTTTTCTTCACAATGAGCAATTGCAATCGTTGGATCGGGCGTGGAGAGCTATTTTCTTGCCCGACTCGTTCGCCCGATCTAAACCCCCTTGACTTTTTCTCTGGGGCTATGTCAAAAACAAAGTTTATGATTCACCAAAGCCAATAACTTTGGTTAATTTGGAGGTAAAGATACGTGAGGCTCTTGGAAAAGCTCACCATGATATGCTACGAAATGTATGACTGGAAACAATAATACTTTTTTGACGCCTGCAGAGCCAGAAACGGAGCACATACTGAAGTTCAGTAGATTGAAAAAAATTGTTATTTTTCTTTATTAATATAGATTGTTATTTATTGTATCTCGTTTGTTTGGAATAATATAAATGTTAACAAACGAGAAGATCATTTGTAATCAGAATGTATAAACAAAAAATTGATATTATATTCACTCTCGTCATTATGATGGACATTCAGGATATCTCAATTTTTACTTTCTCCATATACGTAGTATAGGGGAAAGTATTGTATTCATGAAAAAAATCGACTTCGAGATTTCAACGGAAATACACGTTTTGAGGTCCCCTGAACACGTTTTGACCATTTTCTCGATGATGTCTCTGTGTGTGTGTGTTTGTATGTGATAGCTTTTTGTGGGTGCTCGAACTCAAAAACTAAATCAGGTCAACGCCAAATTTTATATTTAACATTTTTATGACAGTCACAAGAACGGATTAGTTTTTAGTAAAAATCGGTCAAACGAAAGTGGATGTTTACTCTTGTCACTTATCCGTTATTTTGAAATATTTGCTTTAATATCTGACAAATGTAAAAATATACTGGAATAAAGATTGTAGAAAATTTAATTTTCTACAACATATGTTCGGCACATTTTTTCATATAATGCATTGTTTAAGAGATATCTTATATTTTTAGCTGCCACCACCACGACACTTACCGACGACTATTGTTAACAATTGACGTTTAGTTAAGTCTTAGTAACGCTCCTTTTTCTTTTCTCAATTGTTGGAGCTTTATGGCTATATCCAATATCAGAATGCTATGGTTTGAGTTTCTGTTCTTTTTAAAGTCTAATTTTCTCGGTTTCTTAAAATATTTATTATTATGTAACCTAGTGGGAATTTTTAGAAGTATTACAGATATGGAGAAAGTGATGTGGTGGCCACATCAGATTTTTATCTTATGTGATAATGTATGTGGGAATGCATATTTATCAAACCCTTTGCTTAAAGGTTTTAAAAATCCAAACGGGAAATGTTATCTTTTTCGAGTTATCGGAGATATGATTAATAGAAAAAACATCTACCGAATAAAAAAGTCTTTTTAAACCTTTCACGATTAAAAAAACTATTTATTGTGACTGCGTAAATTATTTATACCAAATTTAAAATATTTAGATTATCTTGAAGTTGACTTGTGTAACCTTTGGCCCGGGAAGCTAAAATAAGAAACACAAAAACCACTGAAGGGGAATATCATATTTCTGAGTAAATTTGAAAATATGTTGACGGTATCCAGTTATTTTTACATGTAAAACGTGTGCTTACGTATATAATACGAGTAATCGGTGCTTGCATACTGCAAGCGCTTAAAAATATCTACATACACCAAGATCTAAGCTCGAAAATAAACCAATGCGATCTCCAGGGCAACAGCACTTCAGTCACATGGAGTCTGTATGTATTAAATAATAAATTCGATGAGTAATAACAGTATATTTATAATTTTCCGTGAAATTAAAGCAACTATCCGTAATTTAGAATTTCTCTGGCAATCGGATCGTGTCCAAGTTTTCGTATTTCAAGTTTCGTGACTCAGATCGCACTGCATGAGCAATAAGAATAATCATCAATAAGACATTAAATTTATAGGAAAATTAGGACATTTTCTGTTAAGATTATGGCATCATCATCATGTCTTTAGCGCGTATTTGGATAAAAAATATCGAGAAATAGGTATGACGCCATTATATTTAACAATTTAAAAGAGTTAAAATTTCTCGAAAAACCATGAAACATTAAAATACTTTTCACATTTTACCGTCACTGCTATCAGGATTGCTTCTCCTATTGTTATACCTTATATCCCTGGAGAAAAACAAGCCTACAGTCGACAACCCAAATTTAATCGTCATGTTTGTGCTTTCAGTAGTACGTGAGAATTGCAATTATCTAGGATACCCTCAATCACTGTGCGTGATGCAATTAGTGTTTTTGATAGAGTAAATCTTACATATTAACAGAAGAAAATATTGGTGATGATGTTTTCTTAATATGCATGATATTGAAAATTAGTGTTATATGCCTATATGCTTATGGGAATAAACTTGATGTTAATTCGATTAAAGAAAAAATGAAGAAATATATTTCCGTAACTCGAATTTTCTATAACTCCAATTATTTTTGCTTTCTCTTGAGATTCGAGTTATAGAAGTTCCACTGTATATATACAAATATTTAAAAATATATTTCCATAATTTGAATTTTCTATTACTCGGATAATTATTACTTTTCCTTGAGATTCGAGTTATGGTTCAACTGTAATTCGTTATGACGGCATTAATTCCCATTACATCACTGTAATCATAACGTATAATATCAGATCCGTTTAAAAGCATTGAGGTAGTTGCCATAGTATTTGAAGATTTTCATTGTTGAAAAGAGGAAAAAATTCACACTTTTTTCCGATTAAAAGCAGATATTTACCCTAATTCGGTACGTATTTAAATTCTGCCTTCAAAAATTAAGAACTCAGTTCTTTGAGATAGGCAACTGTTTTTTTCCCGAGTTCGTATTCCAATTTAAAGTAATTTAAAAATGCATGTTATAAAGCCTTGCGCTGAATCTCATGCTTTTCTTATGGGGTATTGAAATGGAACATTGGGCTTAAAAAAGGACCCCTTAAATATGAACTTTTTTGTGATTTATTTTTCTCGTTGGTTGTGCCAATCGACCTATCTACATGCCAAATTTCAGATTTCTAGCTCTTCTAGAAGTACCTAAGAGTTTTTTGTCAGTGAGTGAGTGAGTGAGGCACAAGTAACTGTATTATTATAGACGAAATAAATGTTTGAGCAATTTTTCTGATAAATAACAAAGCCCGTGAAATTTCGAACAACTTTTTAAAATTGCTTTTATGAATATGCCTTACATTGCGTGAGGCGAATAAGAGTCGCTTGAGAAACTTACGTTGATATTAATGTATTATATATAAAATGTTAATTCTGCATTTAGTAGTTCCGGTAATTTAACCACAGGCTTGAGATCTATATGAAACACTACTAGTTAATATATCAGAACGTAGATGATAAATTTTAATAAATTTTATGTCGTGTTCTCATAACCGTGTGGCAAACTGTAACATTATACAAGAGTAGTCATCTGAAGTATAGTAGCAATTGATACATATTTTAATTTTGAATTGATTTTAGTTAAAAATCATGGAGTAACCAAAGGAATCTTGTGACATTCTGCATTTACTGAAAGGAGATCAGAAGACAACACAAAGTCTGTGGTATAACTATAAGAGAAGAGGGTATTTCAGTGGAGTTGGGCTTGGCATACTGCAAGGAGATGTGCAGCGCTGGACTTGGAGAAGTATCAGGCCGAGTCTCATAAGTCCATAAGTTCGTGCACGATGGTAAGTTTCAGCATTATCTCTGACCTTTCTTGAAAAAATTTCCTTTAATTTACCTTTCCATAGATTTTTCATCATAATAAAAAAAATTGAGTTTGTCCAGATAATTTGCAAATATTTGCGGAATAATGATTCGATTTCGACCAAACCTTTGCTGTTTATTCGAAGTGGCCTGCATGGTGTTCTAAGAGGCCGTTAATTCCAACCACCCCAATAAAATCAATAAAAATTAATGAAATGAATTGCACTATTTATTGGTATATTTATCGTCCCTATTCTGGTTTTATTCTTGCTAAATGACTTATTTGAAGTCACTTTATAATGTTAGATGTAAAATAGTTTTCTAATCTTATAAATTTACTTTTTATTTTATGAGCATAAGACGCCCTTCTCGCGCAGATACCTGTTTGGCAAGGCTATTTAAACTAAATATGAAATCAAGGGAAGTTAATTTAAAATTCTAATAGATATGTCTTAAAGAATAAATATTAGTATTTTTCATAATATAGCTTTCGAAATGTAATACCTTTTCCCTTTAAGATATATTATGGCTTTAACAATGGAAGTGGTCTATCATTTTTATAGCACAATTCAATTTTTTTATCTGACAAAATTTTTACTGCCATCTCTCAAATTTTACATTTAGAATATGGTTTTCTTAATTTGCTGTATATATTTTCAAAATAAATCGGAAATGATATTTTTTTATTACAAATTAAATTTTGTAATTTCTACACCTTTAGATTCAATTTATTTATTTGGGGCTTGCGTTTTCTTGATTCAACTACATTTAGAATGGAACAATAACATTTTAATGGAGGATCATTTTCATATGCGAATATAATACTAGATTTAGAAGCAAATTAAACATGGTAACTAAAGTACGTTTCATAAGATTATTAAAAATGTTAGTACTTATGCTATTGTTAAGCTAAAACTCATATTGAAGGAAACATCGCAAATTAATTTTTGTCAAAATTAAAACGAAATATCTAAAGCAGTGGTGACTCATTTGACTCAGCTGTAACTTATTCGCATTATACCTGTGACGTCTTTTGTCAAAAAACGAACTCTTCATATATGTCAGAGATAAAATGGTGGAGCGCGCGGAGGGTTGCAAATTTTAAATATTGGTAAAGAGTATTTCAGGAGGCTGTTCTGAATACTTGCGAGAATGGCGGTGGCTTTAAATTAACATTGCGTCAATAAAGAAATCCAATAGTTATCGATTTCTGACTGTTTTATTTGACTGATTATTATGGCAAATTTGGAACGGTATTATAGATAAGAGATAAAAGGTTTA
Organism: Tanypteryx hageni; assembly: GCA_028673005.1. Taxonomy (NCBI): domain Eukaryota; kingdom Metazoa; phylum Arthropoda; class Insecta; order Odonata; family Petaluridae; genus Tanypteryx; species Tanypteryx hageni. The sequence continues at coordinate 82,557,180 of CM054112.1, forward strand.
TTCTGTGCGTGCATGCATGTGTGTGTCGGAACGCTATACCGAGTTAAATGGAAGAATGAGAAAATCGCTTATAACTCGGAAAATATTCTTTTCTTTTACAATCAAACTTTCATATATTACTTGACAACGCTACTTTTAAATTTTTGGCTGCATTTGCACATTAGAATTACTTACTAGAGCCTAGCCTGTGATGTTTCGCTGTCACATTAAGTTGATTTTGATTTTTTTAATAATTCATTTGGTCAGACACATTTTATTTTTAAAATATGTTACAATAAAGTACCAAGCGGTGCACAGGAAAATCTGGAATTTCAATACGTTTTATATTTTTAATTACATTTTTTTAATAGATGTAAATAACCATCTTCTTTCTCTCTTTGTTTCTTTCTTGTTGTTAAATTAATTTGTAACGATTAAGAAATGTGTAACCTTAAAAAAAAATTAGATTAGAAACATTTGGGCATTTAGGTTTGATTATAAAAGAAATTTTCAATTTTTATGTTATGCTGTTTAAATGTGTTTTTCTTGGTTAAAAAATCCTTTGATTAAAAAAATATTTTAAAATCGATGCTACAATAATAAATAACTAGCTAACCCGCGCAGAACATCTGCACGCTAGCCAAACTATAATATTTGAAATAAATGAAACCTTTGTTAATTAAAACAGCTATATTTTTATTTACATTAATAATTTTAATATGCAATTCGCTAAAATAAGCGCAATGTACATTCGAAGCGCTATAAGCGCACCGCACAAACCTTAGTTTAAAAAATGTCATTAAAAGCACAATTTTCTGTCATGATTTTCTGACACAATCGTTATAGATTCGAATGATCTTACTCTCGAGAGACCCACATACAATTGTCCATAGCTAAATACTGGTTTTTGTAGGGGAAGGCAAATTTTGTCAAATGTCCGTCCCTGCGACTTGTTGATAGTCATAGAAAAAGCTAATCTTACTGGGAATTGTTTTCTCTTAAATTTAAAAGGCATGTTTGTGTCTGATGGGATGAGTGGAATTCTTGGTATGAGAATAGTTTTAGAATTATCTAAATCTATAACTCTTGCTTCGATTATGTTACGTTGTAGTCGTGTAACTGTGAGTCGCGTCCCCTTACACAGGCCTTTCGAAGGTACTAAATTTCTGAGTAACATGATCACAGCGCCTGGTTTCAATCTCAGTTTGTGCGGAGGCATTCCAGTTGGCGTTGAACTGTTCAAAAATTCTTCGGGTTATGCCAGTTGATCTGTCGCATCCTCACGATGGTATCTACACTTTCGTAAACTATCTCTTCTCCTGGTATACGTTCCAATACACGATTGTTTAGTTCAAGTAAAGCCTAACGTGTTGCTCTTGAAGCCATTACTTTTATTCTGAGCAAACAATTTAAATATTAATTTCATTAATTAATACATATGGTTTCTTATAAGCATTATCTAAATGATTTTAACTTTATATAGCATGATACAGTATTTCAATGCGATATACAGAAGCTATTTATCTCGTTGCTAGAGGCATTGAGCAAATAAACAATAGACAATGTTTGTTTGGTTGTGATATTAATACGAAAAAGTATTATAATGTATCACTTCCAAATATTTTGTTTTTATTTAAATTGGCATAGTTCTACTAATTCTAATACCACGTTTAAGTATATTTCACCAAATAATTATATTTTATAAGTACGTACCTACGTATTTTTTTAATAAACATTCAATTTAGTCCAAATTATTGAGAAAAAACTTGAAATGCAAGCGATTTCCGATAGAAGACGAAAAAAGACTATAAGAATAAACAAACTTGATCATTCCTTCCAAGACTTTCGGGATTCTACCGCGTGTTGTTTCTTCTAGTGACGACTGTTTCGCCTCCATTCCAGGTGGCATCTTCAGGTCTGAAGATGCCACCTGGAATGGAGGCGAAACAGTCGTCACTAGAAGAAACAACACGCGGTAGAATCCCGAAAGTCTTGGAAGGAGTACGAAAACACCGCGGAAGCCTTCGTATTAAACTTGATCATTCTTTAAAAATATGCAGGTCCGAGGTTTGTGTGTCAATTTGTCGAATTTATATAAGCAACTGAAAGATAGCCGATATGTTTCAGTTTCAGCTGTTTATATATCCCGTTGCTTAGCAATACAATGTTATTGTGTGCCACGTACCGCCTAAATGTTTTATTATAATAGATTTACTAACAAACTTTTGTAATCGGGAAGTTCAAAAATTTTACGAAATAATTTCTCGGTAAACAAAATTTTCTGTCACAATATGACCATTTCTTGTCTGTCCTTTCCGAGAAATACTTTTTATTTGAATTTTCAAGGAATCAGAATTCTTTGTTCATGAACACCCTGCATACAACTGGCCATGAGCGAAGCATAGTTCTGGAAGTTATAATCCTACTTTATCGAATGTCTGACCCTGAGATTTATTAATAGTCATTGAATATGCGGAAAAACCCCCTAAAAAGAAATAATTTAATATTTATGTTTAAATTTATTTTTTTAAAGAACAGAAGTGTTCTGAATTTTTACAAATTATAGATAACAAAAATCGTCTAAACAGCGATCGAGATATAAGCTTCCCAAAAGCCTATACAAACCTGCCAAAAAAGTTCGCCGACGACGATTACGGTAATATAATATAAAACTAGTATATTGCCCGTCAAAAATGACGGATTCAAATAAATAAAAATCGGAAAAAGATTAATAGAATAAGTAAATTTATTAATTTTTCGTTAAATAGTTTAAATTGGATGGTCGATGGTCAGTTTTTTCTAATTGTAATTTACAAAAGATTAAAAGCCTGCTCGTCTAAAATTCCATTTTTACGAGTTACATTATGAGAAAGAGAAATAATCTGCTGGAGTCGAACCCAGGTCATTTTTCCAAATATTTTTGTCAATCACTTTTAGTGTGCTAATCAAACATTCCTGGAAAATTTCTAATCATGATCTATTACCGTTTTTGAGATATAAACGACTTAAAAGATTACCAGCCAACATTGTCTATTATTATAGATATTCAATATTTGTCATCTATTATTTTATTGCATCTTGATTGGAATTCATGGTTGTAATTTTATTGATGCATCTAAAGCAGAAAATAAAGCTTTGAATTAAGATATGTAGGTATGACGGTATTTTCTTGATAATTGTATAAGCATAATAATGCCGATATCGTGAATAAATACGCTATAGAATAAATGTCCATTAAAATCTCATTAAATAACAAACGTAATATTCATCACTTTTTAAGTTTTTCAATGCAATATACAATATTTATCATCACCTTTAAACAAATTATCCTAAATTGCGTGAATTAAAAAAGCTACTTATCTAGTACTTTCGTCGTCAAGGCAAAAAAAAAACAAAAAGTTAACTGATTTAATACGGTTCCTTATTATTGGAATTCATAGATTAAAATATTTTATTGTATCTAAAGCAGAATATAAAACTTTAAATTAAGATGTGAAGGTGTGACGGTATTTTCTTGATAACTGTATAGGCATAAAAATTCCGATATCGTGAATAACTACGCTATAGAGCAGTGGCGACAACCTTTCCTGCATGGCGGGCCGCATTCGCGGTTGCGAATTCTTCTGTGGGTCGCATTGTATGCTGTCAATGCAACGGCGGGCCGGATTAGACTTTGAATAGGGCATTAACTATATATTTTGAGGTATTATATCAATGAAAATTAAGTCTACATGAAGTTTTTTGGGTGAACATTTCAATCACAGGTGTTTTATTGCCGTGATATTAATGTATATCATAAGAATTTGTGTGTTAAATTTTACGGGTCACTTTTTAATCATAACTTTGCGGGCCGCATAAAACGCTTTGGGAGGCGCGGCCCGCGGGCCGTAGGTTGCTCACCACTGCTATAGAGTAAATACCCGTTGAAATTTCATTAAATAACAAACGTCATATTCATCACTTTCTACATTTTTCAATGCAATACACAATATCTACCATCACCTTCATACAGATTATCCTAAATTGCGTCAATTAAAAAAAGTACTTACCGAGTTCTTTCTTCGTCAAGATAAACAAAACATAAAGCTAACTAAAATATTAGCGGTCGTGTGTTCGTTCGCATTTCTTCCACGTCTTAGGAATGGCGCTGCAGTAAATGATCACCAACGAACAATGCTTATTATATATATGAGATAATCATCGTAGGAATTTGAAACTTGAAACAACGACCGCCTAAAAGAACGACATTTTGTTTTCCTGCCATCAATTGTCAAATACGCGTCGAATTGGCCCAGAGATTAGTTTCAACGCCAAAATTTGATTTATTTTTACACGAAAATCTTTCGTCTTTTGCTGTTATACCTTGTGCATCGTTTCCAAGTATATTCTTTTGTTCAAAGTGTGAAATAAAAATTCTTCATATATACATTATTTTATTAACTTTTCGTCATAATAATACGTTTTTATGGATATGAAAACTGAAGATAACTTGATGATAGTAAAATAGTTTATTATAAATGCAATAGAATTATCTAGAATGGTGTAGGTGGGAATAATTTTGAAACGAGAAAAAAGTCTGCTATGACTGGGAATCGAACCCGGGTCTTCCACTTGCCGGGCGGATGTTCTACCTCTGAACTATCGTAGCAGAACAATTTTTATCGTTTCTGAACGCCCATGTGTAAACAAACGTATTTGGTCATTTCCTCTATAGATGTCAGGAAAGAACATTTTGCCTCTGAGATCGTAGACACCTGCGTGATACATAAGATACGTTACTACCTTTTCAGTGAATCCACCTAATTATTATTATCCTCTTATACACAAATATAAGACTTTAATCGCAATTAGATTATTACCCAAATAATTTCTTATTTTTTATTTTTACTTTAGCACGAAATAGATGAACTTTTGAAAACATTAAATAGTTAGTTTACCAATGGTTAACGATCGAAACCTCTACGTGAATAATTGAAGAGTTGAGAATTATAAGTGGGCTGTTGACCAAATTACCAAAAGTGAGTTTTCTCTTCCTTATTATGTACTCTTATTTGGGAAATAAAAATTTGTCTTTGGATTGGCTCTTAGCCCACTTCTAACACTGAAAATGTGCATTAAGAATTCTAGGCGCAGATACTTTGACAGAATTATAAGTGGGCTATCCACCATTTATAGTGTAAACATTGCCAATTTATTAGAATTAGAAGTGGGGCTAAGACCAGAGCAGCCAATAGGAGGCCTACTACATATGATCAAAACAAACAAAATGAAAGGTCTGCGTGAAAGCTTTCTTAGCACTTTTCTGTATACCTAAACGAAGACTCGAGAAACTGCAGAAAGCAGTAAAAGCTGTAGATCCAAGTTTGGCCTTTGACAAAAGGAGGAAGCATGTAAAAAAAAGATTTTCGATGAAAAAAGAGATGAGGTAAGACAACATATTTGTAGATTCCCACATGATCAAAATCACTATTTAAGAACAAGCAATCCACACTGGAAGTACCTGTCTCCAACATTAAACTTGAAGAATATGTACTCCCTGTGCATAGAGGAAACAGCAGTTGACCCCGTAATGGAATTGGTCTACAGAGATATATTTTTACACGAGTTCAACTTCAGCTTTGGTGCTCCACGTAGTGACACATGTATAACATGTGAAAAACTCGCACCATCTCTCACAAACCCAGATCTGACAGCTGATGAACGAGAGAAACTGATCCGACCAAAAGAGCTTCACCACCGGAAGGTCGCGGGTTCGAATCCCGCCTAGGTGGGTTTTTCTCCACCTAAGGCATGGATGTTTGTGATCGTCCTTATTGTTATGTTGTTGGTATTTCACTTTAAATTGGCTATTACGCTGTATGTGAAATTATTGATAAAAAAGTCAGATAATGCCTACAAAAACCTGCATGCTGATTTTAAGGCTTCGAAAACTCAGATGGATATTGAGCTGTTGACGTTTGATATGCAGCAGACTTTGCCAGTTCCCTATTTAAGCCATTTGCAGGCCATTTATCAGAGGCAGCTCTGGATTTATTATGAAGGAGTACATGTGTGTTCCAGTGAAGAAGCATTCATGGTGCTGTGGGTGGAGGGTCAAGCAAAGAGAGGGACAAATGAGATGTGTTCTGCTTTGTACGAAGTAACAGAGTAACAGAGATGAGAGTAGATGCTGACAATCCATTTCTGGTAAAGTACAAAACAACTCACTCAGATATTGAACCTTACAAATCCTTTACGATAGCAAAACCAGGACGTCCAAGATTTTTGTCTGGGTTTAAGAGGAGATACAGAGAATCAGTTCCCATTAACCCTGCAAAAATAAAGGACCTGAAGAGCCAGCAAGATTTTATTCCACATGACAAAAAGACTTTCCGGGAGTTATATTTTGAACATTAGGATAAACTGACCCAGAAGGAAACTTCCCATGAAAGATAGGAGTCCGATGAAGAATAGGCAGAAGCAGAGATAGGTTACTAGAGTGACCAAGTACAAAAACAGTAACTAGCTAAGAAAAAATGAAAAAAAGATGATATAATGTATGTCTTTCTTATTATGTCAGGAATAAAGTACCATATATCAGTACAGTGACCAAGCAAACAGCGCTGTTTGTTAGCATTTGTAATCAGTTACTATTCTAGAAAGAACAATATTCTGTAATATTTTTATTATAAATATCATATGAATGTAACATAATGTAATTTTAATAATGTCTGAATACTCAATAAATGTTTCATATCCAAAACTTCACATTTTTAATAAGCCCACTTATAATTCTGTATAGTCCTGTTTAAGTAAGCTATAATTGAATATTTCTTTTGTTTACATATTTCCATCTTTCTCTCTTATTTGGTGTTACTATAGCATCTATATAACCTTAACGAGTATAAAAGTGACACCATAAAGCAATTACATAGATTACATAAAATTATATTGTAAAACATAAGTTTGTTTTTGCTCTCCTGAAAAATTGAAAAATGGTGGATAGCCCACTTATAATTCTCAACCCTTCAATTTATAAGAAAATCAACCTATAGTTAAATTTTATGGTTATTATTTCTTAATTCCTCATAATTTATGTAGCATCAACTTCTTTTAATTGAAATTATTGTCACCGATTATTAATTGTAATGGCCAATGTTGAGTGAAATTAACAGCGCCGACCTAATTGTTCGCAGCTTACATCCTTATCATTCCATTGCTAATTCACAATTAAGCAGTTTAAAACTCATAATAATTTTATCATATCTTGCTAAATATCCATTTGGTCATAAATATCACCTATACCGGGGTGAGTGATGTTTTCTTGATTAGAGTTTGAGATATCTGCTTCAAAATAGAAGAAGATTGAGAATTAGAAGATTTTTTTAGATAAAGGCAGAAAAAGCTGGAGTTGCAGAATGGTGTTTCTAATGAGCTTGGAGAACGTGTGGTGAAGCACACAAATCTAAATTTCTTTACTTTAAAATCATCCAACCTCTATATCAGCACTCAATCTAAAGTCCGATATGACATCGTTACTTTGTTTACACGCAGTTTTATATGAAATTAACTCATTCATAACGAAAACTGCTTCTGAGTGAAGCAAGGTAAGTCAACTATTAACGACTCGTCCTGACGAAATCCTCTCTCTTATCTAGGCCTAATTGTTTCGCACATTATCTTTCGAAAATTTCTTTCGTAATCTTATGTTTAAGGTGTGCTAATGGATTCTCTCAGAAGACACCAACCACGCTCCATTGTTGCAAGTTACAGACGTTTAAACGTCGTATTTTACTTTACTTTTCCTTCAATAACAGGTTTATTTTTAAAAGTAGATTCAGCCAAACAATGTTTTATATCGCAACATTCAACAAAACTTTGCTTAGTTTCCGTAAACATAATTTGAATTCTACATTTTCTTAATTAATTAAACTTCTTATGTTTATAAACAATGCAAAGAATAAATGTTGTATAATTTTTCGTAACTTCGATACTGATTTTAGAACCTTTGCCTATTTTGTCGATAAAACGTTTCTCTTGCACTTAGAAGTTATTTATTACGTTTAATTTATCCATAAGCTATTTGTTTAATCATTTCCGTTGATATTAATGGAAATGAAATTCATTTTTCAATGAATGTAATCTTTTTATTTGTCATAATCGTTTGCTTCAAGGATATCCCATTTTTTCGTTTTTTACCCTTGGATTTAGGGCACTACAAATTTAAACGTGTTTTCGGGTTTTGTATCATTTTAACTTCATGTGGATTTTTCTTAGCTCTGACTGTTATCGTTCATGCCAATAAAAGCTCTTAGTTAGGTTTAAGAGCAGTTAATGTTAGCCTAACCTCGCCAATGAAGGGTCAAATCAATCAATCAGTCTTCCATGCCGTCCACCATGTGGCCTCATAAAAAGCAAGGAAGGTTCCTCATCAGAAAGGCCTGCAATCGAACACGATCCTCTGCACCTGGTGCCTCTTACGAGTCGATCCCTCATTAGTCACGCAGCCTTCCTCTTTTACACCTTCCTCCTTCGCAGGCTTTCCTCTGCCCAACTCACTCGGCCAGCCGCTTACGGTCAGATCCCCTTGGCAACAGGGACCTCGATCGCTACCACTATCTAACCCATTACCCCCTTGCCTCAAACGCCCTACATAAACCTCTTCTCTCTCTCTTTCTCCTTCATTCTGCAGCTCTTCCCCTCGCCCACTTACGGAATTGGCCGGTGTCCTAGAATCGATCCGCCTCAATTACCAATTTTGCTCTCAAAAATTGACGACTGGCTAATTATTAGCCGTTATGGTACCTGTAATTGTTTATGAAATGGTGGAAAATACCGTCTTTCAATTTATTTATTTTCGTCGATTTCAATAAATTGTCATTAGGCAAGAGTCAGAGATTCATTTTCTTGTTAAAATAGCTGGATTTTATTTCATATGCATCTCTTCGAACTACAATTGTTGATAAAATAGAAATTAAACCTCGAATAAGTAAACACAATGGCTTGATGATGACAAAAGTAAAACAGCCATAGTTGACATTAAAGTTCGGCGTAGCTGTGGTTTTTGCATTAAAAATAATGTAAGACAGGTAAAGAGATTTATGGTTTGTCTTTACGTTTGACCTTTGTAGACGTATATAATAACTATGGAATTTACTTGAATAGCTGTTTAGGTTTATTCGAGATTTATGTTGACATAATATCGAAAGGTAAATATTTAGAGGTTATAAGATTTAAAAAAACAATAGGCAGTTTCTTTGAAAATATCCTATTGCCCGTTACATTGTTTACACTTCCTTTACACACGTCTCAAATTTCATGAAGAGAACTTATTAATAATTAAGGCCTCTTTAAATGATGCAGTATTAATGCCTACCTTATTAGAAGAAAATTGATTTATGGAAAGTTTTAGCCGAGATTAACTTTTATATCATTGAACTTACATCTACATCTACATTATACCCTGCAAGTCACCTTTTTGGTGGATGGCAGGGGGTGCAGTGCACCAAGGGTCCATAGTTTTCCTTCGTTATCTTTTCCTATTATGGTCTCTTATCGTCCTAGGGAAAAACGATCCTCTATATCGATACGTTTTACAGTCGATCTCGCGAATCTTATCCTCACTGTCCTGCCTTCCGAGATACGTCGGGCTTCTGATAAGTCCTACTACCTCATTCGCTAGTCCCTCCGACGTAAATTTTTCCAGTAGTTTAATGCTAGCCTGCAGCCTACTTACAATTATATACTTGATAAATAATCACATACACAAAATATATATAGATATAAGCACGAAATATTGATTATCCCAGATAGCTATGACCATCCAACATAATTATCGATTGTTCAACAATTACCAGTAAGAAATACTTTTCATCGATGAACCTTTAAGTCATAGGAGCTAGAATTAAGAGTATGATTTGAAATATAGGAGAATCTTACTATGAAAAATTGTACTTATTGCGTGGTTTTTAATTACTTTTGTCTATTTACGCAACTTAGACTTACGATTTCGAAAAGTGAATGTCAAATGGATAAAATAAACTATTCTACACCTACATGATACCCTGCAAGTCACCTTTTTGGTGGATGGCAGGGGGTGCACCAAGGGTCCATAGTTTTCCTACGTTATCTTTTCCTATTATGTTTTTTTATCGTACAAGGGAAAACGATCCTCTATAACGCTCCATTCTACAATCGATCTCGCGAATCTTCTCCTCGCTGTCCTGTCTTCCGAGATACGTCGGGCTTCTGATAAGTCCTACAACCTCTTTCATTAGTCCCTCAGACATAAATTTTACCAGTAGTTTAAATCTAGCCTGCAGTCTACGTTCCTCTAACGATGTCCATTTCAGATTTTCTATTAATGATGTTACGCTTTGTTTACGATCGTAATTCCTCTTTACAAATCTAGCTACCCTGCGCTGAACCTTTCCTATCTCGTTAGTGAGTCCCTTTTCGTAGGGATCCCACACAGCTGACGCATATTCGACTTGCGGTCGAACCAATGATAAATGACATAATTCTTTCACTTTTTCGGAGCTATTTCGAACTATTCTCCCTCAAAGGCCAGCTTTTTATTAGCGGCACCTATCAATCGGCGAATGTGGGTGTCCCAAGAGAGATCACGATGGATCGTGACTCCTAGATATTTAACCGAGTCTGAAACTGGAATCCCTAGTCCGTCGAACGAATAATTATCATCCAGCGAGATATTCTTGATTCTCCAGAAATTGATGACGCAGCTTTTCTTTTGGTTGATTTCTAACTGTTATTACTTACACCAGAAATAGCTTCTAGATCATTTTGGAGATACTGGTGGTCTTCCGGATTGCTTATTTCTCTATAGATGACGGTTTCGTCCGCGAAAAGCCTAATTTTACTTCTGACTACTGAGCTGATATCGTTTATATAAATTTGAAATAATAACGGCCCAATTACACTACCCTGCGGAACGCCAGAGTCAACCTCCACTAAGTTCGAAGATTTCCCATCTATAACAGCCTTCCGCTTCCTATGATTTAAAAATTCACGGATCCAACTAACGATTTTAGAATTAACGCCTAAGGTTTCTAATTTCGTTATTAACTTCCTGTGAGGTACCTTATCGAAGGCTTTCCTAAAATCTAAGAAGATGGCATCGACCTGCGTATTCTTTTCTCCGCTTCTCAGTACACAATTAACAAAAAGACCGAGCTGAGTATCACATGACCTACCTTTCCTGAAGCCGTGTTGACAATCTTCTAACAATAAATTACTATCAAGAAATCGCATTTGTTGCTAACGAGTATATGCTCGAGAATCTTACACGATATCGAAGTTAAAGAAATCGGCCTGAAATTTCTGGGTTCTCCTTGTCGCCGCCCTTATGAATTGGGGTAACGTGCGCTAACCTCCAGTCGCTAGAGACCTCTGCGCGAGAAATGGATTTCTCGAAGATTATCAGAAGAAAAGGTGCTATTTCTTCAGCTAATTCTTTTAAAACGCGAGCAGGAATTTCTTCGGGGCCAGTGGCTTTGTTATGTCTCATGGAACTTAATTGCTTTGCTATTCCCACCTCAGAAAATACTATATCGTCCATCAGGTCCCCCCTTATTGCGGGTGCATAATGTACGCAATGGTCGCTGACGGCTGTGAATGCTTTTACAAAATGACCGTTTAACAGGTTGGCTTTCTCTACGCTATCATGAATAACGGCACCCGAGTCATTACGCAGGGAAGGTATTGTAGGGCCTCTACCTTGGACCTCTCTCACATAGGACCAAAACTCTTAAAGGTCCTCCTTCAAATAATTATTTAATACCTTATTCCGGAAGTTAGTAAAAGCCTCGCGCATAGTAGTTCTCGCTTTAGCGCGGGATTCCTTATACGTCTTAACTTTAGTTGCTCTATATTCATCGTATGATGTAGACGGCATATTTTTTATTTTCGCGTGGCTTATTCTCTGACGCCTAAGCGCACTCCTAACTTGCTTACTGTACCAACGTGGCTCTTTATTGTCGACCTTCAATTTAATTGGAATGTACTTATCGATACCCTCTAGCATTATATCCTTGAATAGTTTCCATGACGACTCAGCACCTGATCGTTCGGTCATATCACGGAAGCCAGGTAGTATTTCTCGTAGGCGCGACCTGAAGCTTGAAAAGTTTGCCTTAGCAAATATATAAAACTTTCTTTGAGGCTTAGGGTGCCAATCGATTTTCAACTAAAACTCTGCATATACGGCCTGATGATCTCTTATCCCATCTTCAATGGTGACTTTGTTTATTCTTTCTGGGACGTTAGTTGCTAATAAATCTAATGTTTCCCAATCGCGTTGGCTTTCTGACTAATTGAAGGAGAGAGTGCTCGCAGAATGTTTCGATTAATGCCTCACAGGATTCGCGTTCTTTACCTCTAGATTTGAAATATAGATTTTCCCAATCAATTGAGTGTAAGTTAAAGTCACCACCGACTATGACGATAGCATCTTGATTTATCAGTCTAAGCTTTGATAATTGTTTCTCGAGACTTAAAATACAATCTACACCAGCGTTAGGTGTCCTGTAAAACGAGCATATGAACACCTTTTTGGAGCCATCTTTACCTATTCGGCACCAAACAATCTCGATATCTTCGTCACTAATCGGAATCTCACTGCTATCGTACTTATCGCTAACCGCTATGAAAACTCCCCCGCCCGATCTATTAGCGCGATCTTTTCTATAGACACGATAGTCTCTAGGAAATATCTCCTTACTCTGAATCTCATCCGTTAACCAACTTTCTGTGCCTATCACGACGTCGGCATGCAGACTGCGAATAAGATGCTCGAACTCAACAATTTTCCTACGGATGCTGCGACAGTTCAGTACGACGACGTTTAATTTCTCACTATCACTTCGCATACTAATCTCACCCTTGACTTTCTTGACACGATAGTCTCTAGGAAATATCTCCTGACTCTGAATCTCATCCGTTAACCAACTTTCTGTGCCTATCACAACGTCGGCGTGCAGATTGAATAATATTTCTGACTATCACTTCGCATATTAATCTGACCCTTGAATTTCTCTTCCACTCTAAGACAACATGCACTCCCATCACAAGCACTCCCACGAATGTTTGGCATCGCAACAAAATTGGAATCGCAACCCGTCGCACCCTTTACGGGACATTCTATCATTCTATTACTTAAGCTTTTGCCAAATAGTATTTCCTGCTTAGTGCGATAATGTTACTACTAGCATAATTATATATAATAATTTTATACTATCGAATCATGCACTTTTGCCAAATGGTGGGAATTCATAAAACTAAATATAGGTAACCTAATTTTCAATGGATTTCTTTAAATGATAATGCAGCAAATATTTCGAATCGAATTTCTAATAGTATTGAAAAATTAACATTTTGACTTTTATTTAAATTTCTTTAAATAAAGCCAATTTTCAGAAAAAATTCAAATCTACTATATGTAGTTAAAAAATTGTGATCTTAATATATAGTTAAAACTCATTGCAGTTCTTGCATTTCTCGTAGTTCATAGTAAGTTACTACACATTTTTCTTTTGATGGTAAATTAACTTCTTTCATATTTTATACTGCTTTCAGCATTAATACGAGTAAAATAATTCAATTATTAAGTTAAACTCTATGCGTTTTAAATAACTTATAATTTGCTTAAATATTTCAAATTAATTTATGCAAATTCCACATGCATTGCATCTTATTATTTCGATTTTCCTCTTATTTTCAGCAAATATTTGGATAATAATTTGGCCTCTGATAATAATTATTTGAACCATATAATTAAAACTAAGATAACTTTAAAAAATCTGATGTGGCCACCACATGACTTTCTCTATATCTGTAATATTTCTAAAAATTCCAAATAGGTTGCATAATAAAAAATATTTTAAGATACTGCTAGAAATTTTTTGAATTGACAAAGAACAGAAATAAACTTAATCCATAGCCTTCTGATATTGGGTATAGCCACAAAGCTACAACAATTAAGAAAATAAAAAGGAGCGTTTCTAATATGTAACTAAGCGTCAATTGTTAACAATACTCGTCGGTAGGTGGCGTGGAGGTGGCAGCTAAATAATTTACTTTTTAAGATATCTCTTAAACAATGCATTATATGAAAAAATGTGCCGAACAAATGTTGTAGAAAATTTAATGTACTACAACTTTTATTCCAAATGTTTTTAAATATATCAAATATTAAAGCAAATATTTCAAAATAACGGATAAGTTACAAGAGTAATCACCCACTTCCAGTTGACCGATTTTTACCAAATACTAATCTGTTCTTGTGACTGTCATAAAAATTTTAAAAATAAAATATAATATTTAACATAAATATCAAATATAAAATTCCACGCTGGGCTGATTAATAGTTTTTGTGTTAAGAGCACCCACAAAAAAGATGTCACATACAGATACAGACATCATCGAGAAAATGGTCAAAACGAGTTCAGGGGACCTCAAAACGTATTTCCGTTGAAATCTCGAAATCGATTTTTATCATGAAAACAATACTTTCCCCTATACTACGTATGGAGAAACTAAAAATAAATAAATATGAAAAATGCTACTAATACTATATATCAGTGCTTCAAAATCTGGGGTAGGTGGACCGCTGGTGGGGGTCCGCGGAAAAAATAACATCCTCACTGCTATGCTCCGCAAATATATTTGTTTAGGTAATAAATAAGAATGACACAAAATTTAAGATGTGAACATTACAAATGATTGCTGAGTGCATATTATTTCTTTGTTATTACATTAGATTTTCATATACAAGGGAATGTAAAAAACAACTAGCAGCATGATGTAGTCCGCAAAATTTTTGAAAGTAGAAAAGGGGCCCGCACACTCGAAAAGATTTGGAACTACTGCTATATATCTATCTCCCCACGTGGCTTCAAATTAACAGTTATCGCAGCGCCAACACGTAGATCTGGTGGCCGAGGTGATTAAATCACTCATCTTACGCGATGATCTCAGGTGAGGTAGTTCGATATATATATATATATATATATCTAAGTTAATATAAAACTTTGTAAAAATTCGAGCGCCTTCTCTCTCGTACTAAAGCATTCCAAGCACGCATTCCTTACGCATATAGTATAAGGACGACAATACAATCCCGAGGTTTAATAATGGCACGGTCGACAAGGCAACATATAGTTAAAAAACTTAAAATTTTCAAATAAATACGATTTAAACGTATAACTTGAGCGATTTCGAACCGAATGCAAAAATTGACAATAAGAATGTTTATTTTTCTTTAAAATGGTCCTAATCCGAAGATCGTAGATTAATTATTTCTAATTTAATTTTGCAAAAGAAAAGAAGCTGCAAGCGAAAAAAGGTATTTTTAACTGTTCTCTTATGGGGATTTGTATAGAGCGTTCCGACGGACGGACCAACAGACCAACGTACGGACAGAATAAGGATATTATGTATATAACCAGCGTAATTGCCCGTCAGATATGACGGGTATGCGTTAATTAAGTATTAAGTTAAAATAAAAAATAATGAAACTAACTTGTATATGCACTAAAAAGTAAACAATAAATATAAATTTCACATAATTGATGCTTAGTTACGTCTTAGCAACGCTCTTTTTTCTTTTATTAATTGTTGGAGCTTTATGGCTATATTCAATATCAGAAGGCTATGGTTTGAATTTATTTCTGTTTTTTGTAGTCTAAAATTTTCTCGCAGTTTCTTAAAATATTTATTATTATTATGTAACCTATTTGGAATTTTTAGAAATATTACAAATATGGAGAAAGTGGCCACATCAGATTTTTTACTCTTATTAACGCTTAAAAACAGGATGCAATGTGAATGAACAGTCAATTTTCCACCAAAGGAAAAATGTTTAGTAACTTACTTTGAACTAAATACTTACATGAATTGCAATAAGTTTTAACTATATTTTAAGCTGGCTCTTTTCTTTTAACTACATATAGTAGTTTTGAATTTTTTCTTAAAATTGGCTTTATTTATAGAAATTTAAATAAAAGTCATAAAAAGTTATTTTTTTAATCCTATTTGAAATTCTGTTCGAAATATTTGCTGTATTATCAGTTAAAGAAATCCACTGAAAATTTTGTGACCCATATTTATGTAGTTTAATGAATTCCCACCATTTGACAATGGCACATGATTCAATGGTATAACATTTTTATAATAATTTACAATTTATTATTGTGATTTTTGTACTGCAGCTCCTTTTAATCCTATACAAATGCTACTTCCTCTTTCTCCATTTCTGCTCATTCGCCATTCTTTTCCTTCCTACCTCTAATTACTTAATAGGTTCAGTAAATAGGTTATACCCATGTGCAAAAATCTGAACCGTGTTATAGCACTAATTTGGTGCATTTATTATGAGGCCAAGAATAGAATTCAACAATTTGGGACAACAGTGGCCAAATATAAATAAAATGCGTAAAAACGTGAAAAAATCTTATCAAAACGTAATTTTTGGAGATTTACGAATGAGTTTTAAATTTTTCTCTTCTCCCCATAACTAAGTTAAATACGTCATCCTTGAAATATTTTAAAATGTAAACGAAAAATATCTGCATGCTAAGGAATGGCTTTTTGCGTGATTTATATCCAGTAAATTATAATTAATTCAACAATTGGGGCAACAATGGCCCAATATAAATAAAATGCGTGAAAACGTGAAAAATCGTATTAAAACGTAATTTATTTAAAGAAATATAAATAAATATCATAAAAAGTTATTTTTTCAATCTTATTATAAATTCGGTTCGAAATATTTGCTGTATTATCATTAAAATAAATCCATTGAAAATTACGTTACCTATATTTAGTTTTATGAAATTCCACCATTTGGTAATGGTGCATGATTCGATAGTATAAAATTTTTTATTATAAATTATAATTTATTACTGTTGTTTTTGTACTGTAGCTCTTTTTAATCCTATACAAAAACTACGTCCTCTTTCTCCATTTCTGCTCATTCTAATTCTCTTTTCGTTGCTCCCTCTAATTAGGTACTTAATAGATTCAGTAAATAAGTTATACCCATGTATAAAAGTCTGATCCGTGTTAATGCACTAAATTGGTGAATTTATTATGAGGCCAAGAATAGAATTCAACAATTGAGACAAAAGTAAATAAATAAAATGCATGAAAAAGTGAAAAAATTGTATTAGAACGTAATTTTTGGAGATTTACGAATGAGATGTAAATTCTTTTCTTCTCCTCATAACTACGTTAAATACCTCATCCTTAAAATGTAAACGATAAAGGTCTGCATGCCAAGGAATGGCTTTTTGTGTGATTCATATATGCGATGTGAATGTATAACTCCAGTAAATTATAAAAAATCAATGAATATAACTATAAAAATTGTAAATTACCAAAACTTTCAATGTAAAGTGAAATTCAAAGAAATTATTGAAAATCGCGATTTTAATTATAAAAAATTCGGGCGCCTTCTCTCTCGTTCTGAAGTAGTCAAAGCACGCTTTCCTTACCCATATAGTATACGAGTTGTCGGTGCCTGCATACTGCAAGCGCTATAAAATCACCATATACCAAGATATAAACTCATAAATAATCCAACGCGATCTCCAGGGCAACAGCACTTCAGCCACGTGGAGCCTAAAGTATTAGATAATAATTTCCATGAGTTCTAGCAGAATATTTATAATTTTCCGAAAAATTAAGGCAACTAACCGTAATTTCCAAATTCTCTCGCAACCGGAATGTGTCCAAGATTTCGTATTTCAAGTTTCATGACTAAAATCGCCCTGCATGAGCAATAAGAATAATCATCATTAAGACAATACATTAAATTTATGGAAAAATTAGGATATTTTGTATCAAGGTTATGGCATCATCATCCATGCCTTTAGCACGTATTTGGATAGAAATATCGAGAAACAGGTATGACGTCATTATAGTTAACAATTGAAATGAGTTACAATTTCTCGAAACACAACATTAAAATACTTTTCACGTTTTACCGTCACAACTATCAGAGTTGCTTCTCCGATTGTGATCTTTTATATTCCTAGAGAAAAACAAACCTATTCCCTCCTTCCTACAGTCGATAATCCAAATTTTATCTTCATGTTTGCAATTATCTATGATACCCTCAATCACAATGCGTGATGCAATTAGTGTTTTGGATACAGTTAAATGTTACATATTATCGGAAAAAATATTGGTGATGATGTTTTCATGATAATGAAAATTAGAATAAGTTAACTTATATGCTTATGGAAATAAACTTGATGTTAACTCGAATGAATAAAAATTAAAAAATATATTTCCGTAACTCGAATTCTCTATAACTCGAATTATTTTTGCTTTCCCTTGAGATCCGAGTTATAGAAGTTCCTAATATATTTCCGTAACTCGAATTCTCTATAACTCGAATTATTTTTACTTTCCCTTGAGATTCGAGTTATGGAAGTTCGTTTTGAAGGCATTAATTTCCATTAAAAGCATTAAATCACTGCAATGGTAACGTATATTATCAGATCCCTTTAAAAGCATTGAGGTCGTTGTTATAGTATTTAAAGATTTCCATTGTTGAAAAGAGGAAATATTAACACTTTTTTCCGATTTAATGCTGATATTTACGCTGATTCGGTACTTATTTGAATTCTGTTTTAAAAAATTAAGAACTAGGTTCTGTCAGCTAGACGTTTCTTCTCCCGAATTCGTATCACAATTTAAAAATGCATTTTTAGAAAGACTTGCACTGAATCTCATGTTTTTCTTATGTGGTATTTAAATGAAACATTATAAACACCCCTTAAATTTAAACTTTTTTGAAATTTTCGATTTTCTGGTTGTTTGTGACTAAAAAACTATAATCGTGCCAAATTCCAAGTCTGTAGCTCACCTGGAAGTGCCTAAACATTAGTATCCTCCTGATATATAATTTTTCTGTTACTATCATATCATAAGTGAGAAGAGTCAATATAGTATAGATGGACGACAATAAAATCGCGAGGTTTAACAATGACACGCTCGGCAAGGCAACATATCTTTAAAAAGCTTAAAATTTTCCAATAAATGTGTTTTAAATGTATAACTTGAGCAATTTCGAACCGAAGGCAAAAGTCGACGATAAGAATAAGAATCTATGTATATGTTTCTTTAAAATGGTCTCAGTCTAAAGATCGTAGCTCAATTACATCTAATTTAATTTTTGAAAAGAAAAAAATCCTTCAACTGAAAAATATATATTTTTAAGTGTTCTCTTATGGGGATTTCTATATAGCTTTCCGGCGGACCAACGGACGGACGGACAGAATAAGGATATTATGTATATAATAAATAAAAATTGCGATATATTTTTGAAATCACGAACAATAAAAATAAATGTAAATTTGGCACCAAAATATATCCTTGTAGGTCAGAAAGATATTCTAGTGAACAATATGATAAATTATTTTTATGGCATGATTTAAAAATGTAAAAATAACGTCAAACAAATCTAATTTAGGAAATATCAGTTGTAGCTTACTTAAACTTACAAAGTGTCAACGTTCAGAAAAAAGAGCAGTATGCCGGTGAAATCTGTTATGTAGTAATAACAATAAAATATGGCCACCCACGGTCAATTTAGGAGAAAATCGACGTTTCTGCCTCAAAATGTATTGATTTTGAACTAACCGGGATATTGGCAGAAAGAAACTTGTGGGTAGATCCAGATTTTGCAAGTCAGAGCGCTCGTTTTTTATGGTGAGGGTATATCTCAAAATTCGCCAAATCTCCCTTTCTTATCTTTGCTCCCAACGCTCCGAAAACTTTGCAACGCTTCTTTTTTGCCCAGCGAATCCAACTTTCCTCGTCTACTTCTTTCTCTATGCCTTTAGTCCTTTTGTTCGTATCCTCACCCCACGTACACCGCTTTTATCTTTCGAAAAATAACTGTGCCTCTCCACCTCCTTTCGTTATCCTCTTTTCTCGCCCATTGTCATTGTCTCACTTCGATACTTTCCCTTTCCACTCACTCGATTACTTTCTTGCAAACATTCTCCTTAGTTCTTTTACATTTAATTATTTTTCTCTACTCGTATCTTTTCACGTAATCTGCTTTCTTCTTACCTGGAACTGTTGTCATTGTCCTTTTCTTCGCTCCGTCTACTTTTATCAATTTTCACATGCTATCTTTCCGTTTATTCGCCAGCACAGATCTCTTTCTTTTGTTAATTTCTCTCTTTGTTCGATTGATTCTTATGATTTATTTTTCAGGGGATATTTCTCGAAGGCTGTTTATTGTACCTGGTGATATTCGTAGTGTACGAAATAATTCGTAGCGGTGAATATGGGGTTTCGCAGCGTGCGAAATAATATGCGGTTATTATAGGTTAGGTTATTTATTTATATAACAACATTTTAATGGAGTTATTTATTATGGTTAGCGAATAAATCTTTTTACTACTTCCTTTGCTTTTATATTTTCAGTTAGCTATTTTAATAGGAGGTTTCATTTTTTTGCGCCATTATTTGCCAATTTTCCTGTGCAAATACAAACCTGCAGTTTCCGAATCGAATCTCACTTTGTATGGCCATTTACAAAAATCAGAATTTGACCTTTAGCAAAGTTGGAATCTACACGAAGCGGCCAGTGTTTAGCCATGATCAAGGTTAAGTGGCTTTCTTCCGCGTTAGGGCAATGGAGGGAACCGCACTACTACTAATTGAATTCTTCACAGGGTGAATAATGTAGTGTGCATACACGTAGGCCTTATAGCCAAACTGACTGATATGATTTTGCTTTGTTTTATAAAAATTGTATCCCTCTTTGCTAATAGATCATTTTTCCCAATAAAAACCAATTCATTTTTAATAAGAAAACAGAATCCGTGGTGGAGGTTTTCGAGTTTCTCTACGTTGAAAATAAGGTTGATTCCTGATTTTTTGCACGCGTTTCAGTGCGCATCTTTAGGAATGAAGTCGACTACCAACGTTCTCCAATGTACCAATGTTCGCAACGCAGCGAAACTCGGAAACCTCCACCAGCAACCAAGATCGGTGTAAAAACTTTCGTCTGAAACAAAGATGAAAATCATTTGCTTTTTTATTTTTTTTTCTAAAAACGCAAAGGAAATGAAATTTTTTCAGTATTCTGTATCATCTTCTGCCCCCTGCTTACGTTTAAGACACGAAGTGTTAGTCAGGTCGGCTAGTATTTCTAAAATGCGAAACAGAAGTATGCTTGTTCCGTGAACTGAATTAGTATCACTAGCCTCCTACTATCTCTTATTATAAGTTTTTTCAATAATTTGAAAGAATCCTGGCAGAAGTAGAAGATTGATCAACTTGGATAAAAATTGTTTAATGAAGTACTGTTTAACTTTCATAATAATTAATTTCCAACAGTTAAGCGATAAATCTCCGTAAAATAATTTTTTCTTTATAATTTTCATTCTTATTTGGGGCGTTTCCTCCTTAAATTATAACTATCAATATTTGCTAGTAGTGTAGAATATATAGTGTAGATGAGTTTTTTAATTAAGGATAACTAAGGTGCATGATGAGTTATCCGAAGAAAGCCCGAAGTCTTGATAACTGTATCATTTAATGTTAGTTTAATGTGTGAATTTTCATTATCTAAAGGTTAAAAATTCATTCCTATAATCTGAATTTTATTCTTTAAAATTAATATCACTAAATAGGTTGATCTATCGATCAGACTATAATTAACTTATATTTTTTATGATTGTTTATTTAAGTTGGTTATAGTCAACCTAAATGCATATCTGCACATGACAGCCGTTTAATTGTTTTCACTCTTATGTTAATTCGCTATTTTCATTTACCTCAATTTCAAAACAAAAAATCTTTCGTGGTGGAATTACTTTATTTACACCTAGCGTCAAATCACAAAGGGTTCGAATATTTTCGTAATCCCTCTTAATTCTTACGGCAAGCATAGAACACGATTATTCCTAAATGTAAAGCATGGAATCTATTATATGGAGACAAAGAATCGCGTCTCCGCTGTTGATTTGAAATAGAGCAGTTGAGAAGGAATGGGCCGAAGTCTTGTTACCACTCTTTCATGAAAGACATCTTTAGGACCAGAGTCAGATAGGAGAAATGAAGGCATTAATATGCAATGGGTTTTCAAAGGGACGGAGAGAATAGGATGGGATAGAGAGAGAAGGGGAAAGGAGATGGGGATGGTTACCTAGCAGCAGGTTGTTTCACTCTTAACTGTTTAAGGGGAGTTTCGTGTTTTGGCCCACCTGGCTCCTCTATCTTTCTCTCTCTTCTCCCGCCCATTCCCTTCACTTAGCCTCTCCTCAGGAAAAGGGGATTTACCCTCGGAAACAACATTAGATAGTTCATTCCTTCGCGCTTAGTTATTGTTGGATTTTTTTATCTATCAATTATACCTTGAAACTTGGGCAGTAATCAAAGGAGCCCGGGGAGATCCTAGATGTTATGTTATTGGTGAATTTTGTTACAATATACGATGGATACCCTTAAATTTTTATTCATAAATTATTTTAGAATGGCGGCCTGCTGGCTTCACGGTCTTTGTATTGTTTTCAGAATGGTTCAAATTTTTGAAATAATAAGCTCCTTCCTCAGCATTTACGTCTTAGAGCTTGACTGTTGATCAACCCGATGCTACTTTGGTCCTACATTGACCAGTAACGCAAGGGATCGGTTGGTGGTTCTCGAAAGGATGGAGAGGTAGGAGGAAGAAGGCAAGAAAGTGGCGGAGAGTGGTGGGGGAGGAGGAGAGAATTAGTCGTCGTAGCACGAGCCTATGGGACGCAGGGGGTTACGAAGAAAACATTTCGAGAATTTGTATTTCGTAGCGAAAAAATTATGTTGATGGCTTTCGATTCTTTGCTATCTTACGAAGAAGAATATTTAAAATTTGTGCCGAGCAGTAAAAGTTATCTGCTTTGATTGGTTGTCATTTAACTTGGTCGTTCGTGAGGCCACTTTGTTTAAGTAAAGTGAAAAATCGGAGGATTCGGTTGCTTGACAAATTTTCAGCAGTTTTTTCATGAAGAGCATATTTGCGTCGGCAGTGTTTGATAGATAGTAGATATAAAAATAGCAATAAAATTGTTAATTTTAATTTTAAATTTAATATTCTATTTTGTTAACATTTCAAATACTGTACAAAATAATTAATATTGTAATTAAAGAAGACAGATAATTTTCTTTAACCTAGTTAAACTAATTTGTACAAATTCTAGTCAAAGGTTAACATAGTATCAATGCATGTAAATTTTAATATTAATTTTATTTCAATATTTATGCCTTTAATATATTTCAATTATTTTATGGTGCTTACGAATAGCTGTGAAGATATCTGAAAATTTGGCACGTAGGATTTCATCTTGAATCAAAAACAAAGTACGACTTTATTTTGTGTACAACTGCCTAAAATGCTTCAACGCCTTTAAGCTGTTAAATTTATTATTGATGAATGTAAGGAGTAGAGCAACGAAAACGAATTAATAATGATCTACTAGGAAGATGATGTTTGGTAATCCAATTCACGATTTCATGTGTTGATCCGGAAAACGGAAGTGACGTTTTAGCCCGCTCTCATCCTCAATGGTTATAGGTTGGTAGGCTCATTCTTAGCGAACGTCCTATGAGATGGAATTCTGCTTGCTACGCCAGATTGAATCGATCGTAAGTCCATTCAATCCATAGGTTGTAAGAATATTCAACTTCATTTTAATAAAGTTAATGGACGAGGCCGAGACTTCGTGAATTCCATAATCAAATAATATAAAAAATAGTATAAATAGTATATTTTATCATAGAAATTTTGTTAATTTTTACAAAATAAGAATATTTTGTGGAAATTAGGAAAAGTTCTATAATAAAATATACTATCTAGTATTAGAAATAAATAGTTAAAAGTGGAGACTACGGCGAGGAGTTAGATTTCTCATTTAATATTTAGAATTGTTTATTTTATTTGTTCATTTTATTAGTTTTTAATGCATTTGAGTAGTATAATAGATGTTCATAATCATAAGTATCTATTGCTTTAATTATAAGACTAACTATTGTAAGTTTTTAAATATGTTGATGAATTCTTCGATGCTACCATTGTGTGAAATTCATTGATCGAAGTTCACGTGACTGGAACATATTCCATTCATAAAGACTTTTTCGGTGACCTACCTTTTGGAAGGACTTGTGATTATGTAATTTCTTTTTTTTTAAGTCAAATAGACCGATTGCTTCCGCTATAACTTTGATTCATTGTTGCACGTCTTTGTGTTCTGAAAATCTTTCTGTGGTTGAATATACTTGATTACCAAGGTACTTAATTAGAATTTGTCTATAAGAGCGCGAAACAAACCCAAGTAGTTATCTAAACACAATTTTAAAATTCTTGAAAATATGATTTCTTGAGGCACGTATAGATTGTTAAGCGCACGATCATCTGCATATGCTAAATTATCTCCTAACTCCTGTGCATGCTATACGCCAGAAACTTAGATAGTATGCATGTTATAAATATGTATAAATAAAGAAATGCAATTGCAAGAATTTTATGAGCAGGATCTTTGAAAGTTGCCGATAAAACTTAGTATGATATGGATACCCATAATTTGAAATGTTGAATATGTGACGTTTGGAGCATCGTTTTCAACAGTGACTAATACATTTTCCCCCATTAAATCAATGACGAAAAGACAAGCAAAGATTAAGTAGAACGGCCAACCGTTGATATTTATGCCCAATTTGTCATGAATTTGGACATTTTATGATCTTCAAAGGTCTAAATTTTCGTATTTTTGCTTAATACAAATAAAATAAATTGATGAAAAGCTCTAAAAATGCTATTCACTTAGAACTTCTTTAAAAGACGGACGGTGCAATAACTGCACCATTCTAAAGCTGTTTCTAATGATGACCAACTATCCTCCCAGCATCCTTAGTTACAATGAAATATTTTACTCAAATAAAATATAATCACTTTGAATTTTTTGTACTATAAATTTAACAATATAAGCTCCTGTTTTTTTAATTCGGTTAAGTGCAGTGTGGATACTTCCCACCTCACGTTAAAGTTCTGTTATTTTGGCTCAGAACCTTTTATTTTCATTTAACCAAAAATTGACTGCATTTTTCATAGCCTCGTATAGGATATACTGACAAGTAGTAGTAGATTGGGTTTTTCTTTTTTCAACGTCAACTCTGGGAGAAACTTCCCAGTTTAGATTTATTATTACTTATTGAATTTTCCTTATTGCTTCTTTCCACATCTGCTCTGTCTTTTTATTACTTATGTAGTCTATATATGAGCATTTCTTTTAATTATCTCTGTTTTAATCTTTTTCACAATTTTATTTACGCTGATGAACATCCCCATCGCAACTTTGTTAATTCGATAATTTGAAGTTGCTGCTGACTCTTGCCGCATACTCATATTTTTCTCCGATTTAAATGAAGGGGGGGGGGGGGAATTCGCTCTTTAAAATTGGTTTTGCGATTTCAATAAATGTTCTAATCATTCAAAATCTACTCATTATTTTGCTCTCTTAAGGCCTTTGATCGTAGGAAGTGAATTTGCATAAATGCTCAGTAAAAATTTTAACAATATTTAAATGAAGAAAATATTATCATAAAAATTATTTCCGAGAGCAATTATGAATATATTGTAGTTAATATCGTTAGCCTACCTTCCAGAAAGGAAATAGGCTTATAGTTTCTTCGTTGTGTCTGTCTGTTTGTTCCCCCTATTAACTTTTGAACCAATAGACCGATTTCCATGACACTTGGTGGAAATCTCTTTCCACTGGAGCCGGGCTCCCGAGGATATTTTTTGTTGGGAAGATTGAAAGTTCTGGGTTCGATTACAGGAACTAGTCTTCCCATTTGATTTACATGGAAAATCTGAAATCCATCGTGCAGGGTAATTTTCCCTTGCACATTAAAATATCTTAAAATTGTAATATTGGAGCGGGATTTGTACTATTCTCTGAGGAAAGAAATATAAATTCTAATTTTTATCGTAGAATGTTGTTTATCGCTCGTATTTCTTCGTATTTGCGTAAGTACTGGCGCTTTTGCAGTTTTATCACTTATTACGAGAGGAGTATTGCCATTGCAACGACTATTGGTGGACTCGGATTCGGTGTAGTCACGCGTTATTTTTGCCACACAAGCACGCGTGATCAATTTAGTTTTCCGTTCTAATACATTTGTAAATTTTTTAACACTATATTATTAAAATTGGGAACACAGGGCATTTTAGATTACTCATTGAAAGTTTTCATAACATTGATAGCTAACATCTACATCTACATCTACAAGTTACCCTGCAATTCACCAAGTTGGTGGGTGGCAGGGGGTGCAATGCACCAAATCCTACCTAAAGATTGTCTAACGCAATTCGAAATTTCCTATTGTGATCTCTTATTGTCCTCGGAAAGAACGAGCCTAGATAACGCTCCGTCCTACAATCGATCTCACGTATTTTATCGTCTCGATCATTTCTACCTATGTACGTCGGTGCCACAATTATTCCCACTACCTCCTCTTTTAGACATTCTGACCTATATTTCTCTAGAAGTTTCAACCTTGAGTGCAATCTACGGTCCTCCAGTGATACCCAGTTCAAATCGCTCAATAAAGAGGTGACGCTTTCCTTATGTTCGTACTTTTGTTTTACAAATCTAGCTGCTCTGCGCTGTACTCTTTCTAGTTGAATTATGTGTCCCTTCTCGTACGGATCCCATATGCTCGCTGCGTATTCCACTTGTGGTCTTACCAGTGATAAGTAGCATGTTTCGCGTACTTTCTCTGTAGTGTTCCGTACTATTCTACCTATGAATGCCAGTTTCTTGTTGGCCGCGCCTATAACTCGACGAATGTGCATGTCCCACGAAAGATCTCGACAAATGGTTACTCCTAAATATTTTACATACTCAGCTTGTCGAATACTCATTTCATCTATTTTATATTCGAAACCTAAATCTTTGTTCTTACTTTTCCAGAACGTGACTGCGGCACATTTAGTATAATTAATTTCGATTTGCCATTCTTTGCACCACGCTGAAATGGCTCTTAAGTCTTCACACAGAGACTGATGGTCCTCCTGATTTTTTATTTCTTTATATAGAACGGTGTCATCGGCGAAAAGCCTAATTTTACTACGAACAACCGAGCACATATCATTTACATAGATTAAGAAGAGCAGAGGGCCCAATACACTTCCCTGAGGAACACCCGAAGCAACTTTAACGGGGGACGAGTATTTCCCATCGATGACAACTATCTGTTCCCTATTCGAGAGGAAGTCTCTCACCCAACCGACAACTTTCGAATTGATACCACATTGTCCTAACTTCGCAATTAATTTCCTATGAGATACTTTATCAAACGCCTTCCTGAAATCAATGAATATGGCATTGACCTGAGTATTTTTCTCTCCGCATCGCAACAAATCGTCCACGAACAGGCCGAGCTGCGTTTCGCATGATCTACCTCTCCGGAATCCGTGTTGGCATCCGCTAAGCAATGAATGACTATCTAAATAGCGCATTACAGAGCTAAAGACTATGTGCTCAAGTATCTTGCACGATAATGAAGTTAAGGATATCGGCCTATAATTTTCGGGGTTCTCTCTGTCGCCACTCTTATGGATGGGCGTAACATGTGCCACCTTCCAATCTTTAGGAACTACTCCTTCTCTAATGGATTTCTCGAATATAATTTTCAAATACGGCGCGATTTCAGCAGCTAATTCTTTCATTACACGCGCGGGAATTTCCTCCGGTCCAGGAGATTTATTTGGCTTAATTGAATGAAGTTGGAGCGCGATGCCATTTTCCGAAAATACCAAATCTTCCATCGAATCGCCCTGACGCATAGGAATAGGGGTTTCACATTCATCGTCATCACGAGTAAAAGCTTTCTGAAAGTGATGATTTAATAGGTTTGCTTTATCCATACTATCGTGAACTACGTTTCCCGTTTCCGACCGCAGTGACGCAATAGTGGGGCCCCTACCTTGAACTTCCCTGACGTAAGACCAAAATGCTTTTGGGTTCTCTTTCAAGTTTTCCTGTAAAACCTTCTTTTTATAATTGTTAAACGCATTACGCATTGCTACTCTGGCTATGGAGCGCGCCTCCTTGTATTGATGCCTTATTATTGCAATCTGTTCGACCGTAGCTGTTGAGGATGTGTTATTTACGCGAGAGTGGAGTTTTCTTTGGCGTCGGAGAGCGCTTCTTACTTCCTGATTGTACCATCTAGGCTCTGCACTATCACGCTTCAGTTTGCTCGGAATAAATTTATCTGTACACTCTCGCATCATATCTCTGAATATGCACCAGGATTCCTCCGCGTCTGCACTATCGGTTAAATTGCAGAAATTAGTATATTTATTTCGCAGAAAAGACCTAAATCTTGTGAAATCGGCTTTGGCGAATACATAAAGTAAATACGAGTGAGAGACTTCAAATACAGACACTAATCAATTCTGTACTAATCAACTTGTAAAAAATATTATAATCTGTAAATGATTGGAGCATAAAACCAACTGAACATTTAATTCTAAATGAATTTACATTCATTTAATTTAAAATAATTATGTAGAAAGTTGGCATCGTATGTTCTGTTTGGATCATCTTTTTTTACAAAATTTTTCTATAATTAAAAAAATGCTCCTTGTATCCTTCGATCCCGAGATATTAAATTCAGTCTCGTATTGGCTGTCATCTGCTTTATCGAATACATTTTCTGGATATCTGTATGAAAATGTTTTTCAGTATCTTTCAGAATACATTGAAGACAGTGTTTATCTATTATAAATAGCTGCTACATACATATATATGAGGATATAAAAGTTTTTGCATCTGAAATTTGGCAGGATGATAGGTTATTTGATAAAATCAACGAGAAAAATCAAAAATTTTAAAAATATCAATTTTTAGGGCAATTTTAGGTAATTTTTGGCCCCATTGTTCCATTTCAATGCCCCATAAGAAAAGCATGGAAATCTGCGTAGGGAACTATAAAATTGCATTTAAAATTTGTTACAATTAAGATAGAAATTCGGGATGAAAATAATTCTATAGCTCAAAAAATGAGGTTTAATATTTTTAAAGCTTAAATTGGCGTAGAATTTTGTTTTTAATGGAAAATGAGATATTTTTTACACAATGAAAAATATGAATTACCAACGAGTACAATGATTTTAAATGGGAATTGGTAATCGGTGTTCTTAATAGCATCGATTTAATGCTTCATAATAGGGAATTGATTTCAACCAACGACGGATAAATATGGTGACGTCATAATTTTGAAATACGATATACCATATTAAACAAAAAACACATTACTTCTTTTAATTATGGGGATTGATAATCTATATATTATAATAACAATGATTTGGTGCTTTTAATGAGAATCATTTGAGTATATTATAATGCCATGGATTTGAAACTACGACGTGATATCATCTTATTAGCACACGAAATTTAGCAAAACGTGAAAAGTGTTTTAACCGATTAACTGCCATGGGCCCCATTTGGAGATCATAGTACTTTTTGTGATTATTTTGTGTATAACTGCATTATATTGTATGCCTGTCTGTCGGTATTCAATTACTCATTGAACATTTCACTTCATCGTGAAATTTGTTTTTGCTACATTGTTGCTCTAACCACAGTGCAAACAAGCATAGAATTTGTATGCGCGAGCTCTGTGCCTCTTTGGAAGTTGCACTAGATTCATGTACAATTTTATTTTGTGAGTATTGCAGTTAAAATTTTCTTTATCTTGGTATTATTTATAAACATGGTCCGCAGTTTGTGTAGAGTGTGAAAGATAACCGATTCTTTTATAAAGACAGAATTTAGTTGATCAGAAGTACTGATCCCATTTGGGGATCATGGCAGATGCCATATACAAAATATCAAGGTGAAACATATTAGCTTTGGTTTCAAGCAGTGGACGATGTGTTGCTCTAAAACTGGATATTGCTTTCACATGGACATTTATGAAGGAAAGAACGAAGAGGGAGTCTCCGTAAGTGGTTTGGGAGCAGATGTGTCATAATGAAAATGGCTTCTATGCTAGAAAACCCAAATGCACATGAACTGTATTTTGATAATCTCTTCACTAGTTTTGAACTTTTGACAAAAGTGAAAGAAATTGGCATTAGAGCAACTGGTACAGTGCGTTTCAGCAGAATGAATCATTGCCCACTAAAAATTTATGCTGAAATGGAAAAGACCACGAGGAGAATTTGACTACAAGTATGACGCAAGCGATGAAAATTTGATGATTTGTATTGGGAACAGCTCTGTATAGGTTGTGTCCAAACATATTGGTCTGAAGGCTCCTTAAAAAAGTAAAGCAGTGGTTTAGGAAACAAAAGAAAGAACTGTGTCACCACCCAAATTTATAGCACAGTACAATAAATACATTGGTGTGGTGGGTAAATTAAACTGGATTGTTCAAAAATGTTGAATTAGATTTAGGAGCAAAAAATGGTATTTTCCTGTTTACAAATGCCGTTGATGTGGAAATTGTCAATGATTGGACATTATACTCAAGTGCAAATGGGAATATTCCTCTTTTAACTTTTGCATGCATGATTGCATGATATTATCTAAAGATAAACTCGATTTCAGACCCAATAATTATTTGTAGGCCATCATACCAAATTGCAGTTGGCAAAAGTCACATATCAGGTGATGTTCAAGCAGACCCTATTGGTCATTTATTATAGAGAACTTGTGAAGAGAAACAACATAAATGTGCAGTATGTAAGAAAGCAATGCAAGATGTGTAATATTGGGTTGCATGTAGAATGTTTTCAAAAATGGCATAGGAAAATATTTTCCCATTGTGTTTATACATTCGCAGAAAGTTCCATGAAATAAAGGGCAGCATACAAAAATGTTAAAATATAATGAGGAAAGTGTAATGTTTAATTTTCATGTATATTAAAAAAAGACAAAAACATTTTTTAATTGTACTTTGTATCGATGGAGATACAAAATATTCACTCAATGTGCCATGATCCCCATTTGGGGATCAGAAAAAAAGTTAAATTTCTCTGGTAATTTGGAATAATATTAACAATAAATATTTTTTTCGTCATACATACCTTATTTTAAATCAACCCAAGCAAGAAAAATTTAAAGAAAAAATTTGGCAGTTAATGGGTTAATGTTGTTTTGTAGTCGAGAAATTTTAAACTCCTTTTCAATTTTGGAACAATTTTTGAAACGAGAAAAAAGTCTGCTATGACCGGGAATTGAACCCGGGTCTTCCACTTGCCGGGCGGATATTCTACCCCTGAACTATCGTAGCAGAACATTTTCTCTCGTTTCTGAACACCGATGTTCAGAAACGAGAGAAAATGTTCTGCTACGATAGTTCAGGGGTAGAATATCCGCCCGGCAAGTGGAAGACCCGGGTTCAATTCCCGGTCATAGCAGACTTTTTTCTCGTTTCAAAAATTGTTCCAACTTTCACAGCTTATGCCTGTCTGCATAGGATCTTCGGATCATATCATTCCATCAATTTCCTTTTCAATTATTAAATATAATGGCGATGTTTATTCAAATACGCGTTAAAGGCACGAATGATGATGCCATATTCCTAAAACAAAAAAATCCTAATTTTTCCATGAATTTTAGTGTAATATATAAAGTATTGTATTAATGATCGTTATTCTTATTGTTCATACAGGATAATTCGGGTCACGAAACTTGAAATACGAAAACTTAGACACGAGCCTATTGCTAAAGAATTTGGAAATTACGGATAGTTGACTTAAATTCGCGGAAAATTAGAAATATGCGAGAACTCATGGAATTTATTATCTAATACATACGTATTATTTAAGCGCTTGCAGAATGCAAGCACCGACAACTCGTATGGTTAAATTTATAATAAAAATAAAATTTGGCCATGTCATTCTTCAAGGTATAAGGATATTTCTGAGGTATTCATAAAGTTTCTGTATTGGTACTATCACCGTCAAAGCAGTTCTCTTTTAATTTTAGTTCGTTCCTGTGAATACCGAATTTCATCAAATAAGTTCAGCGGTTCCCGAGTTGAAACAAAGCAACATTGTAAAATACATGTAGATCTTCATGTAAAGTAGACGTTATTGTTATCCGATTTTAACTAGAATTGGAATCGGTCAACCAATTTTAACAAAACTCTCTAATACGAAATTTCATCAAAATTAGTTTTGCGGTTCCCGAGTTGAAACAAAGGAACTTTGTAAACTACATGTAGATCTTCATGTAAAGTAGACGTTATTGTTATCCGATTTTAACTAGAATTGGAATCGGTCAACTAATTTTAGTAAAACTTCCCAATTCGAAATTTCATCAAAATACGTCAAGCGGTTTCCGAGTTTTAACATGCGGACGGACGGACGGAATCGACATCCCCTATATGCATTCACTTCGTTCAAAGAACGCATAATAATTGTGTGCAATACTGCTGGGAAAGCTCTAATTTTTTTGTATTTATAGATTGTCGTCATCTTTTGTGTGAACAGAGCTAAGGCTCACTAGGTAACAGTCCTGATTCTTTTCTGCTTTTGTGCATTGTACCTTTTAAAGACATTAATATACATACACTCACTTTTACGTTAATAACAGTTTAGAATTCCGGCATTTTTAATTCATTGCAACCTGTGCCTATTTTCATCTATAACTTTTCTCTTAAATTTCTTTTCATAGTTTCTCCTCATTTAGAATAATTGATTTTTCTTCATTTCTGTCCAGTCCCAATCATCTTTTTGCCTTTTATTATTCTATAAACTTTTTTCATGTAAAGTTGATTAAAGAAATGGTTGATGTCGATCATGTTTCATTTATTTATGAAAGCAGATAATAAAATTGGGACGTTTTAAAGGTAAAAAAGGCAACTACAGTGATGACTTAATATAGAAAGCGGAAAACGTCCAGTATGGAATATTTTAAAATTATTACAGTAGTGTGCATAAGTTTAAGACCACCTTAGTTTTTCTGAAAAATTTACAAGTTTTTGGTTGTGGTGTAGGAGTCGATCAGAGAGAAGTAAAACAAACTATTCCCTGACTTTGTACACTTTCCACTTTATGTGCTGATGCAGTTTTAAAAATATATAATCAACAATTATTCCCATTAATTATTTATTTTGTATTCGAGTACCTGTGCACATTTTTAAGACCACACAACAATGTGACAGAGGAACATTTACTACAATATTTTCTCTGAAAATTTTATCAATAAAAAGATGTCATAGATATGTATATGCTATATTTAAAGTTGTTAGTATGACTTGAAGCACTCTTCCTTCATTTATAAGAAAACTAAAATGGATAGAAAGCAATTTTTTATTTTTATTTTCAAAAAACCACTAGTAACTATCAATAAAAATGCACTGCATATTAATGCCATAACAATTCTCTGCACTTGTAAAAAAAGGTCCAACAGTCCAAACAAAAGTTCATGCTTGACCCAAGAGTCCGAAAATAATAAATCAAGCTTTAAAAAATAACCTCGCGCACGTATGCAGTGCTTGATGCACTTTGGTAGAGAGGAAATGAGATGTTGTGCCAGCTCGATAGGGAGATTTCTCCATTATTGGTACAATAAATTTTCTAGTTGTTGCACAGATGTTGGTCTTTCTTTACCAACTCGATCGCCCAGAACCTTCCAAATGTTCTCTATTGGGTTGAGATCTGGACTAGATGCAGGCCAAGGCATGACAGCAGTATTTTTCTCAGCAAACCAGGTCTTGGTTCGCCTTGCTACATGGGGAGGAGCATTGTCCTGCTGGAAAATGACCCCACGGAGAGACATTTCATCTTCCATGAAAGGGGCCATGTTTTCTTCAAGAATTCTGATGTAGGAATATTGATTCACTGGTTCAGTTATGATATGGAGATTTGTATCTCAATGCCATGACATACCTCCCCACACAATCACTTTACCGCCCCCGGCTTGCATCTGTGGTTGCACACAGTCCCTGTGATATTTCTCACTTGGAAGTCCTCCCACGGTTATTATGCGGATTGGGAACAGTTCAAAGGCACTTTCTTTAGAAAATAGCTCCTTCTTCCATTCGACTACACCCAAATGAGCCTGCTCCCGACACAATTCTACCCTCGTCAAGGCATTGCGTTTGTTGATAAGGGGCGTCTTTACAGCTGTTCGGCTCTTAAAATTTTCTGAACGCAATATTTTCCTTATATGTGCTGCAGAAACAACAATTCCTGTAGAGCATTCCAACTGTTTGTCCAGTTCGCCACTGCTGATACGTTGGTTCTTTTTTACCAGGTGCACAAAGATCCTATTTACCCTCGGGGAAATCTTTTTTAGGTTTTTCGGTTCTCTTGATAACTGCAACATGCTCAAAGCAGTTCCAGTATGAAGCACAAGATGGTACTATAATTTTTCCAACTAAAGATGCCATCTGTTGGAGCTTGGAAAAACTAACTGAAACTAAATTGCAGTGTGATCTAAAACTTTTGCACAGGTACTCCAATACAAGATAAATATTTAATGGGATGAATTGTGGATTATATATTTTTAAAACTGCCTCAGCATATAAATTGGAAAGTGTACAAAGCCAGATAGTAGTTTGTTTCACTTCTCTCAGATCGACTCCTACATCACAACCAAAAACTTGTCAATTTTGCAGAAAAACTAAGGTGATTGTAAACTTATTCACACTACTGTAATTACTTTTTTGGATTGTAATTTTCTTAAAATTTGATCCTTTACCTAAATAAATATTATTTAGGCTTTCCAAAAAGTAATTTATTCAAGGGAGGCATCACTTTCATCCGTTGGATGCCGTCTTTCAACTTTTAAAAGAAAGTTTTATAAGTGTCATTTACATATTGATTTGTAGTCACTGCAAAGGCAAATAATTTGTAGTTTTTAGAAGAGTTGTTGAGAAATTTAGCTTATTTATTTTTCAACTTTTATTTATGGCAGATATCCTTTCACCCGTATCCTAAATCATTTAAAGACAGACCAAGAATGGATGGGAACATGTTACGATACGAGTTAACTAAGAATATTTTCATTTACTTGCTCATTGGTTTTCACTTAGGAAGCAATTAAGAACAATTTATCCTTTAGGAAATGACGGTAGTTAAATACTTTTACGCTGTTATAATTTACTATTTAAGCGGTACTTATTTCCCCTCGATAGCTTCCATGGAGTGGTGGATCGATAAAAACGCTAATAGCAGACGACAAAGCGGCATCAAATATTAGCAGTATTTTCCGCCAAAATGAAAGAGTTTCTTTCAAAAACGCAATCTGGGGTAACGAAATATTTTGGAACAATAATCCCATAAATTCATAAATGTGGTTTCTCCTGGCAATTCCATCAAGGATAATGTAAAAGGACAAAGGGTGCATATCTCCCCAAAGAATTGGTAGCAATTGCAACAATTTAAAATTTCAATTGAGATGGAACGTGGAATAAAAAAAAAACTTATCTAAGAGCAGCTGACCGTCAAGAGGGATTGGAAACTATTATGCTTTCAGAGATTTCTACGTCCCTATCCATCTCTTTCCCTTTCAATATAACCCTCATAATTCCTCTCCATCTCTTTCTTCTCTCATTCTTTTCCCATTATCCTTCACCTTTTTCCTCTTTCCACTCGCCGCATTTCTCTTCTTTTTCTTAGGCTTTCATGTTCTATTCTTCTATCCATTTCTTTCTTCTTCCTTCCTCCGTTCCCGCTTCCCTCAATACTGCGCAATTGCCTGAGTCCTCCGTTAGGCATTGACCTATTGTGTTCTGCTTTAATGTTTCTCTCCTGGTCTCTCCATTATGCGGCATTGAATATTACGCCAAGCACCCTGGATGAGCGGGTTGTATGATGAGGGGGTTGGGAGGGCGGGTGCGAAAGAGGAGGATGGTTGGAGGGAAGTTTTATTATGTGGGGCCACTGGAGAGGAGGGCGAGGGAAGTGGTGCTTGTGGTCGGAGACATCGAAATGATGATGGGAGATATACTGAGAAATGAGGTCGTTTCGGTGAGCATATGAGATTCAAAGGGATTGAAACACCACTCTGAATCTATTTCCGTCGCTTCGATGGGCGATCTATTACCTTTCGTGGTTGGGATGGGGAGATGTAGAGAAATGAGGAGGTTGGCGCGTTGTGGCCGTCCGCTTTGCAATTCAGACCTCCGTTTCGCGCCCTCATCTTCCACCCGTCCACTCCTTTCACAGCCCATTGCCCCTTCCGATCCAAAATCCCCGGCGATATTTTTTTCCCCTCCTACCTTACTCTCTCCCATCTCAGCGAATTCTCGTACGCCGTATTTCTATATTTCCCACGTCCTTTTCCCTCCATCTTTTCTTTCATCTCTCAGAGCCACCTTTCTCTCTCTCTCTCTCTTGGCATCTTGGGATGCATGTAAGAAATGACTCGGTATTCTTATCGCTAAATATAGAAGGTTTTCTATCTCTCTCTAGAATCAAATCTCAACTGGCCATGGCTTCTGAATGCATTTCACCTGCATCTCTATGAGGCAAAAACGACCACTTGCTAATATGTGATCGTGAAAACATCTCTAGTTTTTTTGCTTTTTCTTTGGATAAATAATTTACACATGGTTGCCCAGAATTTTATTGAGACTCCGTCTTATTACATTATCTATGAAATTCTTAAAATTATTTATCAGAAGGATTTGTGGCATTTTTCCCTAAATTATGATTATGGTTCCAAATATTTCAATTTCAATCCTAACACAATGCAGAATATTTAAGCTTGATCTCTGAATACTTACATTCTAATGTTCCTGTTAACATCGACAGTATATTTAATGACTTTCATAGTTTGGAAATTCGTAAGAATCTTCATTTACGTTAAATCTATAAATCCTCTCTCCAAAAAATTATATTAGACATAAATTGCTGCAAATCGAAGTAATTATCAATAATTGTTGGCAACTTTTCATCCGAAACTGAATTTTTAAAATGATATCTTAATTCAAATTTTCAGTTGTTAATTTCATTGAAATCTACAGTATAAATCTCGGAGTAAGGTATAAATGTTCCTTAGCTCACATTTTGAAAATAATTACTTTTGCTATGTATATTTGGATCGTTTAACAATAAACTTGTGACCGAATTGACTCGTTTTTGGGTCAACAGGGTGATAGGTTTTTTAAACATTTTTTTTAGGGTTTATATGATTTAGTTGTAACTGAGGTACATCCAACCTCTACGAAATAGAGGTGTTGGTTTAATGAAAACATACAAATATCCGAGCACGCCGTATTTAGGTGTATGAATTCGCGAAGTTTTGATTATTGCGAGGTTCGGGCTAAGTTATTTGGAATGCTAAACGATAAAAACTAAAAAAATCTGGTGGCAACATTTTGTCTATAATAACAAAAAATAATATATTTATGCACACGGATGACATTATTTTTTCTTTTCTGACTTTTAAATTTTTTTTAAATTCCTGGCTTTAAAACTTCTTAAATCACTCGCATTTGTGCAAGGAACATTGTTAATTTTATGCAACACTTTAATCAATTCCAGTATTCAAATTTACGAGTATTTTATTAAATTACTCTATAAGAAGGCGGTTGTTTGTTTTATATTAAAATGTGTTACAAAGACATTCGCTGATTGAATTGGTATAATATAAACTTTTTTAAATGTTTCATTTATGAATTAGATAGGAAATACCTATTGGAAAATTTTTCAAGCTACATTTAATAGCCTCTATAATCAGCTGTTTTAATATTCACTCTTCTATATAAAAATACAAACAATCGTTTAGTACTTAAGTCACCATGAATTCGTCCCCTTATACCCCACCCATCATTTGTCACGGCTCTCTTCCACTTCTCACTCCTCAGCACCCAAGTTCCCCTTCCGAGGAATTCCAAAATCAACGCCTAGTCGCACCTCAACTTCCTTGCCACCGCTCCCTTTTCACCCCCGCCACGTCTCCACTATCCACTCCGGCCCCTCATCCCTCCTCCCCAGTTAACCCACGCCCCCACCGCGCGCACCCCAGGTTGACCTCTACGGCAGAGGCAACAGGTGGCGAGGTCACGGTAAGGGGCGTGGGCGGCAGGGAGGGGCTGGGCGTGGTGGGGAAGGATCAGGGAAGGGGCGGAGAGACAGCGAGCATCTACCTAGGGGTGTCCACGACCAACCGATTCCTCCGGGAGGCGGTGAAAAATGCTCTGGGAGAGGATAGTTGACGGGCGACAGAACAAGCGAGGCGATGTTTTCTGCGACTTAACGATTCCCTCTGACAAAAAGGAGCGTCACTTGGATTCGTGTGCATTTCAAACGACGATAGGGACATATGGGAACCGTCTCCATTTCCTTCTACCCGAATGCATTGCAAGAACACGATTAATTCATCTTGGGAATTTATGATAAATATAGTCGCATTTATTTTTGTGTCCCTGAATTGTTTATATAAATAAATTCAGTGAATTAGCAAACGCATAGGAGGATATATTTTACTGGGTGTTAGGGCAAGTATATTAAACATCCAGTATTTTATTATTTCATTAACATTAACACATCATTGACGATAAAATAAAAATTCTGATGTGGCCACCACATGAATTTCTCCATATCTGTAATATTTCTAAAAATTCCAAATAAGTTACATAATAACAAATATTTTAATAAACTGCGAGAAAATTTTAGACTTTACAAAGAACAAATAAACTCAAACCATAGCCTTCTGATATTGGGTATATCCACAAGCTCCAACAATTAAGAAAAGAAAAAGGAGCGTTACTAAGACGTAACTAAGCGTTAATTGTTAACTATAGTCGGTAGGTGGCGTGGTGTTGGCAGCTAAAAATATAAGATATCTCTTAAACAATGCATTATATGGGAAAATGTTTCAAACGAAGGTTGTAGAAATTAAATTTCCTACAAATTTTATTCCAATATATTTTTACATTTATCAAATATTAAAGCAAACATTTCAAAATAACGGATAAGTAACAAGAGTAAACACCCACTTTCGGTTGACCGATTTTTACCAAAAACTAATCGGTTCTTGAGACTTTTATAAAAATGTTAAATGTAAAATTTCGCATTGACCTGATAAATAGTTTTTGAGTTAAAGCACCCCCAAAAAAGCTGTCACATACACGCACAGACATCGAAAAAATGGTCAAAACGTGTTCAGGGGAGCTCAAAACGTCTATTTCAAACAATGGTTGTAGAAAATGAAATTTCCTACATCTTTTATTCCATTACCTTTTTACATTTACTAAATATTAAAGCAAATATTTCAAAATAATTGAGAAGTGACAAGAGTAAACACCACCTTCCGGTTGACCGATTTTTACCAAAAACTAATCAGTTCGTATGACTCATAAAAATGTTATTATTCCAGTAGTTTTATATTCATCAAATATTAAATAAATGGAATGTCTCCATAACAATACGTTCTACGAAAAAATGTTTCAATCAAAAGTTATAGAAAATAACATTTTCTATGAAGTTTATAATAAATAACATTTACATTTATGAATATGTAAAAGAGTTATTGGCCAAAAACCAAAATATGACAGGAGTAAACATCCACTTCTGATTGAGCAATTGTTGCCAAAACATAATCTGCTCTTCATTATATAGTATTCTTTCTAAATATCAAATTAAGCATTGATACAAGTGTAAGTTTTTGAGTTAGAGCGCCCACAAAATCCTATCACATACAGACATACAGACGGACACAGTCATCATTGAGAACATGGTAAAAAATGTTTTCAGGGGACCTTAAGACGTATTTCCGTTGAAATCTCGAATTCGATTTTTTTCATGAAAACAATATTTTATTTTATATCAAGAAAATAATGGCGTACTTCATGTCGGAGTACACAGTTTCCAAATGCATTCTTTGAGATTTCACAATGATCTCAATATTTTCGCACAGATGAGAATTTAACGAGAAGTAAGTGAGGTACTTGGTAAAATACATGCAGGTCTTCATGTAAAGTGTTCGTCATTTTTGTCCGATTTTAACCAAAATTGGAATCGGTCAATTAACTTTAACAAAACTCCCCAATACCAAATTTCATTACAATAGGTCAAGCGGTTCCCGAGTTGAAACAAAGAAACATTGTAAACTACATGTAGATCTTCATGTAAAGTGGTCGTTATTGTTGTCTGATTTTAACCAAAATTATAATCGGCCGACAAATTTTAGCAAAACTCTCCAATACCAAATTTCATCAAAATACGTTCAGCGGTTCCCGAGTTGAAACAGAGGTACATTTTAGACTACATGTAGGTATTCATGTAAAGTGATCGTAATTATTGTCCGATTTATACCAAAATTGAAATCGGTTCACAAATTTTACTAAAACTCTCCAATATCAAATTTCATCAAAATACGACCGGCGGTTCACGAGTTTTAACATGCAGACGGACGGACGGATGGAAACGACCTCCCCTATATGCGTTCACTTCGTGCAAAGAACGCATAATAGCCCATTTTTTCAATGAATTAAAAAAAAATAGTTTCGTAGTATAATCGTTATCCTGTTTCTCCGATTCGCGCGAGCACCTTGCGGGTATTTTCATTACGAGTCATCGGTGCTTACATACTGCAAGCGCTTAATAAAATCACCATAACCAAGGTCTAAACTCGTAAATAATTAGGGGTGCCGGTAGTGTAGTGGTTAGGACGCTGGCTGCTACTCGCCTGCTGCTTGAAAAGGCAGCGGGCACGAATCCTGAGCAAGTAGGATTTTTCTAAGGTCGCCCGGTCCCCTGTGTGTGTTTTGAGGAGACCGCGCAAATTCAGCTGTTCCGTCCTTCGGAAGGGACGTTAAGCCGTTGGCCCCCCTGGTGTTCTTCGTAAGAGCAGGCAAATGCCGGCACCGGGTTTCCCTCCTCCCTCCCCGGTTATTCATTGCACTACCTCTGAGATACCCATTTGTGCAGTAAGAGAGGCGAATTGGCTGGGAATTCAATCAAACAAACAAACTCGTAAATATACCAACTCGATCTACAGAACAAGCTATTTACAATGAATATGTATCACATTAAAAATAATTATAATATAGAAATAAATGGAATATTTTATGTGTTAGGATTAAGACGTCACAATATGTTTAACTCGTTGGTTAACATTAACGATATTGTGTAACATAGCCCAATAATTCCCATTAAAAAAATTAAATCACCGCTCTTGAAGTATGGAAAATAAATTCCCATTGAAAGGCATTGGGTTCGTAGCTACGGTAGTTAATATTTTTCACTGTTAAAAATAAAAACTTTCCATAATTTTATGATTAAAATCTTAATTTTACGCAAATTCAGCATGGATTTGAATTTTCTCTTCAAGAAAAATAAACTTCACTATTTCAGCCACAGTGCAGTGCATGTCCCGACTTTGTATCTTACAAGGAGAGGCTACGACCTTCGGGTCACGGATTACGATGAGACCCAACTAGGTGATTCTACATCGAAAATACGGCGACCCGTGTCTTGGAGTTTTTGTGAATGAGCCCTTTGGTTCGAGAAATAAGTGTTGAAAATATGCGAAAACATCGTAGGCAAATTAATAGACTTCATTGTCCACTTATTTTTTAGAAATGGAATGGATGAGAGTATAGCGTGCCTAGATCCTACGGCGTGGATCTGAGTTCATTTATAAATGTTTTCGTTTTTTTCTCAAATTATCCAAGCGTTATTTAAAAATTAATATTATTCGGTAAAAATTCGCTGGATAATTTTTATTTAGAGGTAATAAACGCAGAAACATATAATAATGGGCATTTTAAATTCTTTATTAATGACTCCACAGTTAACTTTCGTGTTTTTTCACGTTAACGTATGAAAAATATTCAAGGAAATTCACAATATTCATTATTTCCTCTTCCGATCGCTGCCCGGTAAAGGAAAGGCTAATATTATCAATAATATATAATTAATATAACAATAATATATAATTATAGATGACAATTCTCACAAGACGGCATTTTTATGCTGCGAACTGTTGTTTCTTTGACTGCAATATTTAAAATACCCATTATAATATGTTTCTGCGTTCATTATCTCCATATAAAAATTATACAGCGAATTTTTACCGGAGAATATTACTTTTCAAATAACGCTCGGACAATTTGAAAAAAAAAACAAAATGAAAACATATGGGTTTAAACCCATGCCGTTGAATCTAGGCATCCTATCCGATCATCCATTCCGTTCATTGTCAATTATTCGACAATGAAGCCTGTTACCTTGCCTACGATGTTTTTATATGTTTTCGACGCTGATTTCTCGAATTCAAGGGCCCATTCACAAAAACTCCGAACACGGGTCTCCTTATTTTCGACGTAGAATCTCCTGGTCGTGTTTCATCAAAATCCGTCATCCGAAGGTTCAAGTCTCTCCTTGTTAGCTGTAAATAATTTAAAAAATGCAATTTAATATAGCCCTGCACTGTTTTCAATGCTTTTCTTTTGGGTGTTTAAAATTTCCCTCTGGAGTCAAAAACACCTCTTAAATATAACTTTTTCTAAAATTTCGGATTTTTCCTAGAGGTTGTACACAGTGACCTATCTTCATACCAAATTTTAGCTCTCTAGCACTTCTAAAAGTACCTTAGGTTTTACATGATAAATCCTAAGGATAAGTATATTCTATATGTATATATAAGAAGCAGCTATTTATAACGATAACTTACTTTCAGTATAAAGTAAAAAATGCATGTTCCGTAGACATATGTTGTATCTAGATTTCACTGTATATAGCATAGATATATAGGAGGATATAAATGTTTAGCTACTTCTAGAAGGACTGTAAATCTGAAATTTGGATTGATGAAAGGCGGATAGGTACAACTAGGGCTTCAAAACCTGTTTTTACCGCACCCAGTTCACGGGTTCTTTTTCGATTTTTTTACCATTCGTTAACCGGTTAATTGTGTCCGATTAACCGAATTTTTTAAAGGGAGAAAAAATGCTTGCCATAATCAGTTCTAAAAAATCCGAGTGAAAAGAATTTGTT
Source organism: Tanypteryx hageni (assembly GCA_028673005.1). Lineage (NCBI taxonomy): Eukaryota > Metazoa > Arthropoda > Insecta > Odonata > Petaluridae > Tanypteryx > Tanypteryx hageni. The sequence continues at coordinate 82,600,129 of CM054112.1, forward strand.
GGAATAAATAGGTACTATTCTTAGAGAGTCCCTTTAGGTCTATATTATTTCATAAAAACAAAAAATAATTTAGAACACCAGGATTTGTAAACTGTTGGAATCGAGTATTATGAAAACAACGAAAAACTATTTTTAAGATAGTTTTTTTGGTACATCACGGTACTGGTGGGTTAGTAATGGAGTAGGAATAGTCAAGGTTAAGGCGGAAACTTCCCCTACGTGCACGGTGTTATCCGCGCATCGACTTGTATCGCCGTCTCCAGCGGCCGCTGCCCATCAAAGCTTCCAGTTGATTTTCGATTGTCAATTGGAGAACCTTTTCAACGCAATTGAAAGTATTCAGCTTATTTCTACATTCGGTGAACGAGTTTATTCTGTGGCCAATAACTTTTCGACCAAAATTCGTATTTCTATGAAAATCGAAACACTCTATGCTCTGGTATTCCTGAAATATTATTTTTTTAAACATTAATAAATATTCTTTCTTGTATTATTTTATGCCTTTGTACAAACAATAATTTTTTGTGCATATGAAACATTGAATGTCGTTAATGTATATTGCTTTATTTTTAAATCACATAAAATAACCTTTTTTCTTGCTTAGTATTCCGTTCAAAATGTTGTTATACCAAATATTGAATGAGCTTTAATTTCTTTTAAAAAATTATTTGTAGCAAAAATTAAGCAGTTTTTCTTGTATTCCTTTGAAATGTATTGAAATAAACATGTCTAAATATTATTTGAGGGTTTCTATTTTTACCGGTTAGCAAAACTTCCGGTTAATTTCAAGCCCTAGGTACACACAAACTTCGAAAAAAAATCCGAAATTCCAAAACTTTTTAATTTTAGAGCTTTTTATCCATAAACATAACACAAGAGAGTATTATCATCCCGTCATAAAAAAATGCAGCTGCCCAATTACCTACTTTGTAACAGCAAAAAAACAACTCCCAAATAGGCTGAAATGCTTGAAGAATGCAAGCACGTATTCCATAAAATTAAGATTATGAACTTCAGATGTTTCTGTTATAATTCAATAGTTTTTTTTGCTCTTTGGTCACTAAAAGCAGAGCTCGGATCACAGAAAATGTACTGTCCCCACATGTCAGGACTCAATAAATAAATTTAGAATCCTCAATAGGAGCATCTTATTTATGTTAGATTTATATAGTATATTACATAAATATATGACTGTATGAAGTGTTACTTGAATGAAAATTTGCAGTATTTAGGCTTGCGTTGAAATTATAAAGCATGCTCTCGGCTGAAATGATACTGCCCTCAAGATATGCTGGTGAACTAACTCAAAAGAAGGTAGATCGAGCGTTATATTACTGGAAATACACGTGAAAAAGCTTATCGCACCAAATAGTCTTAATGATAGTTGCTAAGTTATTAAAATGTTTATTATTTCCTTGTTATTCTTTGATGAATTACAATACTTTGAGAGATATTTATATATTAAAATATTAAAACATATAACACGGAATATAATTAACGGTTTAAGATAAAAAAGAAGCAATCTAACCGCAATCGGTAACTTGCAAAACAAACATATTTCTCTCCTTCTCTAATCTCACAAAATGGCTTATGAATTTAGTTTCAACTCGTTTTGGGAAGCAGATAGCGACTTACGACTGAATCACAAAACCATTTGTTGGGGTTTATATTTCAAATAAGTCAACGTCATTTTTATAGAAGCGAAACCAACATACTCATGAATTAGTTTTTTTTAATACTTCAGTAGAAAGGACACATAACCTAAAAAAAGGGAACTGGAAAATGTACGTGCCATTATTGTAGTTTTTATGACGTTTACTGAAATATTGTTCTCATATTTTTTTCGTCGTAATTTATATAGTTAGTTTTATTCGTGTTGAGTTGAGGGCGTCCATTTCTTTCGAAAAGAGTGTTTAAAGTTTTGTCTAATTTGAAAAAGTGTCGAAAGAAAGCAACACCACAAATAAATAAAATATGAAACGCTAAATTCGTTGCATGAAAAAATTGAGCACGGAAATTATATTTATTATCTCGCAACCTATCTTGTTAATTATTTTTATTACTTCTCTATTACACTCGGAGTTGTTATCTTATAGCCATATTTTCGATACATTTACTCATTTTTAACTAAATTAATTGCTTATATAGGTAAACAAGTAAGGGTAATGTACGCAAGAAGCGTAGCATAAGTTAAGTTGCGCCACAATCGGACGCATTTTACGTAAAAATCATTCGTTGCCAAAGTGATGTGCATTATTTCCGGTTTCGTCTAATTCCGAATCATTGACTGGGATTATTAAAGGCCGATTCAACTATAGGTTTCGACACCGTCTTCGAAACGTCAAAAATTCCTTCTGTGTATTTAAATGGAGTTGTTCACACTATACGTTCCGTGAACGTCACGTCTTCGTTTCGTTTCGTCACGGTTTCTCTGGAGGAATATTTTGACGGTCGTAACGTGTCGAATCCTCCGTTTCTGATGGTGTGGACACCCCGCAAACCGGTTGCTACCAAGATTTATTTCGAAAATTCAATTTAATTTACGAAACTAATAGATAGTGGCAAGAAGTAAATTCCAAATAGTAACTTTAATAGCCAAAACTTCAAAGTATGTCAACTTATTGCATTGCAGTGTTAAATAAATTACCGAATTTAATATTGAAAATAAGTAATTAATTTCATTCATACATCAATCACTTATCATTGTCATTCACATTTTCTAATCATAACCCGCGCTATGTGCCTCTCATTTACGTTAAATAATCGTACTTTCGGTTCTCGAGTTAAATCATAATGCTCTTTTTCAGATTCGATGGACTTGATTGTATTGTAACTTTAATTGGAATAAAATCGAAATTTAATATTGCACTTGGCGATAATCAAATGAAACTTCAATGTGTACAGCATCTATATTAATTTCATTTAATATTATGACTGAAAAGGTGACAGTCCGTGTCGAAACCTCAACGTACAATGTGAACACTGATGAAAAATGACGTGTCGAAGACAGTCCGTGTCGAAACGGAGTCGTTACGTATATGTAGCGTGAATCGGCCTTAATTTGAGTCGCATCAGTCCACATATTCACGAAATTTCGACGCTATTTTGAAGTTTAAACAACACCTTGGTAACGATAAACAATACGAAGGCAACAAAAATAAATAAATATCCAATTATTCATGATATTGTGCTTATGAGTGTAGAGAATAGAAATTTAATTTGCTGACTTTTTAAAAGGATTTTGAGTAAATTTTCTGCAAAAGCTGAATAAGTTTTACCAGTTTTACTAATAAGTTTTACAAATGAAATTTGTTTTCCTATCAAGCTTTATTAAAATATGTGAGCCAAAATTAAAACAAGTAGTCCAAACCAGGACTAATGCAGACTGGTTTCCCAAAATTGACGTCCTGAATTAATTACTTATATTGACAGGAAATGTTTCAGTATGTGTTAATTATTCCAAGGAATTATCATACTATAAACATCATTTGTAATTCATTAGTTTATCAGTGATAGAGAAAATTTGGAAAACAAATTAATAGAGCATTATCAAGTTTTAAATAGTAAAAGCAATGTCAAAATCTCCTTCTGACATATTTTTCATGTATTTTTTAAATAAACGAATTTAATAAATATTACTGTTTATACCCTACGGTACGATATCATGTACACTAGAGCACTCGAGTTAGAAGATAAGAAATCTAATGGAATTCATGGTATGGGAATTATGAATACGGATGGGAAGATAGTCTCAGAAACAAAGGATGTAGCACAGGTATGGAAAGAATACATTAAGGAATTATACAGCAAACAGGCAGGAGCGGCAAAAATAGAACTGGAAGATGAGGAAAACATTGAAGAAGACAACTTAGGACAAGTATTATGGAGAGCGAAGTAGAAAAAGCGATAGTGGAACTAAAGAAGGGGAAAGCCACGGGCAGCGATGGAATACCGGCTGAGATACTTAAAGTCATAGGATCAGAAGGACTAAAAGCGATCACGAAATTAATTAATAAGATTTACGACACGGGAGAGTGGCCTCGGGATTTCCTAGAAGTAACAATGATCCCTCTAAAGAAGAAGCCAAAGGCAATGCAGTGTAAAGATTACAGAACGGTAAACCTTCTGTCACACACACCGAAAATCATCACGAGGATTCTTAATAAATGGCTGGAGAAAAAGGCAGAAGAAATACTAGGGGAAGATCAATTCGGTTTCAGAAAAGGACAAGGAACTAGAGATGCTGTAGGGGTAGTTAGAATCATATCAGAATGGGCAATAGAATACAGTCAAGATATCTGCGCATGTTTCGTAGACTGGCAGAAGGCCTTTGATAGAGTAAATTGGGTAAAGTTGATGATGATATTAAAGGATATAGGTGTAGACTGGAAAGACAGAAGACTGATTAGGAATCTATATGTGAATCAAGTTGTAAAGGTCAGGTTTGAGAATGTGGACACCTGCGGAATAATTATCGGTAGAGGAGTAAGACAAGGCTGCTGCCAATCGCCAATATATTCAATATATATGAAGAAAGTCTAATGCAAGAAGCTTTAGAAGGCACAGGAGATTTCAAAATTGGAGGAAGGATTATAAGAACAGTAAAATACGCAGATGATCAAGTACTTCTAGCAAGAAAGGAAGAGGAGCTACAAAAAATGATAAATAGACTAGTGAAAACAGGTAGAAAATACGGCATGGAAATAAATACAGAAAAATCCAAGGTCATTCGAATATCGGGTAAAGAAGAGAATCTGAACATAAGTATTGGGGGAATGCCTTTAGAACAAGTTTCAGAATATAAATACCTTGGAAGCATCATAACACGAGAAGCAAAATATACGGATGAGATCAGAACTAGAATAGGAAAAGCAAAAGCGGCTTTCAGGAGAAAGAAACAACTACTTACAGGGAATATAAGGGAAGATAACCGCAAGAAGTTGATAAAATGCTACGTATGGAGTATAGCATTGTATGGGGCAGAAGCATGGATGCTAAGAAATAATGACATCAAATACTTGGAAAGCTTTGAAATGTGGACTTGGAGGAGAATGTTGAAGATGAAATGGACAGATAGGATGAAAAACGATGAAGTGCTACGAAGAATAGGAGAGAAGCGAATGATTATACAGACTATCAGAAAGAGGAAGGCTAACTGGGTTGGAAATTACCTGAGGAGGGAGAGTTTGATTAAAGATGTGTTAGAAGGAAAATTAGATGGGAAAAGGGAAAGAGGTAGGAAAAGATATCAGCTGAAAAACGATTTGAAAGGGAAAGAGAGTTATCAAGATATGAAGAGGACAGTGGAAAATAGAAGTATATGGAGAACCAGGTTTAACCATGAATAATCATGGACCTACAGACAGACTACCTATGATGATGACCCTAATATGTATGGATCAATGTCCAATGCTGAAGGGTAGTCGAGTGGAAAAGAAAATAATCGTCTCCGTGGCAACAATCAGATAAAATGCGATTTAAAACGCAAAAACGCTATGTACCACTATGTACTATGCTATGTACTACCAGCCTAAAAAAAGGTGGAAAACCCAATCAAAGCAAATTTGGACTAAGATTTGATGTGAAATCTGTTCCCAAATTCAACTGATAAGTAACTATTTGATTCTCTTTAATGGCAGATACAGAACAAAAGCCTATACCCTGAATATTTTGTTGTATTTGTTGTTATTTGTATTTGAAATTAGTTTCCATTCAAAATTTATAATATTAATAGGATTGGGTGTAGTTTGGTTTTTTCACCTTATTTTTTTATTTTGGCACAATTATTGTAATAAATTTGTGTGGAAAATTGATTTCATAAATAAAAAACAATAAGTACAACAAAAATTTCAGAGGAGAATAGCGAACCTGTTCCTAAAAGTAAAAATTACATTTGTATTAAAAATAATAAAACATTCCTTTATGTGCACTAAAATGTAAAAAATAAGTAAAATTCACATAAATAAATGTTTCAGAAAGTAAGAAGAATCTAATATTACTTTGCCACAAAAATTTATATATCCAAAACAATTTTTACTTTTTGGAGCATTCATTTATGCGAATTTTCTATGTATTGCATAAAAAATTTGGTTTCCTTAATATTTTATTAAAGTTTTAACTTAATACTTAACTCACGCATATCCTTCATTTTAGTTACACTAATAGTATTTTATAAAGCTTAGCGATCACAAAGAGGAATTAAATAAGGAGAAAGTTATATAATTACATTAAGATCGTAATGAAATGTGATTCTTTATTTTATAAAAATTATCAGACGCTACTTCGAAACGTCATTTATGCCAAAGTAGGTGTATGCATTATATTTGGAAGATCGGGCGTTTTTCTTATCATTTGTTATATGATTCTAGATCATTCCAATATTATAAACATTCATTTGCCTAAAGTTTTTTAACAAGCACTGGAAAAATAAATAGAAATTTCCATTTGAGATTACTTAAAGCTAGATGAATGGGCGTCTAAATTTTTAAAGCTACAAGTACAGATTTGTCCATATATTCAGAGGTCGTTGCACTCAAGATCTCAAGGCACCCTGACACGTAGATTTCTCAAATCTTGAAACACCTTTTATTCCTAATGAATTGCTTCAAGTTAGCCCTACATCTTAAAATTTTATTATTCTAAAAGGTATTATAACTGTTATTGTTATATATTAATCTTGCATCGCGATGGAAAATTTTAATTAAACCGAATTAAATAATCTAAAATACTTTTTTTGTATTTGAGACCCTAAGCTTTAAAATTTTAATTTAACTAATAGCCTCAAATATGACAAACGGTTTAAGAAGGTTTGTGATGTTCGCAAACAAGAAAGATTTTTTCGAAAAAATAAAGAAGAAAATCGCATTTCCTGTTTTCAAAAGAAAAACGAGCAGTTTGATTTCTATCCCTTTTTTACTAGCTGAAATGTCCAGCGAGTGGGAAAGAGATAACTATATGAAAAAAGGGGAATAAATGTGGAAGAATAAAGAGAGAAGAATAGGGAAGGAAATGTAAGAAAAAGGGTAAGAGAAGAAGAATTAAAGAAAGGAATACGGGGATGGGAAGGATAAGGAAAAGAAGGAAAATGAAAAGGAGAAAGAGTATACAGTAGAGAGGAATGGGCAGAACGTGTAAGCTTCTAAATGAGATTATTTGCGAAAAAAATGATGAGGTAAAGTCGTGAAGAAAATAAAGTGAGTGGGCTGTATGGCGTTTTATAAAACGTTGGGCGAGGAAGAGAGGAAAAATGAGGAGAGATATTGTAGGAGTAAGGAAAAGAAATGATAATAGACTGAATGTAGTAAAAAACAAGAAAGAGAAATAGAGGAAAAGTTAACAATATATTATCATGTTCTTCTGCATAATATGTAACCCACAATGTAGTTACGGAAGCAATAGGAAATTAGATGCAACCACAGCGCTGCTAGCCGGTTTTAGAGCGTGTGCTTTTTGGCTTTATGTAGCGATCGATCATTGCGCTGTAGCAACAAAGCTGAAATGCGTAGTAATTCTTAATCATTTTAAACTAATAGAATAATCCGATTAAAAAAAAATTATTTCCCCAAATCTAACGTGTTGGTGAGTTGTCAAGTTTTGAAACTAACTTTGAAAGTAATAATTATTTGAAGTATTAGTCGGAATATAGTCTATCCACTTTCATTATTGTTATTATTATTATTGTTATTTGGCGACTAATGACATTGAATATTTATTAGCTAAAGGAGGATTGTAAAAAAGTTCCATGAATGGCTGTGCAACGGCAAAATTGTGATTCTTTGAAACTTTCCATGACACAAGAATTTCGCGAGGAAATAGTGAAGATGAATGAAATTGCTCCTCTATACATTTTATTATTATTATATCTAAATTTAAAAACAAGTTAGGGAAGTGTACAATGTATTACGATACAAATAGGCCCGTTTCGTGTGATGGAATATATGAAACTAAAGAATACTTTGAACCAACGCAAATCATAAAACAGCGAAACACCACGACCTTATATACTCTGTCTACTAAAAATTTCTTCCTTACCCTAAGTTGGTGCATTAATAATCGTATTCACTTAATTTTTGTATAATGACGAAATACTATAAATACGATATATCAGAAAGGATGCAAGGGAAATATTAAATTTCTACTTGGCGATTTATTTTCTAATCACTTTTAATCAATCAAACAATCGAATATTATTTTAAAAATACCTCACTGGAGTTAAGTAGTTATAATGTATACGTTCTTTTCTTCCTCGTAGATAATCCATTTCCTTCCGCTTAATAAATGCTGCATGCACACTTGATTACATTAGACGTATTTTCGTAATTCTAGCAAATATTATTCACCTCATTTACTGCGAAGATTATTTACGTTGATAACAATTATGTAGTATCCATGCAAGACTTATTTCGAAGTTCAAAGAGGAATTTATTGATAACGACTACTTCTACAATAAAAATATACAGGAAAAGAAATATTTTATTTGGCTGGTTCTATAACTTTTATTTGAAGAATTTTTCGGTATATCTAATATTTTACGAGATATGAGGAAAATTTGTTTTTGTTTCCACTAAGAGGGCTCTCCTGATTGGGTTTTGTAAACCACTTGTGCCATTTTCATATTGTTTTTGGCCATAAGTCCTGTATACCAAATTTCATGAAAATTTGTTAGGTAGAAGCCGAGAACGGACATGCGTACGTACGGACGTACAGAACAAAGATAATAGGAGCTTAAGTTGTAAACGAAACGCGTCTAAAGATAGTATAAATAAAGTGTTTTGCATTATATAGCTTTAAGTAATTGTTTCTTGTTACAGATCCAAGATTTTTTAATTTTATGATAAGAACGTTGGCAGTGGACATGGTAGACGGATTTGGTAGGGAGAAGTATTGTGGGTAGATTAGGAAGTCTATACTTGTATCTTTACTTTCACTTCTATGACACTAGTTACTTCGTGATAGTAATTATGTATCATAGATGATTTGATCTGACCGCAATGTTTCTGACATTCTCTTCGTTTATTATCAGTGTGCCGTATGCTTCATTCATACCATTTTGGTAATTTATTAACTTATTATTATTTGAATTGATATTTTTAAAAACCTTTCTTGAATATAGCCTTTCCCCTACTACACCCTCTTCCCTTTCCTTCACATGTAGTTCCTCCTCTTCCTCCCGCCTCTGCCTTCAGGTCGCACCTCCGCCAAAGGACACTCGCGAGCGCCCACACGCAGCCGTCCTTCGAACCCGGTTTCGTGTATCGATCCCTTTTACCCCTCCCACGCTCCCTTTGACTTCACCTCCTCCCCCACCCCTTTCTGCCCACTCAGGCACACACACCCACACATACCGAAGAACAAAAAAATTGTGAGGTCGAAGGACTTCGCCAGCTAACACTGAGGTCTTGTAAAACCGCTAGTTAAAGCGAATCCACGCCTGGCAGTTTAGATCGCTAACAACCAGAGATCTCTTGAGAGATTTTCTTGCCCAATTCTACTTTTAGCTGGAAAATATATTACTTGCGAATTATTCTTACAATGGTGTTGTATATTTAGCAAAACGGTTCCGACATCGATTCGTGAACTGCTGGATAATGTTTTAAGGAGAGGTAAATGTTCAAAGTAGAGATGTAAAGCTGCACTAAAAGTTTAGCAAAGTTGTGGAGATTATGAGAAAACAAACTGAAAAATTATTTGCTCTGCGCAGTGGTAAAGTTAGCTTAATTGACGAATAAACATTCTCAGCTTCTGTTTTATTTTTTATGAGATTTAAGAACTAGCTTTAAAAATATACAAATAACTACGAAACAAATATTGCTGTCTATTCCACGGACGAAAAATTAATACATCTCCCGGACCTGCTTATGTGTTTGACTTTTTCGACTCTGATTCGAATAAAAAGAAAAACATTCATAATTCAATCATAAATAATACGTCTGTGCTGAACGAAAATTATGCCCAATAATACTACCTTATATGAGAACATCTCAAATTAGGAAACATGTTAAAGAAGTAAAAAACAAGAATTCTGCATACTCGAATAATTAATACGTGCAGCTTATAATTTTAATAGTCAGCCTTAATCGATCAAATAATTATAATAATCAGCCTTTATTGATAAAAGACAGATGCCGGTTTTACTTCACCGAATTGCATATAAGTACTATAGTGCAATTTTTGGCACTCGCAGTAGTTGGAATACGCTTAATCACATTATTTTATATGGTTGGAGCATTTTTATACAATTATTGTATCAAATAATATGTTCCAATCACTACTAAGAATGGCGATAAATAACTGAAAATACTGTGAATGCGGACCACTACAACGCTACACTACGAGCAAATATATCATTTCAGTGCGGCTTGCAAAAAGTTTAGGATCAATCAACATATTGTCACAAATTTCAAGGCTATGAAATGTTATATAATATGCCTATTCAGAACTACTTTGCATTAAAAGATACAGTTTTGCTGGTTTAGTTCCAAATCTGAAAGAAGCCATCGGAAGTATTGAAACAAGCATCCGATTGGTAGTGAATTTCTTGCTTCAACTACTTTTATTCGTTTAAGAATTTTGATGAACTTGCCCCATTACTTATATGCTTTGGTAATAGTGTCTAATACACTCCATTATTAATGTAGAAGGTAAAGAAAGTCACTGAATTTGGTTTCGACTTACATAATGTTGTCTAAAATCGCGAATTAATGATTAAATAATGTAGCTTTAATTTTTCAGGAAATTAAGTTTAAAAAATGTAATTAATAATATTTTTGTTGTTATTTTTAATATCCTAAAAATAATTTAACGACGTGCCCATAAACAAGTTTTTGAAGTATTTAAAGTGGATGATGCATATTAAATAATTTTTGTTATCTCCAAACTTGTTCCCACTTGGTTATATTTATCTTTTAATTTTTTTGATATCGTTCAACCGTGTGTTTAAATGTTTTATTTGTGCGTAGGATTTTTTCGAGAGTTTCTCGGATTGTATTTTTTCACCTAATATTATGTAATAAATTACAGCGAACTGCATGAAGTTAGTTTCTGTTATCAACGAGTTAAAAAACTAGTCACTGTTTACAACATAATGCACATTCGCCTAAAATCTTATAATAAATTTTTTTATGAGCTGATGAACAATTTTTCATAAAAATCAATTCAATTTAGAGAAAATTTTCAATATTATGCGTGATCGTTTACACGACTTGTCTCGCTGCTGATCGCAATGAACAAAACCCTCTCCCTCTTGACCCTAAACCATCCTATCTCTCCATATAATCTTCTCATCCAAAAAGATTATTTCCTTTCCCTTCTGTAGGATCTCATACCAACGCCTCCCTACCGCTAAGCCCGCTTTACACCTCCCACGCTATCTCTATTCATTTCTCACACCACAATCCTTCGCACCAAGTCTTCTAGCTTTATTGCTGCTGCTATTTCTTCCCACACTATCTCATCCATCCCTGACATTTTCTGCCACCATTTCCCCCAATTTATTCCATAAGCTTCCTCACCCACCAATTTTCCTCCTACTATTACACCATGTCTCCTCTTTCTCTCGCTCTTTTCACAACTTCTTCTCCAAACCATTAGTTTCCTCTCTGTTCTACACCCTCCTACTCCCTTTCTCCCCACACCATCTGTTTCACGCCCTTTCTTCGCTTTTTTATACCGTCCTTCTCTACCCCCGCCCCATCTTATTCCGCCCACCTTCTACACATTTCATTCTCACCCCACTTCCTCCCACGATTCTTCCTCCCTCGCCACTACCTCCCACTTCTACCTCCCACTTCTCCTCCTACGCTTCTTTCTCCAACGCCTCTTCCTCCCGCACGTTTCCCTTTCATCTTTCCCCTGTTTTTGCTTCGTATCTTCTGATCCTAATGGTCCATTTCTTTATACTTCCTCTTTACTCTCTCCTACTTCACTCCATCTTTTTTCTAATACTCATTTATTTTCCTTATTTAATCTTCTCCATTTCTCTTCCGTATTCTCCAACAGTGCGCTTCGAGCTCCTTCTGGTATAGGATCCAGAATAACCAAGTCGAGTTGTCAGAAATTTAATTAAGTAAGTTTTATCGCTCGCAATATGACTGCCAAAATATTTAAAAAGGGATTTCAATATTCTCGCAAAAATTCCTAGAGAAAAATCTTTTAGCTTAAGTTAATATGCATAGAATACTTAAATTTAAAGATGTACTCTAAAGGACGTTATTATTAAATACATCAAATCGTTTAATTTTCTCACAAATAATGTGAGGTATTATCGAAATAATCTATATAAAAATTACAAACAAATATTTAAAGTTTGTTTTATGTTAACTGGGCGAACTTCATAAAGAAATTATTTTCATAGGTGAAGATATTACCATAAATATGTATCTGTTTTAAGGTCACAAACTTTATTAAATTAACGATATATTTTTTCTACGGGGAAAATTAATTTAGCATTATATTTATTGAATAATAATAAAAATACGGTCATCAATTCATTTTGTAAAAGAGATTAATAAAACCTACTGTATTTCGAAAAGCAAAGAATAAACCGTTTCAAGAAACAGATACACACTAATGTATAATCAAAATGACATTTATAAACTACATTTGACTAAAATGTCTTCTATTTTTACAGATTATTTACTTCCTTTAAGTAATCCGTAATTCTGAAAAATTTCCCCAACTTCTTCCTTTATTAACTTAAATTCAGAATAATAAAGTTGTCTTTTTCAACTTTATTTTCTTATTCTTTACTCATTCACCGCTCTGCGTTTTACCGCATACCCACAGCTTGAAAGCTTCAATCCTGTACCTTTGTTTCCTCTCAGCGATGGCATACATATATTTGGAAAGGTCGACTAGCTCCAAGACTAATCCGGAAAAATCTACCACGTGGCAGAATGCCATCAACATCTTTCTTATTAAAACCACTAAAGAGTATACATATACACGATATAAAGTTTTCTAAAAGGAAGTTGTTATAATAAGAACGGATTTTGGTGTTGAGACCAGTCAACATAAAATATTTTATGGCTTTTGGTTGCGACTGTATCCGGTATGTGGACGTCGAGTAAAGACTAAAGATTGTGCATTGAGCGTCTAAAACTTTTATCGCGCCGGTCTCCCGATAGTCTTAGGACTATTTAAATTGAGGATTCAGTAACTTTTATAGCATACATTTTATAACCAAGGATACTATTGGTTTTTAAGAAATAGTATTATATTATTGAGGTAAATATTTGTATATTTATGTTAATATGTGGTTAGTACATCGTGAAACGTGGTGATTTTTCTCCTTGAAAGGCTGCAATAGTTGGAATATACTCGAAGACTATATTTATAGATGAACATATATTTAAAAATATTTTTTCTAAACATTTGGTAATAATGTGGTGTAACACAAAAAAGTATCCACGAAGAATTTCGCTATTAAAGAAATAGTGTCTTATTTTTCTCAATCTTGTTTGTCTCAGTATTCGAGTTTCATTAAATGAAGTCCTCCGAATCTACATTAACCCAACCCAGCTTCTCATCCCTCCCACTCCCTTCTCATTCCAACCGTTCCACCTTCCTTATACTCCTCTCAATTGCTCTCGACTACTACGGAAGCGCGTTATAAAATCTCTGGGTATGTAAGCAAATAATGTTTTTAAATAATCATTAAGACCGCCTTCTTTTGATAGCAAGCAGATTCGAATGATCATCGTTATCCTTAATGAGACATTTAATGCACTTTTAAAAAGTTATACTAAAATATTAAAATGTTTCAAAGCACGACAAAAACATCTCAATATGAATTTCTCTGAGCTCTATCTATCGGAAGGTAAAGGAGAATGTTTTCAAAGCTATACTGTTCCATTCAAGTTGAAAGAGAATTTCCTTGTAGAAGTAGTGTAGCAGTTATGTATCCTAATATTTTATAAAATATTCATACATTTGTCACAATTTATTACCAAATAGTATTGATTCTTTATTCAAGTTTCAAACAAATTTTTAGCATGAAACAAATTCCAATTAATTTAGTAAACTTCTATGTACCTCTGTTTGAATCACGTGATAGAATACTACTTTTCATCGACATCAAGGCCCATATGTACTTTGTAAAATAATATATTTATTTATTTTTAAATAAACCTTTCTCGAAGAATAAGTATATAGATTGAGTGACATCGCAACATACAGAGTTTTATGCCCGACTACCGACAAGGTACCTCCACTAACAACTACAGAATTATTTTTACGAGTCAAACTACGCGTAAATAAGTGACATTATTTCATGGAGCTGAAGCGTGCTGACATAAAAAGTTTTTGCAATCTACAAAGTTTTCAAGATTCAATATCAGTGGTGCCCAACCTACGTCCCGCGGGTCGGATGCGGCCCGTGATGAGTTTTTGTGCGGCCCGCTAAGTTATAATGAAAAATCAATCCGAAAAGTTTAACAAATAAATTAATACATTTTCAAGAAATTTTTTATAATAAAGATTTTAAAATTGAAATTTTAACAATAAAAACCTTATTTAGACTTGATTTTCACTTATATGGCGCCTCAAAATATATAAATAACTTCCTTTTTGGCCCGCCGAAGAATTCACAACCACCGATGCGGCCCGCCATTTAAAAAGGGTGAGCACCACAGTTCTATATAGATAGGCCATCATGGCTACCGTATTTATGGGGCTTCGCAAGGTCCCTCTATGAAACATTTCTTTCCTTATTCAAATTCCTTCGTCATTTTTTAAATTTAAAGTGCTATTTGTAGCAACAATTTTTTACTTCCTCCATATACGAAGTATACAGAAAGTATTGCTTTCATAAAAAAAATCGAATTCGAGATTTCAACGGAAATACATGTTTTAAGGTCCCCTGAACACGTTTTGACTATTTTCTCGATGATGTCTGTGGGTGTCTATGTGACCGGGATTTTGTGGGTGCTCTAACTCGAAAACTATTAATCAGATCAACACGAAATTTTACATTTGACATTTTTGTTAAAGGAAGAAGTGCTGATTTGTTTTGGTAAACATCGGTCAACCGGAAGTGGGTGTTTACTCTTGTCACATTCGTTTTTTTGTAGGAAGTTTAATTTTCTACAATGTTTGTTCAAAACATTTCCCCATATAATGCATTGTTGAAGAGATATTTTTTTTTAAACTTGACGCTTAGTTACATCTAAGTAACGCTCCTTTATAGTTTCTTAATTGTTGGAGCTTTGTGGCTATCAGAAAGCTATGGTTTGAGATAATTTCGGTTCTTTTTGAAGTCTTTAAAATTTTCTCTCGGTTCCTTAAAATATTTATTATCATGTAACCTATTTGGTATTTTTAGAAATAATACAGGTATGAAGATCAGATTTTTCCTAAAAGCTTGGACGCTTTTACGTAAACCTCGTAGAGCACCTCAAGTAAGTTTCTGAACAAATATTTCGCAACATTTCTTTCTAAGGCTTTAATTCAATTTTAATTTGTTTTGTGCTTTTTCCGATAAACTTTTACTTTTGGACCATCATGTATTTTTCTTACTCCGTCTGCAATAACTTCCACCTCATGCCACCAAACCGCCCCACTGAAGCACCCATGCAGATATTAATCGTTTATATCTAAAAAACGGTAAGAGATAATGGTTTCAAAATTTTCAGGATTGCTTGATTTGTATATTAAAAGTGATTGACGAAAAAATATTTGGAAAAACGACCCGGGTTCGACTCCAGGAAATTTTCTATTTCTCATAAGGTTACACGTAAAAATGGACTTTTCGACGTGCAGGCTTTTCTTCTTTTGGAAATTAAAATTAGAAAAATCTGTCCTTTGAACTTCGGATCTAGACTATTTTCAAGAAAAAATTTTAAAGTTTTTTATTCTATTCGTTTTTTTTCACCTTCAGCTGTAAATCACTCATGTTAATCGTTTGAATGCTATGTTTTGGAAAAAAATATTTTCATTTTAACGGGATGTTGCCTTGCCTACCAACTATATTGTTAAACCTCGAAATCCTATTGTTACTTCAATCGTGATTTGAAGGTTCTTAATAAGAGAAGAAGAGAAAGACGGAAGGAGGGAGAAATGATTTTCATAGCAACAACATTCGTTGCGTTATTTGCGAGAAGGAATACCTAAAAATCTGAAATACTATTCAAAGAGATTAAAAATCATAATAATTAGCTAAATTCAATATTATTGAAATAGAAACAGTATGAAAATCTGAGGTACGTGCTTGACGTTTTAATAAACAAACCGAGCATGTAAAAATTTTATGGGGCGAAGGATTGTGTGATAGGTCACGGGACTTAGGTAGAAGAATGGAGAACTTGAGAACGGTTTTGGAATCAGGGAGAGAAAGAGAGTTTTAAAAGAATCAAAGAATCACAAAAATAACAATAAAAGGCTGTTTTCCGTCCTTTGGTCTGAGTGTCAAGCTATTAAAACGCGAATAACTCAATCAAGGATGTTGATAGAAAATTGAAAATTCGCAGAAATAATCTATTCAAATATAAAAATGCTTTGCCGAAAGAAAATTTACGAAAAAATTCCCGAGTTAGACTCCAGGGTAATATTTCCATTCTTTATAAGATAACTCAAAAATCGACTTTTTGTTGTGCAGGCTTTTCTTCTTTTGGAAATTAAATTTTGAAAAACCTGGCCTACGATCACCCGATTTGAACTATTTTATAGAAAAATTAATCATGTCACTTCTTCTATTCTTCTTTTTCCAAAATCTCTCATTTGTTTATTTTGACAACAGACTGCTGTGAGAAACAAAATCAATATAAATAATGATTGTTAAAATAATTTATTTAAAGTTAAAAGTTTTAATTCCGTTTTTTATTAATTTGAACCCCATTTTTGACGGGAAATTGCTCTAGTATCTCATTAATTCTCTCTTGCCTTGTCATTACTTTACCGATAAATACCGTCTGATCTGTTTACTCGCCTTATGCTCTTTATTTTTACGCGACATAGTATTTTTATCATTTGCTTGGCACCATATTCTTTCTTAAATCTATCTAGTATGTGTCATTCTCTGAACCCTCTCGATTTTCTTTATTTGTCCTTTCTCGCAACATATTCTAATATAGGCGTAACTATTGATTCTTACGGTAGCCCTTTTGCTGTATTGTTACTTGGGATTTTTTACTAATTTTTCTATAAATAACATATATAAATTACTGCAATAAAGTTGCCGATAGCGAATGACTACATTAAAAATTAAATCGAGTTAACTACTTGTTTAAAACGGAAAGATCCATTTAAAGCGATTCTTATGGGCTTTTTAATTCTTAAAAAATATGGGAATTATTAGAAACATTAACTCTCGGCATAATAACTGGGACGGATTTTGAAGAGATAAAGAAATAGAGCGGCAATCTCCATTGTCGTACCTAAGAGCGAAACATCTTCCCGAAAATTTCGTTAAAAAATTTTAATTATTAACATAAAAAATACAAAAATTTTAAAATATTTACATAGCCAATTTTTTGGGTAAACCCTTCTTTGAAAAGTTTTTGACATTTATTCTTATCATAAATTATTGCTTATACATTGGCATCTGGTTATCGATTATTTAACCATTCTATTGTGTATATGTAGGTATCGAGTACTTCACAAGTAATTTTCAGGAAAAGTCTCTGTATGTTTATGATAAATAATTAGTTTGTTGCAGTCATCCTCCTTTTTAAACATATTTATTCAAAGTTTATTAACAAGTCTAAAAATATTTCAAAGCGATTTTAGATTTAATTACTCAAGTGATCTAACGGTGATGAAATCTCTACGGTCGGTAGGTTTTTACTTAGGATGTTTCCTTCCGAGGAAAATAAGTTATATTAAGAGGCTTTTTGGCCTCTAGTATCTTGGAAATGTTGTAATTTACAGTAAAGTGTTGGCCTCCTCTGTATTAATTAATTTTGAAGCTAAATAATTAAAGCTAGTATTAATTGAAATTTTAAAAATGCAATTTTCCTAAATCCTTCCTCCTATTAAAGAGCTTTTGAATAAACTAAAGCCGAAATAAATTAAATTCCTTGGAGAAAACTCGTATTCTCACTGATAGGCAATCTTTCAGGATGGAACATACTGTTTGCTTTCCAAAACTCATTCAAGCAGTTTTAGTCATTCAACTTTAATATTAGTGAACCAGTCACTAGCTTAAATATATTCAGTAGTTATGATAACATCCATACAGAAATTATTTTACCATTAAACGAGCAGAGAAGCTATAAGGTCATCACCCTGAATCCTAAGAATAGATTAAAGAGATTTCTTTGCGATTCCGCTTATGAATAAAAATGTTAGCAGCGAATTTTTTTTGTAATTGCTATACATTTATTCTATACCAATAAACTTATTAGATTTTGTGATATTATAAATTTTCAATCATTATGAGTACTATGTTGTTATTTAAAAAAATCTAAAGCCTTAATTAATAATATATATTTTACGCTATTTTAATGTATTTGTTTTTTAAAAAATCAGTTAAGAAATTAATTTTCCTATTAATATTCTGGTCTAAATGCACGTAAATAAAAAAATTTTATTCCTGAAAATGTATATCTTGTAATTAAGTCATTAATTTGAAGGCCTGTTATCCTGATAAATTCCATGATATTAATACAGACCGGATTTAATATTTATTTAAATTAATAATATAACTTTGTATTTAAAATGTATCTTTCTATTTGGTAGTGGAACATATTGTTCGAGTTTCAGCACATCTTGTACGTTCCTCGCACAAGATAAAAAAATTTGAAGCTAATGATAAGCGATAATAATATAACGCGTAAATATTGGAAGTATACCAAGAACACTTCGTAAAAGCGATGTGGTCAATTTTATAGACAATCCGAGTAAATTTATTTGAGCGAGAGGAATAATTGGAACACCTTCCACGAAAATACATAAATCGCGCTCGAATTACACTTGAAGTAGGAGCTGGCCATGGCCCGGTTCTCCTGCCACGGGGTGATTTCCCCAAATACAGTGAGAAACAGGGGCTTGGAAATGCCAGGAGGGAAGAGACAGAGCCTTGGCCGTGGAGTAGTTACTTCTCTCTTTCTCACTTCTCCAGGCTATCCCCTCGCTCCCCCTACCTTCAACCGCGGGGGCGCAGCTACCGACCGTCCTGCGGAGCCAGAAACGGCCGATGTGGTGGCGCCTAAAAGGCTTTGGAGCGGGAAAGGGGTGGTGGAATAAGGACGGAGGTGGTGGCTGGGGAATGGTGAGGGTTAAGGAAAGAGGAGAATATAGGAGAGTGAGGGAGGCTACCGGTTCCCCGCCATTCCGGTTTATTCACTTTCACTACGCCCCCACTCTCGCGACCTATTTCGGGGGCTGCGAGAAGCCGTGGAGGGGGTGAAAACCGCGAACCACATTGCGAAAAAATACGCCCGAAGGTCTAACGGCGCCATCGGGAGGTTTTTGAATTACGGTCTCGCAAGTGTTGCGCCTTCACGCTTCATTTGTTCTCTCTTTCTCTCTCTCTCTCTCTCCCTCTCTCCCTCTCCAGGCTTCTGGAATTAGCTTAGTGACAAATTGATTTCACGTTCCTTTAATTTTCAAATAACACCGCTGAAGAGATTGAGACTAAATAATCACCTGTTGAAACAATGATTACAATTATTACGGGTAATAAAATTTTATAGGTTTTTATTTGGAGAGTTGGGATAATGTTTCTTGATTATTTCAACCGTTCAACCATTATTCTGAGAGGTATAATCATCATCATCATGCTGCTGTCCTAAGACAGGTTTTAGCTGAATCGCTGCCTCCATTTCTCTCTCTCTCCCTAGAAGCCTCTTTTATACCTCTATGAGTACTATATTCCTGCTTTATATTCTCTAATATTCCTATTCTTTTTCTCCCTCTTCCTCTTCTTCCGCTAATTTTGCCTTCTAAGATCGTCCTTTGTAAACAGTGTCTTCTCAATATGTGCCCTATCCAATTTGCTTTTCTTTTCCTGATTGTTTTTATTAGCATTCTTTCTTCTCCCGCCATTTCTAATACTTCTTCGTTTCTCTTCCTTTCTGTCCATTTCACTTTCATCATCCTCCTCCATATCCACATCTCAAAACTTTCTAAATATTTTTCCTCCTTTCTCCTTACCGTCTACGTCTCTGCACCATAAAGAGCTATGCTCCATATGTAGCATTTTGCTAATTTCTTCCTTGTTTCTAAATTTATTTTCTTGCTTGTGAGAAGCTCCTTCTTCTCGTTAAATGCTGCTTTTGCCATTGCAATCCTACTTCAGATGTCCTGTGTACTACTATAATCCTGTGCTAAAGTACTGCCAAGATATTTGAAACTACTTACTTGTTCCAATTTTTGGCCATTTACCATTATATCCCTGATCATCATTAAATAATGGTGGTAATACTTTCCTTTACGTCCTATCTTTCTTGTCTTTTTCTTGAATAGTTCCATTGCTTTGCTATACATGAGGTCTGTTCTACAAATTCTTTCACACTCGTCAATCTCCTCACATTTCTCATTTATTCACTGTTCTCTGGCTTTATCTGTTTCCCTTCTTAAAGCATTATTTAACTCCTTGTACTTTCTTTGGCCTTCTTCTGTGTTTATGATCTTCCACTTTCTCCTCTTCCATATTTTGCAGCATGGCTGCTGTGACCCAGAGTTTTTTGTTTCTTTCACCCGTTATCTTTCCTACCTTCTTTTCGATTACATCTTTAATGTTGCTATGTATGTATCTCCACTCCTCATCTGCATTTTTCCTATTTTCTTCAGCTCTCTCCCCCAAACTTTCCTCCAGATCAGTCATGATAGCGTCCTTGTTCTTAAGGAGTTCCTCTAAGTTCCATTTCTGTTTAACTCTTATGTTTCTCATAACGCTCTTCAGTCTACATTGTGTATTTGCCACCAAAAGATTGTGGTCGGAATCGATATCTGCCCCTGGTAGTGTTTTCACATTTTTAATGCTATTTCTAAATCTTTCATTGACTAATATGTAATCTATCTGGTATCGTCTCTGGTCTCCTGGAATTCTCCATGTGTAAAGTCTCCGCTGGTGATATTTAAACCATGTATTAGTTACAATCAATCTATTTCTATAGCAGAATTTCACAAGTTTCTCCCCTCTTTCATTTCTCTTCCCTCGTCCATATTTTCCCACTATGTTATCTTCCTGTCCCTATCCGACTACACTGTTCCAGTCTCCCATTACTATGGTGGTGATCCTTCCTTTTCCCTCCTCCTCCAATATCTCCATAATCTGTTCATACATTTATCTGAAGTTTTACGGCTATTAATCTATCATTAACTGTCACTGCCTTGCTAATTCTTTCAGCTATCTCTTTTCTCATTATAATCCCCACTCCTCTTTCCTTTTTCTCTCCTCCCGAGTAAATAATCTTAAATTCGTCTGAATTTATCTCGCCTTCTCCTTCCCACCGAACTTCACTAAGACCTATCTCGTACTATACCTACATTATTCCTTCTCATTTCCCTTTTTTAGTTCTCTAGTTTACCCCCTGAATTCACAGTCCTAACATTCCATGTGCCTATTCTTAATTTTTCACTACTTGCTTTCTTCTTATTAATGTTACATTTTCTCTCTGAATTATGGTAGTACCCACCCGGAAATCCGATTGGGGGACTATTTTACCTCCGGAATATTTTATCCCAGATAGATCCATAGAGGTATTTGCAGATTTTCAGCATATCATGGGAAATATAATAGGTAGTTTCCCCTTGCTTTCCTCAGAGTGATTACCCATCTGTAGCTGTTCAGACTCACATGATCGCCACCTACAGAGGTACTGTGCAAGTTGCTGTCCTTGCACAGGGGGATGTAAAACTCCCAATACTGCTTCATAGTCTGACTCTTCCCCTTAGACCTTTCCGGCTTGGATGGTCCTACCAGGAGAATTATATCCCGCCGGCATAGCTCTTTGGTTCATAAGAGTACACAAACCCTCCCACCTCTGTAAGATTATTCAGTCCTTAGGGAGGGAGAGGTATAATAGGCGAGATAATATAGTTATTTACTTTGCATAAAAATAAAATAACAAAGGATAACATGATATACCCAGCCACAGCTACAACTAGATTATGTATAGCAGCTTAAAGAAGTTAAGGAATGAATGATGATGGAAGACAGAATAAGGCCAAAAATATAAAAAGGGGATTTGTGTATAATGGGAAAAATATGAGGTCATTATTCCTTATTTTATAAAGCTTTCAATGGAAATAACTTTTATGTAAAAGTAGGAATAGTTGAAAAATTACTACGTATTGGCTTGATATGCCAGATAAAGAAATTATGTATAGCATCAAATTATTTTTAATTCAGATAAATTTCAGTATTTATGCAATCCATCATTTTTATGGGTATTTATAAAGAAAAACGTGGGAGAGACATTATGTAGGTTTATTGATGTTTATAGAGAAAAATTATCCATTTTTTTAGAATATTTATCGAGAAAATGTTGACTGGTTTTAGGTGGAGGAAGTTTCTGAAATTGGGACAGCAGAAATAGTTTTTAAAATAGAGACCATGAGAAAACTTGAAAAGAATTAAAACGAGTTAATAAAGCATTTTGTAAATTTTTGAAAACTCATTGAATCAATAAATACTACTCTGTAAAATGGACGACATATGTCACCCACGTAAAGATATACATTTTTTTAAAACCACCCATCATTAACTATGAAATACCGATGTTATTTTATGGCTAAAAAAATATATAATTCAACCTAGAATATAGATTTTACATGAAAAATTATGCTATTATAACCACTTAATTGCTTAAAATAATTATGATGATTAAATAAACGTGACAACATGTTCTGAAGATTAGATGTCAGAGATATCAGATATGTATGAATACAACTATGTGATGGGACAAGGTCTGCCTGACGAATATCATTGAGAAGCAAATGGAGGTAGCTGGATAAAAAAGTTGGCAAGATAAATATTTAGACCTTAAAGGAATAGCTGAAGGAAAAAACTATTTCCTTCATTTCTTCTAATAAATGCTACAGTTCACTAATGAACTCATCATGTCTGGGCATATAAAACCGTAAATACCTTCCGGCTCATGAGTAAGTATACCGATATCTGAGAATTGTTCACTCTATCTGAGTTCGTTATTTATAATTTTCCAGTTCCTTGATCTACGCTGAGTTTTACTTCCTATGGTCATATTATGGACTGTATCACTCCAAATTCGTTTAGCACTATACCATTGCAACCCAAAACGTTCCAATGAAGTTATCTTGGACCTATGTAAATAAATTTAAGTAATTATCAAGATAGGTAACTTCAAATCGACAACGTGATATAGATTTTAATCTGGAAATGCTGAAACTTCCTCGATGATCAGTCACTCAGTAATCGTTGCTGTCAATGAAAATAATATTGGTGGTGTGCCATTATATTAAACTAACTAACTAAACAAACTGAATCACATCAATTTTAGGTACGATTTAAATGACCTCAATTTATCGCGTTTTATCGAAGTTAAATCTTACCCACCAGCTGCCGCCCCCATTGAGAATCACTTTGGAAAATAGCCGCTGGTTGGGAAATGAGAGTCGCAAATATCTTTGCTCGCAGCGATTACCTTAAACAGTCAAAAATCAATTCAGAAAGGTTCAGGCTACCTTTAGGGCCAGTTACTTATACTTGGTGATTTCTCGAACATTCTATTTTTAAATTAGGAAAGCATATTATTTTTAAGTTGATGGGATAATTACGGAAATGATAAAAGAAAATCCTTTAAGATTATTTTTTCATTAAATATGTCCATCGTTCAGAATTAGAGCACAAGTTCGTTATTAGTTATGGTCCTCATTTTAAATTATATCTTACTAGTAGAGAGCCCTCAGTTTTACTGCGGGGAATTTTGAGAAACGTTAAAAAAATATTGTAATTAACGAAGAACGAGGGGAAAAGAAGAATCAAAAGTCAAGAGAGATTGGAAAAATGAGTAACAAACAATTAAAAACAAAGAAAGAACCGCAAAGACTAAAAAAATATGATAAAAGCAGTAACAGACGAAGAACAAAGAGAAGAAGAATAGTCAAAAGTCGATAGTGTGACAAACCATTTAGTTAAAATTCCTTACAACAAATAAATACATTTTTCACCTCTCCATGATTTCTCCCTCTCTTCCTTCCTCCCATTCTCTCTCTCCCTCTCTCTCTCCCTTTCTCTCTCTCCCTCTCTCTCTCCCTCTCTCTCCCTCTCTCTCCCTCTCTCTCCCCCCCCCTCTCTCTCCCTCCCATTCTTTCTCTCCCTCTTCTTTCCTCCCATCTCTCTCTTCCTTCCTCCCATTCTCTCTTCCTCTCTCTCCTTCCAATTCTCTCTTCCTATCTCTCTTTCTTCTTCCCATTCTCTCTCTCTCCCTTCCTCCCATTCCATCTCTCTCTTACTTACTCCCATTCTCTCTCTCTCTTCCATTTTCCATCCCTCTCTCTTCCTCCCCCTTGGTAATCTTTTATTATTTGAAACTGGAGAAATAGCTTGTTATGCCATCTTTTAATTACATGGGTAATTAACTGGCCTTGAATTCATATCAATGTCATAAACTTACTGTATTGAGATTGGCAACAAAGGAAAACTTTTTCATTGAAAAAACTAGAGATTACATAGCTCAATTTTGGAAAAATTCGACTCTATTTGAAGTTTCACCGTAAGAAAATGAATTTTCATAATTTTCTTTGTCCTCGAGTTCAAGCGCTGATTTTGTACGTTGATATATAGTAATTTTAATGTACTAATGAAAAATATTCTACACTTATCTTCATGTTTTTAAATGGGGAAAATGAAATCAGAAATATATTTTTTAATAAATTGGTCAAATTAGTCGGTTTAAAAACCAGCTTACCACCCTATACTTGTTATTCCGGTTATAATAACACATTCTTCATGTCTCTACGTTATGTAGTTTTTGAGTTATAGATAAATGCTTATACTTGACCGGACACCGCTTCAGACACTAAATTATTTTATATATATTAAGATTAAGGTTTCCTCATTGACTTTAAACTTAATTTTATATTTGATTTTAAATCTGAAAATCATTTTTAGCTTGCTGCTAAAACGTTCAGTGTAATTTTATTCCAATGTTTTACATTACGACTGTGAAAAGTATTTGTAAGTCCCTTTTATTATACCTCTAATGTTTAGTTTCTGCTACTTCTGCTACATTAAATAGTTTATAATGGATTATTTTGTCAGCAAGTTTTCTACTAAAGTTAAAATGTACGGCGATAACTACGTGCATAGAGTAAAACTGCTCGGCTAAAATATCGTTTTACGGTAATATGTCTTCATATACTTCGAAAGACTAACTTACAAATATTATTAGTCTTTCCGCCTCCAATACTGACACAACATTTGTCTCATGCTTCATATTATCGGCCTTGTTAGATACTAACTTATCCCGAGTGATCTTCTCCTCCTTGCAATCGTATAAAATAATTTTCTGCGATCTCATATGTCTTACGTCACACTCTCATTTATATTCCACATCCGTTTTGCGAGTCTTAGTTCCCTCCATATTTTTACTCTCTTTAGTCCATCCAAACGTATTCACCCTATACTAACAGATTCTTCCAAATCCACATTCCGAATCCCACTCTAAGATAACTCTTTCTCAAATTCCTTCCTTCACCTTCGTTCTCCATTACCTGTCTCTCCCTCTTTTACATTCTATCCTTCCTCCGAATTCCTTCTTCTTTCTGTCAGCCTTTCCTTTCCTTATACGAACAACCATTCCACCAAATCACTATGCATAGGAAGAGGAACAGGCACAGGAGAGATACAACTTTGCTGACGAAGGGATCACTCTCGAAAGTACCCGTATTTTTAAAAATGTTTTACGTGTGTTACTTCTAAAACCTCCAGCAGCTCGCCAATTTGAAGACATCTTATTGGTGAATGCTCACTGGGCTTCCTTGTCCCAACAACTTGTTGCCATATATATATATATATATATATATATATATATATATATATATATATATATATATATAACAACTTACGGAAAAGGAAAGGTAAAATGAATATATGGATGTCAACAAGGTGTTGGGATGAGGAAACCCAGTGAGCACTCACCAATCAGACGACTTCAGGTTGGCGAGGCCCCGGGGATGTCGAAGCGACACACGTAAAATAACACAAAAACACAGAAACATCACAAACGTAAAGCTTTCGGAACTACTCCTTCTTCAGCTACATACTATACTATGCTATACATACTATATATATATATATATATATATATATATATATATATATATATATATATATATATATATATACACACACACATATATATATATAGCTAAAAATGCAGGATGCTCCAGTTTTTGCTTGAGTTAAGAAAGTCAAAATCTATGCTGATGGTAATATTTTATTTCGCTCAGAAGAAATTTGGAGGAATTCGAAATAGTGTCCTATCACATGGAAGATAAAATTGGAACTTCTATATTTCAATGTTAGTCGTGCCGAGCGCCGTATGGCGATATTGAATTTACATTAGCAAATACATTTTTATGCATAGATAAATTCATACACGCATAAATATGCACAGCTTTGTCTATCTTTTCAACAAATTATGCTTAAGAGTATTTGACCTATCTAAGGTAATACATGCATGTAATGTAGGATAGTCTTAGGATTAAGCATTGTATTCTTTGTCGCATTTTCTCGCAGAAAAGAGGGTTCCAGTAGTACATGAAAGATTACGCTGATGTATTCAATATTAACCCTTTCCCAGTAAAATATTATTGATGAAGAACATGTAGTCATTATGAGAATATAGTGGACGTTTATCTTGACTGGCAGTAAAGAGAGCAACCGTTTTTAAAAATATAAACTAAAAAAAAATAATTACGATCAACGTGATGATTATTAATTGTATTCATTTAATAACTTTTTTATTTAAGGGAGGCAATGCATGGGTATTGCTAGTTATGCTAATATGAAAATAAAGAAACACAGGCAGGATTTCATTATCTTTAAAATATATTAATACAAATTCAGTCTGTCTTTTGTCTGTTGAATTATCAACGAGCACAATTTAGATCTAATGGGTTAACATTTGGTACCACTATTTTCTCATATGCACATTATAATTACTAAAAACATAGTAAAAAGTCCGAATTTAAACTGGAGAATGGAGAAAATAATGAAGTTTCATTTTCTTACAGTGAAATATCAGATAAGAAATAAAATTTTCCAAAAGTGAGCCTTAAACTACAAAAATTCAAGTTTTTTGAATGAAAACGATTTCCTTTCCATGGCGACCCCATTGTTTTAAACTCAAATCGTAAGCTTATGACATTGAAATGAATTAAAGGTCAGTTAATTGTTTATGTAAATAAGAGATGGCGTAATATGCCATTTATTCAGTTTCAAACTGTTCCGAATGTTAAAAGAAATTACTTTTATCATAGCTAAAATCAGCCTATGGAATTTGTCAACGTAATTGTAATAGCGATTTGAGAATCAAACTCAATGCGAAACCAGGCATAAATCAAGGAACACATGCATTGCTGTTTTTCAATGAAAGCGCTGTACTTATGCCCGGGAAATGAAAGCAACACGCGATATAATCAACTAATTGTAAGAGATGGCCGCAAACATATTATTAATCAAAATCACAGGCTTTTTATTTCTCTGGCATATCCATTGATTTTTCCTGAAGGAGAAGGGGGATGGTCTGCCCAACTCAAAACAATTGGCGGTGAATATGAATCCTCTCCGATGGAATACTACAAATATCGTCTTCAAATCAGAAAATCAGATAATAAGATCCATAAGATGGACCATCTTTTCCAACATTACGTTGTCGATGCATACACTATTGTCGAACAGGCGAGACTGCTTTTCCTTCGGACTCAACAAGATAGATTAAGAATCGAGTTGTACAGTAGCTGGACTCAATCGAAGAAAATATAGAAGTGGCAAATATCGGCAGAAGAATAATTCTACCAAGTTCTTTCACAAACTGCCCGTGGTATATGATTAAAAAATATCAGGACGCAATGGCTATTGTAAGTATGGAAAACCCGATAAATTGTGTGACGCGTTAATGCCTTAGTATTTATTTATCGAATTAATTAGTTGAAAAGAAAGAATTAAAAGAGATACTGAAATATAAGTAGCATAAAATGATAAAAAGAGCACCATGATGATAGAAAATCCGAAGATTTTGCGGTCATTTATTTACAATCGAAGTTAACGAAAAGAAATATGTTTGATCGAATACAAAAAGCGAATACTTGCCACAGAACTAGAGACTAATAGAAATCGGGGTTAAAAAATACATGTCTATGGAAATGAGAAAGAAAGAACGACATCGAATAAAAAGGGCTATGTTGATCATATTATTTGAAGAAAATAAACAATAAATCTTGAATAAATATTTTATTTTAAAGATTTGGTAATCATTTCTTCAAATTAGGTTTTCTTTACCAGCGAAGCGGTAATAGTGGAACGCCTTATGGGCGCGTCGTAACTTTCATCTCCTAATTCGCCAGACGATTTTAATTTAATTAAGCATGAGTGATCTTTATTATAATTTATCGCCCAATTGTGATTTTCAACTGAATCCGTCAATTAGAACTTCCACTTTACATAATTATTTTAATAAATTTATTCTCGTATCTCGTTAAATGGCATCCGCCAAGCAACAATGAAATATCAAACTTTTATCTCCCTAGCTCTTATATGATATAAGGTATAGATTTAAAACATTATTCGGATAGAGAACAACATTTACCACAAGAAAGTTTGCAAGATCACATAATTACCAGTTATGATTTCGGAGATAAAAATTCGAGAAAATCCCGAGCAAAACATCGCATATTTTGTTTACATCGATCACTAAGACGGTTTTCTCAGCAAACAACAATTAAAAATCCATACATTTCTCTCCCATTCTCTTATATGATCTGCGAGGTATAGATTAAAAAGTTTATTCGGATAGAGAACAACATTTACTACAAGATGGTCTAGAGGCCACATAATTATGACTTATAGTTTTGGAGATAAAAATTCAAGAAATTCCCGAGCAGAACATATCATATTTTGTTTACATCGATCGCTGAGACGGTTCTCTCAGCAAACAATTAAAAATCCACATATTTCTCTCCCATTCTCTTATGTGATCTTTGAGGTCTAGATTAAAAAATTTATTTTGATAGAGAACAACATTTACTACAAGATAGTCCCCGAGACTATAGTTTCGTGGTTAAAAATTTGAGAATCACCTAATCTTTCGATACCGTTCCATACGTATTTCCCATTAAGAACGCCTTTGAAATCTCTGTGTAATCCATTTATGGAATTTACTTTTCCATGTAGTTTTTTTAACTCTTAATATCAGAATTTTCTTTTTATAATCGTAATATTCTATCGGTATTTTTGCATTTCTTCAAAAAAGATTAATTTCATAAAATTAGTGGGTGCTGTGATTTTGTGACATTTTCTTTTTTTTATGTAAGTGTTTTTGTTTATGTTTTGAGATAAGTTGACTACGCTATTATATTTATTTATTTATTTATTATTTTTATATTTCTTTATGTCTGATTGAAGATGAATCAAGGAAATAGTCTAATTTAAGTCAGATTAAAACTAAATATTCATCTACATAATTTTGTTTTCATTTAAGACCGGCTATTGTATTTATGCGAATTTAATATCTACTACAAGTATTGGTTGTAAGAACTCGTACGATATTTACAATTATTGAATCAGTACAGGTTCAAGGGAACAATTTAAAAGGTTGTGATATTTTAGTGGTTTGTTTCGTTTTTTCCCGTACTCCGCTCTTTCCCTTTCTCCTCTCTCCCCCCTCCTTTTCACTCATTCCTCATTTCCCCTCCTCGGCCATCTTTCCTCTCTCATAGGCTCTATATTGCTTTCCTTTTCCCCCTTTTTATTACTCTTGTCATATTATTTACATCACCTATTCCTATCTCTACCTTAACTATGGATTTATTTCTTTCTACCCTAGCTTCTCTCCCTTTCTCAATCTCCCATCCATCCTTCAGCTGCCCACCTCTTCTCTCCCTCCCTCTCCTCTCTTTGTACCTTGCTCTCCCTCTCTTCATCCCTCCTATGGTCTCCTCATCATTCCCTCTCCATCCATCTCTGCGGAGTTTCGCTCACTGCGGCAATGTGTTCCTCAACACTGAGGTAGACAGAATCCAAAAATAAATCGCAAGAGAGCAATGCAATCCTTAAATTGAAGGAAATCGGAATTTGCCGCAACGGTCTCATATGGACAAGTGCTGGTCAAGAGAGGGAGCGAGAAAGGATGATACGTTGTTTTGTAGGGGGCGTTAGTTGTGGATGGGAATGCACGCGTACGTGAAGTGGAAGGAGGGGTAGATCGGGAGAAAGAGAAGGGTGGAAGATGGGAGGGAAAGGAAGAGGCTGGGAGGGAGGGGAAGGGGAGGAGATGGCGGATAAGGGAAGGATCTTGTCGAGGTGAACGGGTGTACCACTTCTGGCCTCCCTCGACTCCCCACTCTCAAAGAGCCCCAACCACACGTCCTCCTCCGTTTCCTCCGCCCCCAAAACCCCTCCACCTCCTAACTCTATCCATTCCTACTCACCCAAAATATTCCTCCACCTCCTCCTCCTCCTCACCACCTCCCTCAGATCCTTAACTCCAAACCTCTCCCTCCTCTGTACCCTTCTACTCCTTCCCTCTCATCTCTATCATCCCCCTTCTCCCTCCCTTCCGTCCTTTCAACCCTGGCTCCCATTCCCCCCCTCAACCCCCTCTCAATTCCCTTCCTGCCATCCAACTCCCATTCCCCTCATACCCCTCTACCATCCACTCCATTATGAGACTATTACTTTCCACCGTTCTCTGTATACCTCATGGATATTCATCTCCCTTTCTGATTGCGGACTGGTTAGCCTCAATGGAATGCGAAAGTGTTTCTCGGATTCGGCTTTATGAAGAACAAAAAAGTATTGGGCGTGCCTTGTTCGAGGGACGTTGAACATGTGTTTATCGACCATCGTTAAGGAAAATAAAGGTATTGCGGAGGTAAAAAAATTACGGGATTTCAAAACCAATCTTTGAGTTTTCAGTTTGATGGCGTTTCTCAATAGCGAAATTTTGGTAATTGAAAGACATTTCGCCTTTCAATTGACGAATGAAAGTTTTACTCCGTTAATCCATCTCAGTGAGATGGATAAACTTCTATTTTACTTCTATTTATCTAAAAAAAACATTTTATTAGCATTACAACCGAGATTATATTAGAATAAAGGATAATAATTTTTATCGGACTTAATTTTTCACAGCACGACAACAAGTATTATCCATTCTGCAATTTTATCTCCACTCTACGCAACAGTAAATTAAATATGGCGTAATATCTTTCCTGAGGATTAATTTTGGTATACAAATATCAAGTAGAGGTGCGAATTTCAAATTACACGGGTATATTCTAAAATTATGGTTCGGACAGTATAACAACTTTAAAATTAATTTTAATACATACATAATTTTTTTAAACTCGAGTGGAGTAACTCAAATTCTTTTACCAGATATTTTTATAATTATAATTTCAAGTATGGTAAGGACAGTGAACGAAGAGAGAAAACCTAGCTGATTTTTATTAAATACTAAAAATAATTTGTTATGGAAGTACGGAAGCATAAAAATAACTTAATTCAATTATCATAACAGTTGATGTAAAAGTAAACCATTCAAAATATTAATGTATAACTGGAATAGACCTAATAGAGAGGTGTAATGGAAAGAAAACTCCTGGCGATAGCTGATAAATTATGGGATGTATTTTTAAAGGTATTATTTCAACATTATTTATTGGAAGCATAAATATCGCCCATTTATGAAGTAACACAGATAGCAATGTAACAAATTAAGCAGCAAAATCTATGTTAATAAGTTAAGAATATTATACTGAACAAGATTTCCGCATAAAAATTATAATACAGAGTATTGAAACATTCAAATTCGTCGGATACTGCACAGATCTGATTTGAAAATTTTGTTTGTAAGAGTTTAACCCTATACGAATAGTTTTTCTAAAGATAATAAAAACATAAATCTATACATTTTTAAGCACACACAATAATTAGAACCTTAATGAGATTTTGTTTCTTCAGTTATGTGTTTAAATTAAAATAAAAACGGTTATTTAGAAGTTAAGTAGAATCGCAAGAAAAGGACATGAAAATAAGGAAATGGAGGTAATAATCTCCGATCATATCTTTTTGTACCACCATAGAAGATGTAAATGAGAAAATGGTCCCAGAAATGGAGAAAAATATTTCATTATAGTCTTATATTTAATTATTACTGTATCGAAAATACATTCGTTTTATTAGTATTGGTATTGGTTTTATTTAAATTCGGGGGAAGAAAATTTAGAACGAAACTGGAAAGGTGACGTTGAGATTGGTCTTAAAGGTCGCTTTTTGAGTTTTGTGATGCAATGAACAGTTTCTGGTGTCCATGAGAAATTCCATTTCTCGGACGATATATTATTTTTAAATTAAACTACTTTTATACTAAACACTATATGGTTAAATTACCTTTATATTAACTTGGAATGGAGTGACTGTCTAATTTGACCGTATATTTAAATTCTCCAGCATGTGAGCCTATGTAGGACATTATTGAATTTTGATTTTAAAAATACCTAAAACTGATATAGAAACCGGTACCTTAAATGGCTGATTATATAAAAAAACTTTTTTTAAATTTGGCTGTCGCGAATATTCACATACATCCTAAATTAGACGAATACACGATTTTGAGTAGGAAAAAGGTGCTTCATTCTTCTTTCAGCTCTGAGAAATTTTATTCGCCATTATTACCGTGCATTTTATTATATCATTTTGAATTAGCACAACAGATGCTATTTTGTAAACTGTATCGTCGAGTGAATGACATATGCATTGATTACGATTTTTCCATTAATTCCAATTCCATAAATTCCACTATGTCACAATAAGAAAAATTATTTTTGTGTTTCACCATGAAAAATGGTCGCAGAGTCACATCTTCATCAGTAAAGCATATAAAAGAGATGTGAGGACAAATATGCATGTATTTAAAAATTATAAAGATACGAGCCCTGTTTGAAATGATAATATATTTCGCTTACAATATAATTCCTTAATACCTATATTAATGAGCTTTCGCATCAATTCATACAAAATTTAGTGAGGTTATCAAAATCAACGCCTTTGTTACAAGAGTTTCGAGGTTTTGGCAATTGAATGAGTTATGAAAGGATTTTTTTATTTAATATTTGTAAGTGATCAGATTAAACTTATATTTTATAAATGAAATAAACTTTTAAATTAGGAAAACGAAGAAAAACATTTATTTATAAAAGTTGTACTTAGGTGAAAAAGAAATAAAATTTTACTGAATGCTGAATCGCAAAAAAAAAATTTTAAATGAAAATATGAAAAATATCTATTTAAAAATTTAATGGCTTTATGAATGTTTATTGTAACTAATGGTTTATAAGTAAAGTGGCTAATCATACTGATTTATTCAGTACTATGCCGATTTTGACGACTCCGTACTGATTTAATTTCTGCATTGATTTTTGTACTGATTCACGAATGCATAATATAATACCTTATTCCAGAAATTCCCACAATGCGGCGACGAAGCTAATTTGACACCTCCATTTATATCTCTCTTATTAAAAAAAATTGTTATCGTACTCATTTAAGCACTTTTGAACTTTTGAACATTCATTTATTGGGACAAAATTAAATGATAGAAATTCGCAAGAACTAATACAAATAATAACACAAAAACTGTGAATCTGATATTATTTTTATAAATAGGATTTTGATATGGTTTTCACACTTATCCTGATACTTTCCTGTATATTTTGCTTTTTTTAATATAAGAAATGCTACTTTTACGAATTTGGACTCGAAAAAATTGGTCACATGGTCACTGTATTACTGTTATCAGACTCTAATTCCAAAAGTTGTCTTTTACCTTTGAGTACGCAATAAAAGTTGCCTTTCTTAAAAATATATTTATATATTTTAATTAATTCTTATAAACAATTTAGAAGATACCTAGCAATATTATTGAGGAAATAAAATTAATGCCTACATCTATATATATATATATATATATATATATATATATATATATATATATATATATATATATATAAACGTCCGATTCCTGGGTTCCTTTTTCCTGGGTTCCTGATTCCTGGAATATGCTTAAACGCGAATACCTCGATCAAATATGCAGATATAAATTTGAAATTTGGCAGTGATAGTCTACTCCGATATAAATATGCTATAACTAAGAGAAATTTACAAAAAACTTTCCGGGTTCGACTCCAGGGAAAGATTTATAAGATAACACGTAAAAATCGCCTTTTTGTCGTGCAAGTTTTTCTTCTTTTTGATATTAAAATTAGAAAATATAGACACAATCTTTTGATCGAGAACATTTTAAAGAAAAAATTACATGGTTTCTTTTTATTCTGTTCATTGTTTTCTCGCTTACAGTTCGAAATCCTTCATGTTAAACGTTTAATTCACATATTTTGGGGAAATCTTGCCATTTTAACGGGATGTTGCCTTGCCCACCAATTACATTGTTAAACCTCGAAATCCTATTGTTATTCCAATCATTATGCTTTGAAGGCTATTAATACGGGAAGGAGAGGGAAATGATTTTATAGTTCGTTGTGTTATTTACGGAATACCTAAAGAGGTGAAATATGTTATGTTGTCCATTCGTTGGTCTGAGTGTAAAATTATTAAAACGCGAACAAATCGATCAAGGATGTAGGTAGAAAATTGAAATTTGGCAGAAATTTATATAATGAGCTAATCAGAATTTGTTTATGTAGGGTTGACATGGTAATTTAAGAAATAAATGTCCGTTTGCGGCGCTATTTTAAGAGAGGGATATATTGCACTTCCTCAGAATAAACCAATAAATTTTAATTTAATGAAACAATATTTTATGGAGAATGAAAATTTAAAAATATATAATTCACATTCAAGTATATTCCAGAGAGTTGAATTCTATTCTTGGCATCATATTCATCTATATACATACATTTATATTAAAATAGATCAGTGTTACCAATATAGGTCATCTAAATGTTATCACCTAAATTCCATCTTGGCTTATATCAAACGGATTTTCATGACATCGGCGATTAGCATGTCGTGTGATATATAATGATAGGAATGTTTATTTTCGTAAATTTTTTGTTTGAAAAAACATTTAACGTGTAGAGGCAATAAAAATTAATGTTTTAGTCAGCTTTTTACAGAAAGCAACCTTAGCCTCTTAAATGTATTTTTATAACTATGCTATAACTCATTCCTTACTTCGGTAAAAATAACCAATTTAATAGCGGCAGAAGCTCCGGATTTATCGTCACAAATGATTACTTAACGAATGTTGAACAACAATAGCCGTAAATAGCAACGTATTATTTACTGTCCCGGGATCTAAAAAGGTATACAGTAATAACGAAACTATAATCTTCACTGCTTATTCTCTTCATAAATATATTTTTTAATGTGTTTCTTTGTGCAGAAAAAATCCTAATTACCGTTTGCCTACCAAAATTTGCACGATTTTAATTTTTGATTTCAGGTAGACTTCTTTCGTTTCAAAAATTCTATATCTAGATAAAATTCATAATATTGGTTAAAATTTTCCATTTTTATACTATACGTTACTTTTATAGATTTATTTTAAGAAAATTATTTTCAAAGAAATTTAACAAAGGTTTTTAAACAAGCATAACGCCAAAACGACCACGGAAATCATTCTCAGATCCCGACAGATTAAAATATAAGAGAATGGCCACAGCAAGAGCAGCCAAGTCTTCTGAACGAAGACAAATTCGACTTCGATCACAACGACTTAGTCAAGGGCAGAAAGTTGAAGATGTTTAATTGACAAAAGACTGCTTTGCTCATGGACAATTATATATAGCTACGTCTAGAGAAGGATGCGGGAAAAATTATTTATTTGAGAAAAAGATGGGAAGACAAATAATATTGCATACCAACAAGCATTACAATAAAAATTAACTTGGTTTAAATACTTCATTTATTCTTGGATCTTCTTCAAATTAATTTGTCTTGACTTAAAAACCCAAGCAACGCCGTATATTTGCTAGTAGTAAATAAAGATTATCAGGGAAGATAATGGGATATCAATAACGATACTGTATAAAAACAGATACCAGAATAAGCCAAGAAAGGCTTGCAAAAAAACAAGGAAATGAATTAGAAAGATGGAGAAGTGAAAGGGAACGGAGAGTATGACGATACGGAATTATGGCGATTACAGTGGAAGCCATGTAATTGGAATATGGAATGGTTACCCGTCGTGATTGGCTTATGTGAACAGAAAGACGACGTCAGCAGATTATTACTTTATTACCGCATGATTCATGAAAAGTATTTTGTTGAATGATAAGCTAAGCAGAGTTGAAATTATTTATGAATATGGATAACATTTGCGCTTCGTTGTCATTTATGGTAAAATATCCATGTTATATTATTAACAAATGCTGTTAAAAATTTTGTAAAGAAAACTTTAAAGTATGGCCATATCTTCACCACATCTTGAAGGCAAGAAATGCGTATGCTTTAAGAAGAACGATAAATTGACATATTTGACCATATGGTACTGCTGTACGGCACGTATACGTTAAAATAGATTTCCCACGCAAAAGAGGCAGATATTGCTACAATGTAATAGTAAATCAAGCATTAGTCGTGCATTGTGCAGGAAATGATACATCGTCTCTTATGAATTTAATTGATGTTTAAGTGATATCAATTTAGATAAAATATGTATTCTCTGGTGACAACAACAGAAAACATAAAGATCTGTTAATCGAATCATATGAAATGACCCAAGTCATGGAACTTCAAGTCTACGAGCCAACTATAATTAGTATTCGAAAAATCGGAAATCCGAGTTACAGATGATCGAGTTATAATGCTGTGTGTTGTATATGTTATTCAACACCAATCGGAATTGCAGTGGTACGTCGGTAGTAATAGAAAGTTTTATATTTATTTAATTAATAATTGTATTTTACCTTGAATGTTAACTCATTAATCGCAGAACGAAAAACATCTGTAAACTAGATTCTTATTATTTGAAAACAGAACTGTATTAATAATACAACACGCGTTTTTAGTAGTTAAGCCTATGATTTGGATTGCAATGATAATTTTATCATGGAGCTATAGTTTAGTTAGGAAAAAAGGAATACATTTTGTGGCTTTATTAAAACCGGTAGCTAGGCGCATTGCATTTTAATCATACTCTTAGATAATTTAGCTAACTTAGGTAGCCATACAATGGTTAATTCATTTCAGCTTTAAATTATCCATCTTCATTTGTAATATATCGAACATTTATAGAAGACACTTAGACCATCTTATATATTAAATCCATAATAATTATTATTACAATTTATTTTTGGCAAATTATGGAAATTGTAACGTTTATTTGAAAAATATTATTATTTATATCCTGAAGAAAAATAGGATTATCATCCCATGAATTTTCTTGGATTCATGCACAAACAAAATTTGAAATTCAATAGTAAATTTTGTGTTTCTAGAAAGCATGTTCTAACCCTTTTTCAAATAATTGAAAGATACGTAATACTTTAGTTGATGTTGGGGTAGCAATTAGAATATTTCAGCATTTTTTGGGATAGTTTTTCCACTAAATACTCAAAATGTTTTGTATCATTATGATAGTACATAATTCTTTATTATGCAAAATTTTAATGGATGTACGATAATCGTTTGACGACACTTTTTGGTGGTTTTTCAATTTATTTATCGATTAACTACTACGAAAATCCAGCAGCCTGGCCTTGTTGCTCATTACGACTTGATTCATGGGAACAATTTCGCATCGTCACCGCAGTAATTCGGCTGCGGAATTACACCGCACCCTTCGGGAGACCGGAGAAGCGACCCTGAGGGGAGGAGAGAGAAAAGAGCGGAGGGCACGCAAGCGATAGTGCGGCTAGACGACACGGTCCCCTCGCCATCCTCGCACGAGAGGCGCTGGATTTGATGGGAGGATGTCCGCCAACAAGGCATTTATCGGTAATATCGACAAATGAGGAGGGATGCAAGTAAGTGTATCATTGCACCATCGACCCTCTCTCACTCCATTCCACTCTCGTTTCTCTAATCTCCCTCCCTCCTCCTCTTTCTCTCTCTCTCTCTCTCCCCGCTCCAATCTCCAATGCATCCAGACAAAGCATGCGACCCCAGGTTCAATGCTCCAAACCAACGCTCTCCCAATCTACCATTCCCCGAACCTCTCTCTCCCTCCCTCTTTTCCCTCCCTCCCTTCCTTCTATCTCTATCCGCACACATATATATATTTTTTGCATACATGAATGCTGCATCCATTTCCCCATATCCATCAACAACCGCCCTTCCTTCGACCCCATCCACCGCGACCCAACCGCGCAACCCCCTTTCCGCCCCCAGCTCCTGCACTGCCCCCGCCCCTACTA
Organism: Tanypteryx hageni; assembly: GCA_028673005.1. Classification (NCBI taxonomy): domain Eukaryota; kingdom Metazoa; phylum Arthropoda; class Insecta; order Odonata; family Petaluridae; genus Tanypteryx; species Tanypteryx hageni. The sequence continues at coordinate 82,638,652 of CM054112.1, forward strand.
CGACTCTTGTTCCCTCCACGGTGACAGGCGATGGTGGCACCCACCGATACCCGAATTTGATCCGATCTGAAAGTCATGTGCAATGCAAAGCACATGCCGCCAAACTATTGGCCTCACTCCGCAATGACATGTCTTCCATTTCGAGGGCAGATGAGGATGACAATGGACGGTTAATGGGCGTTAGCTTGAAACCGTGGAGATTCCATTGTTTATGATCTACTAAGGCGTTTGTTTATAAAAATTTCCATATTTGTCGTGCGTCATATTCTCGAACGAAAGATTTTTTTAACCCTTATACAGAGTAAAAATTTTATTTGTGATTCTTCGATCTTTTCAGACACAAATGATATTTTTAAAGACTTATATTAGCAAATTATATATAAACACATTCAATAACTTATGAATAATTCGTTTATATTTTTGACAGTTTCTTAAATAAAAGACTGCATATAAGTTTCAATGAGTTTCGAGCATTATAGAATTTGGCTGGTATTTTATTACATAACGTGTTCGATTACAATAACTCGGTATAAATTGTAAATAATGGCTGCACACCTTTTGAAATATTCACAAGCATGCAAACTCCTCATGAGAACTTGCCAATTGCATCCTTTTCAACCAATCTCATGTCACGCGAAAAGACAGAGCATTTACTACATGGTTTCCTCACACTTCTTCTCCCTTATCTCAATATCCCCCACTCACCTTCCGCATCCCCCTTTCTCCCCCTTGTCGATCAAATTACCTATCTTTCTACTTTTCCACCGTGCTCCTTCATTCTATCCTCTCGATTCAGTCATTATCTTCTATTTTTTCAACTTTTACATATTCTTTTCTTCCTCTTCTTCTTCTTCATCTCTCATTTCCTCCTTTTTCACTTCTTTTGTGTATCTAGTGACGTTACCTCGTGTTTTTAACACATGTGATGCTTTGTTTGTTCAGCAATAAATAAATGGTTCATTATATTTTCAAACGTAGTTTGTGTTTAGTTAAATAATCGACAATAAATGGTTTGAAAATTATCTGTCACTTAAAGCAATGTTCGTAATCATAATAGTTTAACGCTAACGATATAATTAACATTCATTTGGCAAGATTCATTAAATGCTGAAAATGAGCCGTGGATTTGCTTATTTATGTTGATATTAAGAATTCACACTATTATTTTAATATAATACTTAATTTATGCTCATCCATCATTTTTGAGGGATAATTGCACTAGTAAGTAATATTTCTCTACATTATTTCATTGCGATTTAATACTCTCCGTTACGGTTCAATCAACGCATTCCTTCAATTTCATATCTCCTGCCAATCTCCTCCTCTGCTGCTGTTCTCCTCTCTTTCGTTACATAATTTGTGTATCGATGCACACACTTTTCATCATTCTTATTTTTTCTTTACAAATATCTTGAAAAAGAAATTTATAGTTTGTTCTCGGGCGTTTCGTTGGAAGCGATAGCTGTGTGCTTGCGACAATGCACGTATGTCTATGAATTATATAAAAACGCAGACACATGAATGTATGTGCGTATTCAAGCATCAGTCACCTTCTCTGACTTCTACCAACATTTATATTTAAAAGCTATTTTTATTTTCAATTCCTCCAATGTAAATAATTTTCGCTTACTATGCCTTATTGGTGACGAAAAGTTCTTGGCGCTACGCATACCCTGGCAGCAACGTGATAAACTATCTTAACGTATTACTGTAGTTTATTCTCATTTTCTACCTTTATAGATGTTTTACTACTATGTATCTTTTCCTTATGGTTGTCCCCAGTCTGTTTCTCGAAAGATTTTTCTATTTTCTTTCACATATATGAAGAATAATTTCCTCCTATACGCTGAAATAAAATCATGGTAAAGTGCTTAGGGTAATAATATACTTTGTAGCAAGAATCTACCACGAGTAATTCCAACTGAGAGACACGGAAGGAGCAAAGATGCTTCAAGCTCTGAGTTGTGGATCATAAAAAAAATTTCCAAATAATTGATATGACTAGGAAATTACCAAATGAGATAACTTCCTAGTAGAGATGTTCTGGACTGATTCCGCCAATCAATCCTTAAAATTGACGCGAACGATTTGAAGGCCATTGACTCCTAAACTTTCGTCACGTTGCTTTTATATGAACATTTGTTAAAGTCTCAGTTTCTATTTTAGGACTACTGTTATTTCAACATTGAAAGAAATATTTTTTTATTTTCTCAATCTAGGGAAGGAACCTATTGAGAGAAAAATGGCAGAGAATGGGGAGTCGAGTGCTATATACCATACCATATATCAGTGTTAATTCATCATTTACTGAACCTAAATACACACACACATATATATATTAACATATATATTAACTTAAGGAAAAGAAAAGGTAGTGATGAGGGTGGCAGCAAGGTGTTGAGGGAAGCCCAGCGGACACTTACCAAGTTGGGATGCTGCTGGGGGCGTCGAAGAGACACGTAAAACACACGAACACAAAAACACACGCAAGCTTATCGGGCCTATGCTCTTCTTCAGCGAAAGAGTAACGTAAAGTGTATATATATATATATATATATATATATATATATATATATATATATATATATATACATACATACATACATATACAAGTAGTTGGTGCTGTCATTATGCAAGCATTTCGTCTCACCTTGAAAACAAATGAATTTTTCTGACAAATACTTCATTATTTTTTAAATTCAAAAGTTTGCATCTCGTCACCGATTTTCGTTATATCCTTATGGATATTGGAGTAAAAGCATTCCCTAAAACTTGAAATTTTAACAATATCATACTTGTTCCATTGTTGGGTATTAATGCCAAATTTTAATGTTGTAGCACATCTGGAAGTGAAATAATATTTATCTCATTGTTTAACTTTTAAAAAGTTTTAACGGCCGCAATAACTATTTCATGGATATTTTGAAATACACAAAGTGCTAAATAACTGGAAATTTTCAACTCTCTAGCTACTCTCTTAGAAACATTTATCTACTTGTTTAAAGTCGATGAATTTTTAACAGTCGAATAAATTAATATATCACAATTTCTATAATCCCTATTTGGTTATATTACAAATTCTACCTTTACAAAGAATTTAAGCTTCGCAGCACATTCAGAAATACATAAACCTTAAATATTTGTTTGAACATTTGCAAATTTTTAGCGGCCGCACTGTTAAACTTTCTTGGGATTTTTTATTTTTCTAGTCGGTTTTCTATATTAGTTCTATCTACACAAAAAAATTCGAATCTCCAGCTAATCTGGAAGTTCCTAAACATTAATATCCTCCTGATGTTATATCATAAGTAAGAAGCGTCTATATAAAGTAGATAACTACTGTTTAAAAGGCTTTCTTCTTTCATGTTGTCTAATATTGAAAACTAATGAAAAACTATAGTTAAGAAATGTTACTTATTCTTTGTAAGAGTCATAGGCACGTGTTTTCTTCCCCTGTGCAAATTGAGTATTTGTTTATATTTTATTTCCACGCATGATTTTGATAGTGTCACTGTGTTTTAGCTCTCAATCTTAATTTACACATCTCAGGAAAATAATAGGAATAATTATTTATAGGGTGCATTCATATGGGTTCGAGTAGTGAATGCTTGGCAGATTTCCAGGGTGAGGATATGCTCATCCCACGCATCGTTCTTATGCCGTCATCTTGTAATGTTCCCGTGGAAGTATGTCGCCTGGAGTTTCCGACTCGACAGTCATTTTGTATCACCAACAACGAAAGCCAGGGTCAGACCTTTAGCAAGGTTGGAATCTACCTGAAGCAGCCAATATTTAGCCATGGTCAAAATATATGTGGCCTTCTTCCGTGTTAGAGCAATGCGGAGAGTCACACCACTACCAAGTGAAGTATTCGTATGCGTAAAAAATGTAATATACACTGAGGCCTTGCAGATAAACTGATCGATATGATCTTGCTTTGTTTTCTAATAATTTCAGCCCACTTTGCAAATATTTCATTTTTTCCTATTAAAAATTAATTCAATTCCTAAATAAGAGCGCCATTTGCTTTTTTCTAAAAATGCAAAGGAAAATAATTTTTCTTTTCATTGTCTTCACTATCTTTTACACCCTACCCCACTTTTTAGACACGAAGTGTCGAGCAGGTCGTCTAGTTATGCCTGGACTTTGTATGTCATTCTGTTACGCTTAGAAAATTTTCGCCTTTAAGAGAAAAAGCATTGTTGCTATTTCCATGAGATTATGTATACCAAATTTGATTTAGATATGGGACAGCAATACGTATTTACCTAAATAACTAATAAATGGCGCAGAATGCTATTTCTTTAGCTGGGCAGATTAAAGTTAAGTCGTAATGAGTGTATTTGTGCATTGGTTAGGTGCGTATCAACTACATAGATATTGCCGTATTTTTGTAACGAAAGAAATAATTAAAAATTTCAATCGGAATTAAAAAATTAAAACTTTTTCAATCACCGTACACAATATTTAGTTTTTGTTTTGTTTATACAACAAACAGTTTTTTGTATCTCAACCGCACTTCTTAAAATTGTATGAATAACTTAAACCAACGTTAGTAATCGTAAAGTTTTAATAATAACAAAATAATTAATAATTATTTAGTTAGATTCATTAAATGTTGACAATGAACCATGGGTTTGCTCTATTTTACTTCATCCGAGGCCTACATAATAGTCGTTAAATTGGAAGCAATACTTTCCGTCATACTATGTATGGAGAAAGTAAAAATATAAAATGATAATAAAAGCGTTGTAGTGTCGCCATTAATCTGAAAGATGAATATTCAACATAAATGAGACTATTTATACTTTCTCCATACGTAGTATAGGGGAAAGTATTGTTTTCATGAAAAAATCGATTCGATATTTCAACATGTTATGAGGTTTCCTGAACACGTTTTGACCATTTTCTTGATTATGTCTGTGTGTGACAGTTTTTTTGTGGGTGCTCTAACTCAAAAACTATTAATCAGGTTAACGCGAAATTTTATATTTAACATTTTTATGACAGTCACAAGAACTAATTAGTTTTTGGTAAAGATCGGTCAACCGGAAGTGGGTGGTTACTCTTGTCACTTTTCCGTTTTTAGGTGTTCTTTACCAGCAAAGCGGTAATAGCGAAACGCCTTATGGGCACGTCTGGTACGTCCGTCCGTCCGTCGTAACTTTCATCTCCTAAACCGCTGGACGGATTTTAATTTAATTAGGTATGAGTGATCTTTATTAAAATTTATCGCCCAATTGTGATTTTCAACTGAATCCGTCAATTAGAACTTCCACTTTACATAATCCATATATATAAAACGCTAAGGCAATACGTGGCACAAAATAACATTGTATTGCTAATCAACAGGATATATAAACAGCTGAAACAGCTGTCACTGAAACATACCAGATCTTTGTATCATAATGTTAGTATTGTATTGTAAAATCTGTATTAAAGATTATTATTAAGGTGGTGTAGTGGGGTAGTGGTTAGGACGCTGGCTGCTAACTTGCCAGCTGCTTTAAAAAACAGCGGGCACGAATCATGCGCTAGTAGGATTTTTCCAAGGTCACCCGGCCCCCTGTTTGTGTGGTTTTAGGAGACCGCGCAAATCCAGCGTTCCGTCCTTCGGAAGGTACGTTAAGCCGTTGGCTCACTTGGTGTTCTTCGTTAAGAGTAGGCTAATGCCGGCACGGGGTTTCCCTCCTCCCTTGTGATTTTGTTATGGCTATAATAATCCAAGAGGTTGATTAGCCAAAAATACATACATACACACACATTATTATTATTATTAAGTAGATATTACATTTTTAAATTAATTTTCGTACAATCTTATGGTAGATTATATATCATTACGAGCTGTAAGCCCGTAAAAAATTACGGAACTTAAATGATTAAGCGTTTTCATCTACTTAATAACCTTAATCCCTCTTGGTTGGTCAGAGACATTTTTGTTCAATGCGAATTTATAACACAAATAAATTAGATCATTTAGCATTTCAAGAGATACAGAATTTTTCTTGCCATTGTAAAGTACATCTATATAAATAAAACTAATTCTGTCTGCCTCTCTGTGATTCTGTTTGTTCGGGCATCATTTGAAAACGGCTTAACATATCAGCATGAAATTTACATGGTGTTTACAGTATGGCCTGGGGGCTTACACTGGGCTATTAAAAATTTTGTACGCCATCTTGAAACAAAATGGCAGTCATTATCTGGATAAACTCAACGGATTTTCATGGAACAAACTTTAAATAGCTTCTAGCACTACATAAAAGTCGAATAGATATTGACCATTGTATCGGCCATCTTGAAACAAAATGGCGACCATCAAACATAATCTATATAAATAAATTATATATAAAAATGAATGTGTGTATATATGTATGTTTGTATGTCCCTTGTACGTTTTTACACCGTTGACGCTATCGAATTCAAAAGATTTATTGGCCATCCTATGGACAAAAGGAAGAAGATGGTCTAGGTTTGCAGACCGTGTGGTCTCTTATACTCCATGGGGTATCCATGTGGATATTAAGTAAGGCGTTAATGCTCAAATATATTAATGGTAAAACTTAAAAATACAATAGATAAAATATAAAATGTTAATGTAAACGTCGCTTGCGTAATTAAGGAATGGGGAACGAAAATTCAGGGCTTATGTTGCACTCGGAGTAATTTCTATTTTAATAAAACTGCTCGATTATGCCAAATATTCTTGGAAAAGCAGTCTGCCTTGATTATATGATGGATTCGCCATTGAGATACACCCACGAGCACAAGCCTGACTAAAATTTTTCAATGGTTTCTTTAGGTGGTAGACAAAAAATTCCCTGTTAACCTCTTCTCCGATTAACACATTTGAGAAATTTGGGGGCACCGACAGCGCGGTGCCCCGAGAAATAAAGATTATTTGCTGCTTAAAAGAAAATTCTTTCCCGAGCGAAGCCGGGTAATTCCACCTAGTAATGAATAAGCGGCATTGAACTCTATCAATAATTTTCCTCTACAAAAATTATCAGCAACTACATCAATTTAAATAACCACAGTGACCACACTATACTTACCATTTCGGCAGAGGTACATCACAATGCATCAAATCTTACGTGTTAAATTATTAATAACAGAAAATATTTATTTTTAAATGTATATCATACGATATAGATACATAAAAACCAAGTAGAACTACGTCAATTTAAATACAAACAAAATATTTACCACTTTAGAAGTAATACATGATATTAATTTTCCGTATTAATATCACAACTAAATAAACAATGTCTAATGTTTATTTACTCAATGTGTCTAGCAACGTGATAAACAGCTTCTGTATATTGCATTGAAATACAATATAAAGTTAAAACCATTTAGGTAATGTTTATATGCAACTACACATTAATTAATTTAATATTTAAATTGTTTGCTCAGAATAAAAGTAATGACTTCAAGAGCAACACGTTACGCTGATTATAATGCGAGAAGAAGAGCGGAACGAGCAGATCAGTCTGTTGAAGAAGCAAATCGAAGAAGAACGAAGAAGGGAGGGAGAGAGGAAGGGAGGGAGAGGGAGGGAAGGAGAGAGTGAAGGAGAGAGGGAAGGAGGGAGGGAATGAGGGAGGGAAGGAGGGAGGGAAGGAGATAGGGAAGGAGGGAGGGAAGGAAGGAGGGAGGGAATGAGGGAGGGAAGGAGGGAAGGAAGGAGGGAGGGAAGGAGGGAGGGAAGGAGGGAGGGAAGGAGGGAGGGAGGGAAGGAAGGAGGGAGGGAGAGAGGCAGGGAGGGAGAGAGGGATGGCGAGATCATTTGACTCAAAATAATGTATCAGCAAATCGAGAGATCGAAAATTGTGTATACAAGGAAATTTATGATTCTGAGCAATAATGTACTAGCGCGCAGATGCTCTTATATGATCTGTAAGGTATATATTAAAAAAATTATTCGGATAGAGAACAACATTTACTACAAGAAAGTCCGCGAGACCACGTGATTACGAGTTATGGTTTTGGAGATAGAAATTCGAGATAATCCCGAGCAAAATATCGTATATTTGGTTTACATCGATCGCGAAGACGGTTCTCTCAGAAAACAACAATTAAAAATTCATATATTTCTCTCCCATTCTCTTATATGATGTGCTAGGTGTAGATTAAAAAATGTATTCGAATAGAGAACAATATTTACTACAAGATAGACCCCGAGACTATAGTTCCGGGGGTAAAAATTCGAGAATCACCTAATCTTTCGATACCGTTCCAAAAGTATTTACCATTAAGAACAGCTTTGAAATTTCTGTGTACTCCTTTTATGAACTATACTTTTCCATCTTGTTACTTTCTACATAAAGTGTATAGTATTGTTTTCATGAAAAAAAATCTATTTCGAGATTTTAACCGAAATACACGTTTTAAGGTCCCCTGAACACGTTTTCAACATCTTCTCGATGAATGCTGTGTGTGACCGAGTTTTTGTGGGTGCTCTAACTAAAAACTATTAATCAGGTCCATGCGAAATTTTATATTTAAAATTTTCAAGAAAATCACAAGAAATGATTAGGTTTTGGTAAAAATCGGTCAACCGGAAGTTGGTGTTTACTCTTGTCACTTATCGGACAAAATGTTGTAGGGCATGTAATTTTCTACAATATTTGTTTGAAACGTTTTACCATATAATGCAATAAGAGATATTACAAAAATTAATTTTTTACCTTCCACCACCTACCGGCGACTATTGTAAACACTTTACGCCTACTTACGTCTTAGTAACAGCAGATGCTTATTTAGAGGAAAGCCAAATTCTATCACACGGTAATAAAGTAAATATGGTACCTATGTCAGATTTTTCATTTATATGTCGTCTGAGAGGGGCTTTTAAAAAATACAATGACAGAAATTGTCCTGAAAGTATTATTTTCATATGATGCGTCTTTTACAATTTTTAAATAAAAAATCTGATGTGGCCACCACAGGACTTTCTTCATACCTGTAATATTTCTAATAATTCTAGTAAGGTTCAATGATAATAAATATTTTAAGGAACTGAGAGAAAAATTTAAAGACTTGACAAAGAACAGAAATATACTCCAACTGTAGCCTTCTGATATTGGATATAGCCACGAAGCTCCCCAACAATTAACAAAATGAAAAGGAGTGTAATGTGTTTACAAAAATCGCCGGTAGGTGGTGTGGTTTTGGCAGCTAAAAAATTTAGTTTTTTAAATATCTCTTCAACAATGCATTATATGGAAAAATCTTTCGAACAAAGGTTATAGAAAATGTAATTACCTTCAACTTTTATTCCAGCACGTTTTTACATTTATCAAATATAAAAAACGGATGACTAGAGTAAACACCCACTTTCGGTTGACCGATTTTTACCAAAAACTAATCAGCACGACTTCCTTTAGCATTAATATCAAATATAAAATTTCACGCGGAGCCGATTAATAGTTTTTGAGTTAGAGCTTCCACAAAATCCCGGACAGAGACACAGACACCACCGAGAAAATAGTCAAAACGTGTTCAGGGGTCCTTAAAACATGTGTTTCCGTTGAAATCTCGAATTCGATTTTTTCATGAATACGAGAGAGGAGACTCACTTTCTAATAATTTCTCTATACTTCGTATATGGAGAAAGTAAAAATGTTAATGGAGATGTGGCATGTAGCAACCTTTCTTATTGGTTTAGCTTCCTTCCTTTTGTGCAACGGTTACATTTTGGATACATATATACTCTTAATATACTTCTCGCAAATTGGGGTTGGACGCCATACTTATGGCTACTAAGCAAGAAGATGAAAGGAAGTGAGAAAAAAAAAATATATATATATATACATATACATATACATACAGGGTGCTTCAGGAGGAATCTGCAATACTGTAGAAGCGTTTTATACAGCTCAAAATAAGAAGAAATCTTCACATAAACCTGAGTCCGAAAATGCCTCGTTTGGCCGCTAGGGGCACTCAAAGTTTTGTAAAAATCTAATAACTCTTTAGGCTAATCAACTACACTGAATCTCGCTTTTGACAAGAAATTAAATACTTCTTTATTTAAGAATAAATTAACAATACAAAGTTACATTAATTGTTCAAAATGTCCACCAGCAACCTCGATACACATTTCAGTACGACGCAGTAGAGATGTGGTTGCATCTTTCAACATCTGTTGGTTGTTTCGAATTTGACCTGCAGCATCAGTGATTCGTTGCATAAGTGCATCTGGATTTCCGTATTTTCGCTCATAGACTAGCATCTTCATGTGCCCCCACAGAAAATAATCCAGCGGATTTAAATCCGGAGATCGTGCTGGCCAGGAGTGTGGGCCTCCGCGGCCTATCCAACGATTGGGCTACACACGATTGAGATAGGGTCACACGATGATGAAAATGAGCTGGAGCTCCATCGTGCTGCTGATACATCTGGGCTCGTGTTGCTAATGGAACATCGTCTAAAAGGAGTGGCAACTGATGTTCCGGAAACTGAACGTAACTACTCCCAGTGATACGACCATTGGAGACATAAGGTCCGATCAGCTGGTTGCCAAAGATGCCATACCAGATATTTAATGATTAGTCTCAACTGTCTCATTAGGATTATCCTCAGCCCATACATGTGTGTTCCTAGTATTATTCACGCCATCACGAGTGAATAATTGGTGAAGAAAATGTGTGAGCAAAGTTCATTGTTTGCAATTAGCCATTGACAAAAATGTACTCGTAATCGCACACCATAATCTCCTTCTTGAAGGTGCTGAACAGGTTTAGAATGGTAAGGATAGAAACCCTCAGAACGTAACGTTCTCCATATGGTTACGTGGGGAATTGCTAGGCATGCAGATAACCTCCGAGTACTCGTTGACGGGCTATGTTGTATCGTAACGTCTTCTTGAGTAGCCTGCCTGCGTTCTGATTTCATTACGAATGATCCAGTCTCTCGTAGCTGTCTGTATGTGTCAGTAAACACTTGTCGATTTGGAATCCTGAGGCTAGGGAACCGCCGTTGATATTCATGAACGGCAGCTGCTGCATTGCCATCACAATAACCGCAAATAAAATGTTTGCCCGCATATTCCTCCTTTGTGAACTTAAATGGCATTGTTTTCAGTGCAAAAACACAAGAAATGTGCACACAAATGTAGTTAAATAACACAATATTAAATGTAACGTCAAAACCGAGAGTAAATAACACTGATGTAAACACGGAAACATTAATTAATAATGACGAGAACGACAACAATGCAACACATGTCTACCAGTGCTACAACACTCGTTCTTGTTTACAAAACTTTGAGTACCCCTAGCGGCCAAACGAGGCATTTCCGGACCCATGTTTATATGAATTTTTTTCTTATTTTGGGCAGTAGAAAATGCTCCCACAGTATTGCAGATTCCTTCTGAAACACCCTGTATATTTATCTAGTTTCAGCAAAAAGACGAATGCTGTTCATATTAACATTATACCAACCTGGTTCCTCCAAAAAGGATTGATCATAATTGTCCGATGGTTTCTTATATTAAACGTTCCTATTCTTATTTCTCCCGTAAAATCACCTTCCCTCTAAAAGAAATATGACGTTCATCTTCCGTTACTATTTTGAAATTCGTCAGAAGTAGCTGTAAGAAACCTTTAATAAATGGGTATGAGCATATCATCAGTGGAAGTAGATATTCGACGGAAATGGGTTATTTAAGATATTATTCGTTCTGAATCACAATTTATTTTGCAAAATACATGTGTGCTGTTTCTGTAACATTGGAAAAAATATTCTTTTCCATTCCCAAATATCCACAAACTGAAAGGATTATTTCCGATTTTTTTTCATGTTGATGTAGATAAACTAGTAATCAAGGTTCAAAATCTATAGATAGACAAATCAGCTATGAATTTGCTGAAAAAAATAGCTTTCCACGCAGTGGACACGGTTTCAAAACTCCTCGACAAATATTCAACCTTGGGCTGTACATGTCCACACTTTCTTTCGTGTGTCGAGAGGAGGATGTGATAATGCATTGGCCCGTCTTTCGGAGGGGACGTTAAGCAATGATTTCCCGTTGGTGCATTTCGAGAGAGAGTGGGTTAACGCTGATCCATTCGTGACGTGCGAGTACATCATACGATTTGCACTTGGGTCCCAATGTGCGTCGCAAATAATAAATTAAATCAGAAATCCCTGGTTTCCTCGTGAACTTCATGAACTCACGTCTCATGGTCATTCTAACGTTATTCAAATAAACGGACGATTCAGCAGTAAATCTTCACATCAAAAGCCTAAAAAAGCCAATATAGAAGCCTATTGCGATGTTATATTTAGTAAATTAGATACGCTTGCGTTTCATGCTGAAAAGGAAGCATAAAAACTGCAAAAATGTAGTCTAAAGAATCCATCCGTACATCAGTCTTTAGATCAAGCAGATAATTAAATAACCATTATCCGAGTGCATCCCATTTCCCTTTATAACTGAACAAGTAGCTTTTTTATACCGTCATTGTTTGTTTCTCTTTGCACGAGAGGAGTGGGGGAGGTTAAAAAAACGGGAGAGAGCTGGAAACGGAGGTTGGGGGATATAGAGGATTGGCTGGGAGAGGTGGGAGAAGAGGAACTGGAGGTGGAGAGAGAGCGGCGAAGAGGGGGATGTGGAAGGTGGAATGAGGTAGAGAAGAGAGGAGAAAATGGAAATAGCGAGTGGAGAAGAGGTATGGGAGGAAAGTGCTGGGGAGGGGAGCGTGAAGTAGGAGGAATGCTGGGCGGGGTGGTGGGAGATGGGACAGGAAAAGGAGGGAGAGGGAGATAAACGGGGGAAGGAGAGTGGAGGAGAATGTAGGAGAATCGAGAAAAATTTGCAATGGAAAATTTTTCTTTAAGATAAAATGTGGTATTGTGCTTCCATCCATGCGTGAATGCTGTTAAATTTGTGTATCCTATACTCGTGACTATCGTACTGAAAATAAAGTTGCACTTTCCCGATTGAATAGCTTAACATTCAACAAAAGGTTTAAAAGAAAGTATTACGTAATTTCTTTTATATAAATTCGTATCTTAAAAGCAGTTATAGTGCAATATTTTGACTAAAAACTTATATAATCCTCAGGTGGTCTATTTTCGCCGTTACATTGTTCTTGAGTCACCCAAAAGTTTCCAAACAAATCACCTTCCCAAAAAGGTATTTGATCCACACCTCCTTTTTGCAGTTTTTATTCGAGGCGTTAGAAAACATACCGGTTTGTGGTGTCCTTTATTGCCTTTACTGCGCGTAATGGCCCCAATCATCTCGCCGTTTTCTATCTTATACTATCCCCCTGGAACCAGATCCAGTTAACATAAGGGCCAAAATCCTGTGTAATTCCGCTTGAATGCAGAATTCCGTTTCCCAGGTGCGTCTACAGCACCACCTCCCGGATGCAGGGTAGAAATAGTTGGATGGGAGGGGAGGAGGAAGGAGGGAAAGAGTAGGAGGGAAGGGAAGGAGGCAGGAGAAGAGTAAGGGGAACGAATGGAATAGGAGTGAGCCGGGACTTCCCTGGGAGAAGTTCGTTATTTGAGAGTCCATTTTGCTTTCCTGGCTTTCTTAATATTTATACCCGCCTCAATGGCTCAAATTTTAAGAATTCTTGTCTTATAGTGATATATTTTGGCTTCTCATTGATAAACTATGTCTCTCCAATAACCATTATAAGTCTGGGGAAACTAAATGCTGATTTAGGCTACAAATCAGCTGTCAACAGTGGCAATCTACCAATAATAGTATAATAATATAGTAATATATACATAAAATTTGTTTTAGGACCTATTATCGATGAAGCACCACTGAATACGACTGCTTTGTAGCCGGATTGCTCATCGGGTTTTCCTAACCTTTTTATGGCTGTTGGAGAGATAACAATTTGTCTATTTGATTTTAACAATAAAGTGATTCGATGATTATTTTTTTAATCATATTTGTTGCAGTTCTTTCGCGAGTGGAAGATTGGCTGACGTGAAGTGCATTTTATGAAAGTTCTGTTGGAAGAGAATGCAGAAAAAATGAGCGGAGAACTTGGTTTCAAAATAACGTTTCCATTGCATCTTCAGCAATAAAATGCCCTCATGAAATATTCATGAAGTGCGTGCTCCTTGCGAAATTATCGGTTTGCATTCTTAGTTTTTTTATTTTAAAGAAGTTAGTTGTTGAAATTCTCCATCGCAATTTAAAGTTTCTATTTATTCATTTATTTAATTCGTACCATACTTAAAATTCTTCTTGTTTGCGCGGTTTTAGTAAAATGAGATGGAGATGCAACATACTACGAATTTTCATTCGCATTGTATGCATATATCTATTGACAGTTGATCCTCCGTGCTAATTTTTTCCGATTCAAGACGTGTGTGTGAAATCAATCTTTAGAGATCAACTCTAAAAAAATAACGCCGCCCGTTTACCTCTGCCAATTTCAGGAATAATCACAGTTCTTGGCCGAAGCAAAACCAGCCAGAGAACAAGATACTCCAGAAGAGTGGTGAGCAAATTTTAAATTAAAATTTTAAATTTTACGCGACTGCTCGCATTAGAAGTTCTCTTATGTAGCATTGGTAAATTCAAATCTTGACAATGCTTTACAGTTGACACTTCATTAGGAAATATTTTGTATTCTTCTATGTTTTACGCAACAAATGTGAAATTTTCTGAATTAATTTCTCCGATCTTTTTTACATTTCTTCATGGGCCGAACAAATTGTGCTGCACTAAAAGCATTTACGACTGTAACATAGAGACGACCAAAAATTTATAGAAACTATTTCCATCTCATTATAATAAATAATGTATTCTTATACCTGAAGCATAAGATCTACCCCATTTCTTTAGTTTATATATGATTTTTCCCAGATTATAAGGCATCTTGATGAATGGGTCATTTTAGAGGACTCGAATAGTTATTCATAGGTAACTGGAAATTGTTTTGTCTGTTTTTCTCTGAATTCTGAACGGAATATAAAGGAATCGATTAACATCACAAAATTTCCAATAGTTGCTTTAATTTACTACCTATTACGATTTCATTTAGATCTTTTACCTCTTCGAAAACTACCAAATGACTACGCTTTATTTAATGGCAAACGATTTTCTGATTTCTCAAACCGTGTGCTCGCAACGAGTTTATTTTTAGATCGTTCCATCTTCGTTGATTTCCATTCCCACAGCGGCCACTACCTGCTTGAACCTTGGTTTCTTTTTGGTCGTTTACCTTCAATTTTTTCATCCTGTTAGGTATGATAATTTTTCTCCGACTGGGTTAATGCCACTTCATCTTCCTCATATTTTTATTGTTACTTTCTTCGATTTCTTCTTCTTAAGTACAGGTTATTTTTTCTTTATTCACCTTAAATTACACATATCTCTATCCAATACAATGTGTATATTTATACCTGATAGTCAATTGCCTATAAACGATGTCATAGATATGCTACCGAAACAACATTTCCCTACTGTTTTATCAGTAGAAACTTAAAGTGATTACAGTGAACTTTCCAAACAGTATAATTTACCATTATTTTAATTATTGCTTGTATAATTAGATTTTTGTGTGTGTATCCACACACCCATAGATGCTCAAAGATTTATAAATTTACGACTGCACGTCTGAGATTTTTGCACCATGGAAAATATATAATACTAGATGCACGGGCTGACAGATTAAATAGAAGAAACCGCAACCAATATATGAGCCGAAAATTTACTTGATAACGCTCCAATATGACAAGGCAGTTATTGTCATTTACTTAAATGCGGCGAAATTATTAATATTACAAGACATTATACTCGTAAGAATACCTGAAAGATAGATTTTCACTTAACATTTGAACGAAAATGTCAGAAAAACACCTAAACTTTATATCATTACTAAATAATAAAATACAATTTCCTGTTCAAAATTCGTATCAATTGATCATATTTAATTTTTAATTTAAAAAGATTAGATAGAATTGTTATTTTTATAATATATTGGTAAAGAAAATAAGTCGAAGAAAAGGTTTTGTAAATCCTATACGGCTTATCCCATCAATTTCTAATCAACTTTTCGTGGAAACTCCGCTTTTTTTCCTCAATCCCCCTCAAAGGTACGAGCGGGTGAGGAGAGGCTGTAAGGGTGTCGACAATCTTCACAAGGGCGAAGTAAGGTCGGTGAGGAGGTGTTTGTGATGGTTGTTGAGTGTCGGGGGGGATTATTAGTAGAAGGGGGATACGCTAGGTGGTGCCGGGAAGGGAAAGAGCGGGATAGAGAGGAGAGAGAAGGGAGGAGGGGAAGAGAGAGAGAGAGAATGTGATGTGAGTGGAGGGTGAGTGAGTAGGATTGCAGTTTGCCTTGTGGTCCATATAAGAAGTCGAGCGAGGACGTAGAAAGAAGACGGATGGCTCGATTGATGGGAGTGTTGTTGGCGCTTTGCGAGGGAGGAGGGGGAGGAGGTTCAGTGGGGGTAGGGGTTGAAGAGGGGGGATGGGGAAAGGGAGAGGGTCCGCAAAAGGGCGCGTACGTGGACGCAATAATATGCCATCGAGAGGCGCAGACCTTTCCTTCCCATCCTCTTTCACCCCCTCTCCGCACCATCCTCTTCCTCCCCCCCTCTCTCTCTCTGCTTCCCATCACAACAACCTCCATCCCACCCTCATGAGTCCGCCTCCTTTTCCTCTCTCTCTCTCTCTTACTAACCTTCTCCCCGATTCCATCTTCACTGCCACACCACATCCTCCCTATCTCTCGGCATCCTCTCCTTCGCCTCCACCCACTCTCACTACCTTTTCTCCTTTTACTCTCGCGATAAACCTCTTCCCTCCCAATTCCAACCCTTCTCTTTCCTCTCCGGCATCCTCTCGCCCTCCTCGCCACCCTCTCTCCTTCCTTTTCCCTCGCTAACCTCTCTCCTTCCCTCTTCAATCCCGTCCCCTGTCCCATCTTCCTTTCTGCTCCTTTCCCTCCCTCGCCATCCTATCTCCCGACCTTACTTCACCTTACCCTTTTTCCTCCTCCGTTCCCCTCACTAAATCGTCACTCGCTAGCACCACTCACCATTACTATTTGATGCGGTTGTCCCTTTTATTCCCTGACACGGACCGCCCTTCTTCCAGAAGATTCGAGCCACCTTCGATAATTTCCATTGAATTTTATCTAAGAGCGATTTCAAAATGGAATTCAAGTGTTTTAAAAGAACGAAACATTCTAACATTATGTTTATTTTGTTATAATTAATCCTTAGATTGTAACGTCAAATCTTTGTTTCGCGAGTTGTATAGTGGGGTCAAAGGGACATATGAGTAATAAACGTGAAAATGTTGCTTCTATCCCGTATGTTGTTTATATGCTAAGGATTAATATATAGAAGATAAAAGTTTTTATAGCATTTGGATACAGAGTCGTAGTTGGCATGTGCAAAACTTACTGGATTTTTTTTTATAAAAATGACCGTCTAATTCATATTCATAATCTCCTTAAAAACACTTCCGTTTCATTCTCCAAAAATACATTCATAATGTACGTAATATACCTGAAAAAATACATAAATGTTTAAAAAAATAGGGAAAAAGAAAATTCATATTTTGTATTTTTAAATTACCATCTTTATAGTAGGATGAGATAAAATATCACACTAACGATTGCGCCAATAAGAAGGAGAGCGCGGTAACAGCCCAGATATTGAAAAATCAAGAACTGATTGAGAATATATTGAAAATGTCAGGTGGAGATGAGCACCCTATGAGTTAGACTTGAAAAATCTGCATGAGTCATTCTGGCCCCAACTTACCAGTTGAGGGTAGCTCAGTAAAACGCATTTTTCGTATTTAAGAATTCTATACAAATCGCGAAACAATGCATTTTTGTTTTGTTTTCTCCACTTTTCCTAGCCTTTTTCCTATTCTTCTGTGTATCTCACGTTGGTATAGCTGTAATTGAGGATTCGTATATGTTGACTAAGCCTTGATTATTCCATTCATATTATATCGTCTGCCTTCTCTTCCTCTTTCGTCATCGAATCTCATCAAGGAAAAAAATGTTTGAATAGGCAATTAAAGTTTCTTAAAAATTTATTGATTATTTATGCTTTCATTTTATTCATTTGTATTGCTTTTACTATGTAATTTCTTCACAAGTGACCATGAATTACTATAGGATGGCTTACGTTTTTATATTGTAAGGTCTACCCATTATAGAGTATCTCTGAGGCGGGGAAAAGACTTGGAAAAAGCATCACCTCGTCTCATTGTATTAGATCTAAGGTTTTAAATAATATTTACTGCAATTCTTAATGCTTGTTTCTGATTCTGGCTAAAACTGGTCATGCGGAAATGAGGATTTACTCTTTTCATTTTCCCGTTTTTGCCAAATTTTTTTTACGACCTGCTGATTCCCTCTTGCCTACGCGCAATGGGTATCTAAAAGGTAGTGCAATGAATAACTGGTCATTTTCAAAAATTTAGGAATAAAGGTGACTTCCTAATGCATATTATAATATAATATAATATAATATAATATAATATAATAATAATAATAATATAATAATATAATAATAATTATTATTATTATCTTCCACGATTAAGAAAAGAGATAAACAAGAAGTCCAAACCAGGACTAATGCATGCTGGTTTCCCAAAGTTGACGTCCCGAATTGATTACTTATATTGAGAGGGAACGTTTCAGTATGTGTTAGTCATTCCAAGGAATTCTAATACCATAAATACCATTGTAATTCATATTTTATCAATAGGATATGAACTTTTTGGTTAAAAAATCAATTCGGGGGAAATTATCGGGTTTTATTTGTTCTACCAAATTCGGGTTAATTCGGGTTCAATTCAATAAAAAACCTTAAAATGTTATAAATTCGGGTTAATTCGGATATAATTTAAAGAAATAGTAAAAAATGTAATTTTTTCATACTATAACATCATTTGCATAGAAAGTGTTTTTCATTCGTGTTACATCTTTCTGGAGTGCACATGAAACACGGCGCGAATCCATTCTAAATCAAAACATATACCATGTATCTACATAGCATGTACTACAACATATCTACATTGTATCCACAACGGTGGTGCCGCTGTGACCCTCACAGAGGACGACTAGGGATTGTGGTTTGCGAGATGCCCACGTGAAGCGATACTCTCAGTACGCCTTAGTCTCCTTTCTATTTTTATGACCTTTCAACCATCTTAATTACTCAGCCTAACAAATTCTTGTCGCCACAATGAGAGAAACTGTAAAATAACTACCTACCTGAAAAGACCATTTTGAATAAAAAATCATTGTAAAAATATAACGAAGGTAATAAAACATTTCATTTCTTTTGAGACAATTTAATTGCTTGCGGTTTTACACAATTAAAATTAATAAATATTTTTTGTATGAACTATATTTTTAAATTTAAATTTTTTTAAATTTAAATTTCGGATTTTATCGGATTTAACCCGAAATGACTAAATCATAATCTGAGGGGAAAATTGGGTTAAACCCTAAAAATTCATACCCTATTTTTCAATGATAGAGAAAAATTGGAAAATAAATTAATAGAGTATTATCGGGTTTAAAATACTAAAAGCAATGTCAAAGTCTCTTTCAGACAGTATATTTTGCATGTATTTTTTTTTAAATAAACGAATTTAATTAATGTTACTATTTATACGCAAATATGTATGGATAAACTGCCCATTGCCAGGGGCGTCGAGAGCTAACGCGGCCCCCGGTGCAAAGTGTATGACGGGCCCCCCTTGCATGTATATGTATTTGTGTGTGCGTGTGTCCGCATGTAGATATGAAGGTTACAAAGCAACAAGTAATTTCTGAAAAAAATGGACCATATTTATTGAAAAAATAACGTGTTAATCTTAAATAGCCAAAACAATTTAATGAATATAACATAAAAATTAAACAAATATAACGAGTACACGAGTAAATACGGTATTTAACTTGTGAGTAATTATCAATTAAAATGTTGTTGATTAAGTAAATATAACAAATATAAATAAATAGATAGCGATTACTTACCTTTATTGTTAATCTCAATTAAACATCTTGAAAATATAAGTCCATATAATTTATGCTGGTTACACTAAAATATTGAAATAATACATAGTACATATTTATACCATATAAATGACCGTGATAAATGGATGTTAACACCAGGAATACTAGGAAAACACTGAGATCTCTATTCCTGGCCACTCTAATTTTTGTTAACGTCTTTCCCCGCACATCTACTTTGTCAACAATACAAGTATACAACACACCAGTATACTCGGCCGGGCCCGAGTACTGTAGACCCCCTCCATTCCCTCTCGTCGGGTCTGCCCATTGCTGAAGGGTAGTCGAGTGGAAATAGGGTTACCATATTTTTAATCTTACTTCCCGGACAACAAGAACACAAAAATCCGGACAAAACCCGGACTTTTAAAATTTATCTTTTTAAGAACAAAAAATTGTACTGTGGTGTTATATCAATAAAGGAAATATAATTAAATATTATTAAAGTTAATTTTCGAACGTAAATGTTTTTATTACTTAAACATGTACGCATAAAAACAAAATGCAACAATATTTATAATTTCATGCGTTATTATGACTTGTTATTCGAAACGATAATTCTGACGATGCAGACTAAATATGTAAATAATATATAGGAATATACAACTATTTTTACGTCTTGAATAATATATACAAAAATATAAACTCTAAACCTAAGTTTATTAATTAACTTGGAAATAAAAGTTAAACTGATTATTAAGGAATAATAATATGACACATTATATTATTACCGCGGTTTGCGGAACGACTTATTTACAAATTTAAAGCAAAATGATCGAGTAAAGCGTCAAAAATGATATTTAACATCTCGCGATATAATTAGAGATAAAACGCTAAAATCACAAGCTGCAATCATCATCATCATGCTGCTGTCCAAAGACAGGTTTCATATTTCCCAAAAATTAATGTAAATAACTTTAAAAACGTACAATAGAAGGAAATATTCAAATTCCGGACAGGTGTTGATATCCCGCCTGGACGTCCCCGGACACCCTAAAAAGGAGGACATGTCCGGGAAAAACCGGATGTCTGGTAACCCTAAGTGGAAAGGAAAATAATCCATTTGTTCACACCTCCATGCTCAAGCCGAGTTCGGTTATAATCGTCTCCATGGCAACAATGCGATAAAATGCGATTTAAAACGCGAAAACGCTGTTTAGGTAGAAATTCAAGAAAATACGACCAATTATCCAAAATCTGTGATACGATTCAGAATCTACATACACTCTTTTCTCCTTAGATCAGTACAAACCTCACTCCGATATGACAATTTTAAGGTTCTTTAAAATATTAAAGAAAACATCTCTGCACGATGGATATAATAAGACTTCCTATGTAAACAAATAGGGAAAAAACGTTCCTGGAATCAAACCCGGGACTTCAATCTTCGCCAAATAAAATACAGCTCGGAGGTGAGCCCTGGCAGCACGAGTCTCATCAATTTTCATGAAAATCGGTCTAGTGATGCAAAAGTTGTTAGTGGGAGACATACACACACACAGACAACCATTTCATAAGGCTATGTTTCTTTTGGAAACCAGCCTAATAAAGGCTTCATTAATGTAAATATTTGTCATTATTAAAGTTGTAGAACGAATTGTTTCTGAGATATAATATTTCGGTTATCGTATGATTTTACGTATGTTCAGCACATTGAATGTCGCTATCTGATAGCTTTATTTCTGTCACTTACTATGATGAAATTTTCAAATTGTTGTTTACCGCTGCCAATGGTAATTTAATGGCGGCCAATATCACCCCAATACCATCCAACGTCATTTTTCGAAACAAATTTTCTTGTAAATATAGACAGCGCCGTCAGCGGTAATTTTAGTTGTATTTTGTGCAATTATTTGACAGTAGTTGTAGGGAGCACATCAACATTTTGTTATCTATAGCAACAAATAATAATTTTGTTAACTTATTGTTTCTCAAAATAAAAAATTATTCCAAGTCTTGTTTGCTATTATGAAAATAATTCGAAGTGCTTAAAAATTATTTACGAATGTAATTGCTGGTAGTTATTCTTGATGAAGCTGTTTTCTAGAGCAACTTGTAAGTAATATTGCAACCATATTCGTTACTATTACGGAGAAAGCAATATGCTGGGGAGATTTTTGGTAACAATTATAAGAACAACAAACCGTTATATTTTTACTTTCTCCATACGCAGTATAGGAGAAAGTATTGTTTACATGAAAAATACCGACTTCGAGATTTCAACGGAAATATACGTTTTGAGGTCCCCTGTACACGTTTTGACCATTTTCTCGATGATGTCTGTGTGTGTATGTGATAGCTTTTTGTGGGTGCTCCAACTCAAAAACTATTAATCAGGTCAACACGAAAATTTACAGTTAACATATTTATAAAAGTCAAAAGAACTGATTAGTTTTTGGTAAAAATCGGTCAACCGGAAGTTGGTGTTTACTCTTGTCACTTATCCGTTATTTTAAAATATTGTCTTTAATATTTCATAAATGTAAAAATGTCTTAGAATAAAAGTTATAGGAAATGTAATGTCCTACAATCTTTGTTTGAAATATTTTTCCATATAATGCATTTTAAAGGAGATATCTTATATTTTTAGCTGCCACCACCACGCCATTTACCGACGACTGTTGTTAACAATTGACGCTTAATTACGTCTTAGTAACGCTGCTTTTTCTTTTCTTAACTGTTGGAGTTTTGTGGATATATCCAACATCAGAAGGCTATGGTTTCAGTATATTTCTGATCTTTGTAGTCTACAATTTTCTCGGTTTCTTATTTATTATTATGTAACCTAATTGGAATTTTTAGAAATATTACAGATATGGAGAAAGTCATGTGGTGCCCACATCAGATTTTTCTACATTATTGAATTTTTCCCTATAACTTGAGAGAATTTAACTTTGTATGGCAGCAGAAATGGACTTGAGGAAAATATCAGCCCGAGAAATATTTCCACACCGGCTCACTTGGCATCAAATTATACCAAATAAAAATGCTCCAGTAACAACCATTTATTCAGAAATAACACATGGATAAACTTAATACGCTGTCAATGTGCACCTGCTTGGTTATCAAATTGTAAACCATTTTCTTAGGCGTAACATTACCGATCCACAAGTCACGCGGAACATTCCCATACGCCCAGTATTTATTTATGTATTTATTTTTCGCTAGCCCATAAAAAAATTTACGGCCTTTTAAAATGAGCGCAACAACGATAACAATGACGAACACATACGACCATACCCTCGGCAGGATTAGAACGCGCGACCCTAGCTAGCATTTGGAGCTAGACACGCTAATCGCCCCTCATTTAAGGCCGGATCCGTCCCTATATGGATAGACAAAATGTGGTAAGAAGGGATGTAATATTTCTATTCTTCACCCTACATCTTTATTTTCCCATCACTCGCCAGATAGAATATTAATTGTTAATTTATCGGTTACATATCGGTACTTCGTCATTTCCTTCATACAATGACTTAGGAGTTTCAAACTTAAAATTCCTTCCGACTTAATGGTAATTTGAAATCTTATGAGAGCTTGTAACCCGTTTTCGCGAACCGAATAATTCATCAGTGGAAGGGGAGAACATCCGAGGGATGTCGTTGCGTTCCTCCAACGGTTCTTTCAGACTGAATCACACTTCCTATCCAAGTTGTAGCAATGCGTTCTTGAAATACTTTTCCAAGCCCGAGACGGACGGGTGGATGCCAACCTGTAACAAAATGGACTTTCTCCAATCTATTGAACCAAGGAAACGTATCGAATTCTTTTATCCATTTTGAATTTCACGCTGTCGTTATTAGATAAATTTTTTATTTTATGTAAATTCTCTATTTAAAAAAACTTCAACATAAATAATGCAGCTTTGCAGTAAATCTAGTCAAATGCTATTAAAATTATGTATCATAATGTTTATTTTAGAATAGAACGATGATATTGCTGTTATAATTAATTTCTACGAGATAAGAGTCGACACGCAAAGATTGGGCTGCGCTATCTGTCTGACTGTCTGTGTTTCTGATCAATAAACTGCTTTCCATTTTTTATGGTGGTTTGAGTTTAAGAGTCCATAAAATTTATGAACACATCAATTTCAGTCATTCACTCTATATAAATCAACGAAGGGCCAAGCGTCATTATAAATAGATAATATTTTTACAAAATAAGCTTGTAGAAAATGTTAAATTGACAATAATAACGGAACTGTATGTAATAGCAATTGTAATAGACCGTAAAAAGGCGGGTGGGTTTGAATTAATATTAAGTTAGTAGTTAAAGATGATTAGTCATTGAAATATTATATATTTTATTATTCGTGGAATAATGACTGAAGTTTAAAATTTGTTTTTATTTTCCATTTTGGCAGCAAAAAGATATATTTCTCTATATCGAAAGCACTTTTATAAAAGGAAGTAAATATATTAGATTTTTAAATGCCTCATTACCCGTCAGTTTACATTTAACTTTTAAAAAATACAAATTTAAATATTTTAGAATCATATCCGTCTAGGTCAAGGTGAGGAAATAAACTTCTATAATCGAGCCCTTGATGTTAATTGGCCGAGCGAAGCGAAGTCTCTCCTGTTGAGTCCATGTGCATTTTGTCTGTCTGTATGTCTATTTTTTCTATGATAACTGCCGTCTCGGTTGTCTGATTTTTACCAAACTTCGTGTGCATGTACAACTAACTTAGAGTCGAATGCCTATAGTTTTAATAGAATACCACCCTTATAGTTGCTGCGCAATTTGCGTTTGCGCATTGCGCTAATTTCTAAATCTTATCCAATCAAAACTAAATTTGGCGTAGATACGGAAAACGTCAAACGATGAAGAAAACGTCAAATAAACATTTCTATAAAAATGTGCAGGGAACCTCCCAGAGGCGCACAATATGATTTCCCCCTCCAGCCCTAAGTGGGCTGAGCGAGGCCAAATATTTAATTAGTATGGACAAATTTGAACATTTTAAGTACAGTTGTTGTCGTAACGCATTGCCTGGCGAAGTTTCAATGCTAAAAGGGGCTAAAACTTTATTTTCAGTTTTAAAATCATGAATAAGTTCCTATGTAGACTATCATCTGGCCCACCGAGGCACACGCGATCTCTATTACAGTCAAGCACTCATACCTTTAAATGAGGCCTGCCATTTAAAAAGGTTGCACACCCCTGCTCTAAACGTTTTAGGAGCTATTCTGGGTGTACTTAAAATTGTTTTAGATTAGAAAACCGATTGTCGCTTAATCACTTTAATGATTCACATTCATAATAAAACCCACTTAACACTGTTTCTTTAACAGCAGAATTTTCTTTATGCATAAACTAATTAAGTTGCCTTAAAAATATAGTTTGTTAATCTGTCGGTAGAGGGCGGGAAAATGCAATGAGCTCTCGAGCTTAAATGTGGCAAAAAAGCATGGAGTAGCCACGGTAACTAAAAATTTGTCTTTGTTGAAGACCTAAAAATATTTGGCCGAGCGAAGCGAGGTCTCTCCTGAGTCCCTGTGCATTTTGTCTGTTTGTTCTACGATAAATGCTGTCTCGGTTGTCTGATTTTTACCAAACTTCGTTTGCATGTTTAAATAACTTAGAGTCGACAGCCTATAGTTTTTACCACCCTTATAGTTCCTGCGCAATTTGCGTTAGCGCATTGAACCAATTTCCAAATCTTATCCAATCAAAACGAAATTTATCACATATACAGAAAACATCAAACGATGAAGAAAACGTGAAATAAAAATTTCTCTTAAATGTACAGGGAGACTCCCAGATGCGCGCAATTTGCGTTTGCGCGGTCTCTCCTTCTGTTTGGAGGAATCAGTTAGGTGGAAAAAATGAAGAGTAATTGAAAAGAGGAAAAAATAACACTTTAGGGCATTAGGTTATGCGAATTCGGAGAGAAGATTCGAAGAGATATAATATTTTTTATTAAAACTAGTAGAAAGCCCAAAGTCCTACTGAAGGAAATTCTGAGAAACATTTAAAATGTTACATGCTGATATTTGCGAATAGGTAGTGAAAAATAACATCGAACTCGTGGTTTTATTTATAGACAGAAAACGAATAGTCGAGAGAGCGTAAATTTATTACAGCAACTAAATACATTTTCTGCTGCTTCCATCTCTCCTTTACTTGTATTTTTATTGTGCAAATTGCGCGCATCTGGGAGGCTCCCTGTACATTTTAGAGAAATATTTATTTGACATTCTCTTCATCATTTGATGTTTTCTGTGTGTACGCTAAATTTCGTTTTGATTGGATAAGATTTGGAAATTAGCGCAGGAACTATATAAAGATGGTGTTCTATAAAAACTATATGCAATCGAATAAGTTCTTTAAACATACCCACGAAGTTTTTGCTCAAGTGACCCACAACCGTTCAAAGTATTATCGCCCTTCTAATGTAAAATGAAACTAGGAAAACCAATAGTAATAGGGCAGATAAGTTTTACATAGTTTTATTCTAAATTAAATTCATCTTTAGTGTCATAATACAATTTGTGGTTCGCATTTTGAATTTCCAAAAATGTTCAAAGCTGTATTTAAGAGTGGAATACTATCATGGTTTATACCATTACGTGCAGAAGTTATAGTTCGTATTTTCGTAAAATGACAACCGGAAAAATATTAGGTCTCGAGTTCACAGACTAAAATATACTTAGTAAATATTACTTATTGATTTCAATTGAAAATCAAAATCCACCATTTTGCGAGATTTGTGAAAATGAATTATTTATGAAGGGAAACTAGTATTTTATTTCTTAATCAAGAGTGGTAACTCGCCATGATTGTCTCTGCAGAAAATTTTTCTTAAGTATCTGTTTAATTTGATTTAGATGTGCACTATGCCTTCCAAATATACGATTAATTATAGATACATCATACTTTTTGAAAGGAAAGGAAAGGAAAATGGCGAGTTTCTACGGAACGAATGTTTCGGTTTAAACCAAACTTCCGCCGTTTATTCGAAATGACCTGCATTGTGTTCTAATGGAGTTGTTAATTCCAACCATCCCGATAAGATAAATAAGAAAATTATTTTCTATTATTTGATATCCTCCTTTTAATCTTTAACCTCCTTTTAACTTGGGAACAAGTACAATATTTTTTTTATTTGCACATTAAAATAACTTAAAATCAAGATACAAAGTCGGGATTCAAACTCAGATTCGGAAAAAAGAATGAACTTTTATTTGTATAAAGTCAAATTCCAAATGCGGTCCGAATCCGTTACAAATTGTGCTTTTAACCACATATTTACAAGATCTTCGAAGCAAAAATTTTTGTCGCCATAGCAATCTGATAGTTGTCAATTACGTTCTCTACTCTCGACGAGAAGTAGGAGCGGGAGGTTATTGTTAGCTGCGCGCAGAGACGACAAATTGTCGTGAGAGTGAAAGAAAGTTAATGGCAAGTGGGGAAATGTAGGGGTGGGGAATGCAACAATACCGGGAGAAAAAAGGATTTATTGATTTGGTCTTTATTTGGGGCGAGATTGAGACTAACACACCTAACCCCTCGTCATGAAACATATACAATAATACGTAGAACATTATGTAAATACAAGTAACAATAAAAATAAAAGTAAAGGAGAGATGGAAGCAGCAGAAAATGTATTTAGTTGCTGTAATAAATTTACGCTCTCTCGACTATTCGTTTTCTGTCTATAAATAAAACCACGAGTTCGATGTTATTTTTCACTACCTATTCGCAAATATCAGCATGTAACATTTTAAATGTTTCTCAGAATTTCCTTCAGTAGGACTTTGGGCTTTCTACTAGTTTTAATAAAAAATATTATATCTCTTCGAATCTTCTCTCCGAATTCGCATAACCTAATGCCCTAAAGTGTTATTTTTTCCTCTTTTCAATTACTCTTCATTTTTTCCACCTAACTGATTCCTCCAAACAGAAGGAGAAGAGGGAAGTACCGTATTATCCTCACTCATCCTCAAAAAAGTCCTTTTTCTTTTAGTCCATATGTCTGTTCACTGCCCTAGTCTTTACCTTGCCTCATCAACACTTTCTCTCTCCTCTCTCCCTGTAATATAACCCTATCTCAACCCTTTGTCTGTCCCCCCTCGTTCCCCTTATCCCACAACCTCGCCACCAAATGTATCTCCTCCATTCCCACTTCAAGTTGCACCCTTGCCTCCCCTCATTTCTTCAACTCCTCTTGACCTCATTCCCCTTCTCTCCTTTTCTGATTCTTGCCCCTTTTATACTTATCTTATTTTATCTTATCTTCCCTATCAGTCTTCTCTTTTAACCACTTTCTCCAATCATTTCCCTCAATATTCCTCATCTTCTTCCTTTTTGGCTACACCTGCTCTTCACTCCTCTAGGTTTTTTCTTTTTTCCATTCCTCTCTTCTCTCCAGATAATCGCTTCCTTTCTGGCTCCAACAACATGTTTTAATTGTCAGGATAGCATTGAGTGAAATGTTAAATGTTAGTATTAGTTATAATTTATCACTTTAAACTTAATTTACTTAGCACTTGTTTTGATTAAATTGTAATAGCAAAGTAAGCAATCTTAAATATGGAACAACATATGTAATTGCGGAACAATAGCATTTTTAAAAAGTGTAAAAATCATAAAAGTAATGTGTTATATACCCTTTTAATTGTTTTAACTCATAGAGAGAAAAGTATTTTCTTAGCCAAATTTATGGAGAAAGCATTTTACTAACTGCTGATGGTAATGTCGCATAATACTGTGGCCATGATGATATGAACATCATTTATAATTCAGTTCTAAAATTGCCTCCAATTTTCATGTAATAGAAATAAATATCTTGGAATTGTCATATACTGTCATGAACTATCACAATTTGATGTTCAAGAACAAATACTTGTAATGTCTTCAGTGGTATTTCACAGAAAATAGATTCTATTTTCGAATTTATTTATCTATTTGTAGCCGGAATGCAGATTTGGTTTTTTATAACTTTGTTGTGGCTAATGGGGATACTTGAGAGAAGTATTTATTCTGTAACTTTTTCAGCCATAAGACAAGCTTCATAATTCACTGTTGAAACAATGTGATGTGTTCAAGAAATATGCATGTTTTTTTTAATTTTCATTGTAAATAACTTAGTCAAAAAAGAAATATTGAGCTCGTCTTATATGCGGTATTAGTAAATAAAGGCTGTTGTAGATGGCTAATTTATCAATATGAAATAAGCCTCTGAATTAGGGTACAGTGCAGGTCCAAAGTGGAAGGTACACATCCCTAGGATCTCCCCCACATGAATCAGGACAGAGTTTGTACATTACTATTTCTGAGTCTTCCTATTGCGTTTAACATTACAGATTTTTTCTGTTTTGATTACAAAGTATAATTTAAAATCTTATGGATTTTCACTGCACTGCCATCAATTTTCAACTATTATATCCCAATATTGTATTGATGTGATAAAAAGGAAGAAAACCTAACTTATATATAGAGAGATGTGAAGAGGTAGACTACTGGTGAAGAAGAACAAGAAGCAGATATGTATGACTTGAATATTGTGTAGAACTGTAATTTTTCTTGAAAAATAATATTAGCTGAGTGACCTACAAATATGAGAATGGATACTAAAAATGAATAATATGAAACAAACTACAAATATCAAATACTAATATTAAATAATTAATATTCTCCAAACTCCTGTGTCCAGTTTGATTTTGATGATAACAAAATTTGTGTTGGCAGGATACTGTATCCTCTGTTCCTCAAAATATATGTGATATTAATAAAAGAACCAGGATACATTAAAAGTATGATTTCTTCATATTTGTTGCATTTGAAAACATTTACCAAACATTCAAAATATTAATATATAACAGTGCCAATATTCCATGCATCAGTAGGATCATGTGACAAATTGTGAGAATATTGACCAAAAAGCTTCTTGGGCCAAAGAAGTGTATGTATTACTTAGAATTAACATACTTTCTTTCCATTAAACATGTCCAATGATCCAATCTTCTTAGATATGCTTCTGTGTGGCCATGTCTCGGTCTATTAATTGCTATACAAAAATTTGCATAGTGCTAATTTATTCTTTATTTGTTTTCAAGTTAAAGAGCTTAAGGAGCATCCCTTTACAATTATCCCTTATTTTTATACTCTTTTATAGTATTCTTCTGGTAACATTTTAAAAATATGTAGTATGTAGCTTTTTTGTTTTTAATGCTGCTACATATCAACACATCTTAACATTGTTACATGAAACAAAATTCATCCCTCCCATAGAAAGAAAAAATAGGAGGAAACAGTCAACTTGCCACACTTTCTGCAATTTTATTGCAATGCATTTCACTTTGAGCTGTCCAGCAGTATTTTAGGCAACTTCTAATCTTGCAAGAACCAATTGTAACACATTTTTTAATTGATACATTTCCTGTTGTCTATTGATTTTCTGGAATGGAGATATCTATAAACATAAGCAAATTTAGGGGTGGTGATGGCAGAGTGGTTAGAGCATTGGCCTTCTACAAAGTGTTCTCAGGTTCGAATCCGGCAGAGGCCAGGATTTTTTATACCTGGGATCATCCCGTCCCCAACTTGTGTGCTTTGAGGAGACCATGTAAGTCAGTGCCCTGCCCCTTCCTTCAGAAGAGCTGTTAAGCAGTTGGTCTCCTTGATTCTTCATAAAGAGTAGGGTAATGCCAGCACCAGGTTTCTGCCCTCACTTGTGTTTGTGTGTGTTCGGTATAATGCCCTGCGCGGTTTTCAATACTCTTCTTATGGGTGTTTAAAATTGGACATTGGGATCAAAAATACCCCATAAATATAACTTTTTCTGGAATTTCGCATTTTTCCAGAGGTTGTATCCAATGGCCTATCTTCATGCCAAATTTCAGCTCTGTAGCACTTTTAGAAGTACCTTAGGTTTTACATGATATATCCTATATATGTAAGAAGCATATATTTATAATGATTATAGATACTTGTCATCTTTTAATCAAAACCTTACTTTCATGAAATTACCTGTGTAAATACTTTTATATACTTATAGAGATTACAAACCATAGTGATGAAAATTTAAGGTGCTAATACTAATAAGTTTGGTACTTTGGTATTCAAGGGACACTGTCTCTGCAGCGCCCCAAGGAGCGAGATATGGAACTACTTACACCATGAATTGCCAGTCGGCAATGAAGCATGAACACTTCCCAACCTGAGGGGGGAGCACAGTGAATGTGAGGAAGAACCAAAAACACTTTGACTAACTTACCCAACCCAGTGGGCAGAGGAAAATTTTCCTTCATGTTCTAATTTCCCTTCCCTGGCCAAGCCAAGTTCCAATGGAGTACTGCTCCACATAATTCCAAATCTCACCAATTTCACTGCCTTGTTGTCCCATATCTCACTGGGCCAGGAAAGGGAAATTAGAGCATGAAGGGAAATTTTACTTGGTTCCACTGGGTTGGGTATGTTAGTCGAAGTGTTTTTGGTTCCTCCTCATGTTCACTGTGTTCCCCCTTCAGGTAGGGAAGCGTTCATCTTAATATATACCAGTCGTACACATGGAATGAATGCAAGCTTCATCGCTGACTGGCAATTCGTGTAGTAAGTAGTTCCATATCTCGCCCTTAGGGGTGCTGCGGAGATGGTGTCCCGTTAATACCAAAGTACCATAAGTTCTTCTGAAATAATCAGAAATGCATAATTTTAGGTAATAGTTTATCTTCTATGGGAAATCTATCTACAGATATTTACTGAATGAAATGAATAAATGGAAAAATACTTATTTATAACACTAAAAAGATAATAAGACTACTGTATACCTATGTAATACTTTTGAACCTTTTGAGGAGAGCTGTTGCTTTAAGAAATATATTTTTAATGTGAAGTCATCATTACTAAAACAGGATGAACTGCAACAATATATTAATATCTTTAAAATAGTGAAAATTTTTGTTTAAGAATGCAGATAATACATATATTTGGAGAAATAATAACTTAAATCTTCTAAACATAATCCAATGGTTTGGTCATGTTGACTCTTCCATTTAGTTTTTCTATGTGATATTGGTTTTGCAATGAAAACTAAGAAATGTTTTATATGTGCATGTCAAAAATTGATAAAAGCAAATGTGGAAATTTGATTTAATTTTATAGAATCAGTTGTTTAAACATAAGGTTCAATAAAGGATGTGCTTCTAGAAATTAATAAAACTGTAATCATTAAGAATATTCATTATAAAAATAAATTTTAGTCACTGATATTTTATGAATATGTACAAGCATCAATTTAAGCACCAATAGCCAAAAGCTATCACATGCCAATAGTTCACAAATATGCAATTTTTACAATTTGTCTGTGGATGAGATCCATTAATTTAATAAAACACAATGATTTATTCATTTGAAAATGTATGTGATGCAGTTGACAAGTATACCACAGATTTATTTAATTCATAAAAGAAAAGTTTTCTTGTTGTTTATTTGTACCATATTCTCTGTCTTATGCCTGTTTAATAGGAATTTCAAGCATGACTATTATGCTCTACAGACTTTATCTCCTAATATTTTTGGAGATCTGCATTTTATTCATCTTATATTTTCAACACTAAACTCAATGAATATTTTCTTTGTACTAATATGTACTAGCATAATTACCCGTCAAATGTGATGGGTATATGTGAATTAAGTATTAAGTTAAAATTGAAATACAAATTAATGAAACCAACTTTTAAATGCCCTAAAAAGTAAATAATAAATATAAAATTCACATAATTGAGTGTTCCAGAGAGTAAAAATAAATTTGGGTGAATATAAATTGTATGACAGAGAAATGTATTACGCTATACAATTCTTATATGCCAAAAATTATTTTTAATTTATGTAACATTTAATTTTGTCCCTCTCTCCTTCTTTATTTCTTCCTCTCTCTCTCATATTAAAGCATTCAAAGCATGCATTCCTTATGCATATAGTATAAGGATTAAGACAATAATACAATCTCAAGGTATAACAATGACACGGTCAGCAAGGCAACATATCATTAAGCTTAAATTTTTCCAATAAATATGATTTTAACGTAGAACTTGAGTGATTTTGTATTGTAGGCAAAATGTAATAAGAATTACAAACGTTATTTATTTTTCTATAAAATCCTATAGGTTTGAAATCATAGGTCAATTATTTCTAATTTTAATTTGCAAAAGAGTAAGTAAGTCAAAAAATTGATTTCTACATGTTATCTTATGGGAAATGGTACCCTCTCCACTTCTCCCCTTCCCACAAATATAAAAATTCTGTCCCTGAGGTGCACATCCTCATGGTCCCATTAGTAAGTGTACAAATTTAAAGTCCCTAAGTTTCTTGGTTTTTGAGATATGCTGTCCACATACACACTGCATGTGTTGTGTGTGTGTGTGTGTGTATTTTTGGCTAATCAGTCACATGCATCATCATTTATTAATATAGATATGTAATTATAATTTAATATTACAGTTGAATCCCGATTTTGCGTTTCTCCATTTAAGGTTTTCCCGCATTTAAGGTTGTTTTTTGTGGCACCGACCAAAGCTCCATATAAATAATGTATTATATTACCCGATTTAGTGTTTCTCAATTTTGTGAATTGTCTGCATTTAGGGGACAAAATTATTGTCCCTAGACAGACATTGCCTTGATATAAGGTGTGTTTACATTATGCGACGCAAAAATATATTATTTAAAAGAGTTGTAATGTAAAAATTCACACTATCCATCAACGATGCAACACATACCAGCATAATTACAACAACTTTACATGAAGAACTACATGTATTTTACAATGTTCCTTTGTTTCAACTCGGGAACCGCTCGACGTATTTTGATGAAATTTGGCATTGGGGAGTTTTGCTAAAATTGACCGATTTCAATTTTGATTAAAATCGGATAACAATTATTCAAGCATTATTTGAAAAGTAAGAAATATTCTCTGGTAAAAATACGCTGCATAATTTTTATTTGGAAGTAAAGAATGCCGAAATATATAATAATGGGTATTTTAAATATTGCAGTCAATGAAACAATGCCATCCTGCAAGAATGGTCATCTATAATTATATATTATTGTCATATTAATTATATATTATTGATAATATTAACCTTGCCTTGGCGGACAGAGAACAGAAGAGAAAATAATGAATATTGTGAATTTCTTTGAATATTTTGCATATGTTATCGTGAAAAAAACATGAAAGTTAACTGTGGAGTCATTAATAAAGCATTTAAATTGCCCGTTATTATATGTTTTTGTGATCATTACCTCCAAATAAAAATAATACAGTGTATTTTTACCAGAGAATATTACTTTATATAACGCTTGGATAATTTGGAAAAAAAATCAAAACACTTGGGATCAAACCCAGGCCCATGCCATAAAATCTATGCACGCTATCCCATCAGTCTTTCCATTTCTTATCAACAATTCAACAATTAAACATATTAACTTGCATACGATGTTTTAGCATATTTTCAACACTTATTTCTCGAACCAAAGGGCCCATTCACAAAAACTCTGAGATACGGGCCTTCTTATTTTTTATGTAGAATCTCCTGGTCACGTTTCATCAAAATCCATGACCCAAAGATCATATCCCCTCCTTGTTAGATGATGTCAAATTTTAGAAATGACCATAATTATCCAAATAACATGTGCCCCAAATAAGACATGCACCACATTTTTTAAAACACATTTTAAAATCAAAGATAGAAGTTATTCAACTGAAGTTGTTACAATTGCTATATTGTTTACATTAGTTGACAAATATTTACATTGGAATACATTATTCTTTGTCCTAGGCTACTTGAGGAGACTGCAAAGTCAGCATTCCATCCTTTGGAAGGTATGTTAAGCCATTGGCCCCCTTGGTGCTCTTTGTTAAGAGAAGACTAATGCTGGCCCTGGGTTTCCCTCTTCACTTTTTATAGTGGAAGGAGTTATGGCTATAATAATCCAAGAGGTTGATTGGTGAAAAATACACACACACACTATTGTTTATTTATTTCATTTTTATATTTGTTTCAATGAGTTTCTTTCTATTCAATTACAACTTTTTTCATATTAAATTAGGTTGGGTTGTGTTGTTCTACAGAAATAGGGGGTCAAATGAGCGACCTCCAAAAAATCACACCAACATGAAAATATCATTTCTAACGGACGAACGTAAAAAATATTAATTAGAAACGCTTCTAATCAGAATTTGTTTATTTAGCATTGACATGGTTATTTAAGAAATAAATGTCCATTTGTGGTGCTATCTTGAGAGGGTGGATTTATTGCATACGTTTTATCTTCAATTTTGCAAAGACAATGGATTGTAAGGATATTTTCTAAGGCAGTCATCAGACTTAGAAATTCATACAAAATGGGTTTAACTCAGAAACAAATACATCAGATGTTTATTTGAAAATTATGATTATGAGATAATTCAATTCCTTGTCACCAGAGGCAGGGCTGTCACTTTTCAGCAACCAATCAGATTCCGGACAGTCAAATCGCACTTGCTCCGTTATAGTATGATATAATATAAAAAAAGCTCTTGCAACCCACAAAGGGATTGCCAGCTCTAAATGATCCCTCTCTAAATGCAATGCTGCCTTTCAAGAGTTTCAGGCCATGTGGAAATCATATGAGTTCTTTATTTAATAATCATGCTCTCAGAGACCCACCGTATTGACATTATTGAAAATTACAGTCTAAAATTTATCAAATATATAAAGAAAATACCGCATTTTTCAGGCTATAAGATGCATTTTTATAAGAAAAATGACTCCCAAAATCAGCCAGCATCTTATAGACCAAAGATAAGATTATTACTGTCTTCAGTATTACACTAATCCCAAACATGGATTAATTGACAGTCATTCAATGCAAAAACATTAAACTATACATTATTAATAACTAACACCAAAAATCGTTAATGTATACAGGTAGTTCCTGCTTAACACAAGTTTGCATAACATGAAATTCGCTTTAGCATGATTTACCATTTGGGGAACCTGATCAATTTACAAGAAAAATTCTCGGTTTTACACGAGTTGCAATATGGTCCATTATGTAAAAAATAAAATAAAAAAATGTTGCCATTAAGGCAACGTGTATATTAATTTATATTTATTTGTAAAATACTAGATAATATATCATTTTCAGTCTAAAGTTGAAGTAAAATGTCACGTAGTCATTTTTTGTGACATTAACCACGAAAGAGTGAAAGACAAAAAAGAGAAATTTTACACAAATGAGGGACCACTAAACTAAAACTTGCAAAATAAGCTTTGAAAGACAAATTCTGATTGTAATGCCTTGTGCAAAAAAGCAGACTCATAGTTGTAAATGTAAAACCAAAAAGAGTATCAAAACATAAGACATAACATGATCACAATGATTATCAAATTGCCAACACTAAGGTAATAAAAACTTTTTAGATTTGATAGTTTCCAGGTATGACTCGCAGGCAGAGCTCATCTATCACGAATTCTACTTTATGTTTTTCGTCACATTCACGGTTCAAGTCGCGATGTCAGAAAAAGAGAAACTGATTCAAACTTTTTGCATTCCATTCACAGAGAACACAGGGAACACTAGATGAAAACATGCGAAATAAGTGACAAGACATTGCTGCCCCCACAGAGAGAAAATCAACTTTCGCGAATTCTACTTTGTTTTTCGTCACTTTCACGGTTAATGTCACAGAAAGTATTACGAGAAGTTTTGTTTCAAATTTGCAGATGCAAATTATAAATTAATGAATAATCTAAGTATATTTATGTATAAATAAAAATTTATATATCTACTGTGACACAACAATCTCTCTCGCTCGAACACGTATCTCCCACATTTTATTTGGTTTCTTATGGGATTTATGTATTTGCTTAGCATGAATTCACTTAATTTGACACTTTTTAGGAACGTATCTCTCGTGTTATGCGGGAACTACCTGTACATTAAAACTTTGTGCAACATGAATGCCGACATTGCATTTTCATCATTGTGCTTTATTACATGTTTGCTCATAGTGATTACAATTTTGGTGCATTTACGATGTTATTAATACATTTTAGTTCATAATTAGCCTGATGAATAATGTGTTTAATGTCATGGAAAATTAGAATTCGTGTAGATGTCATAAATTTTTTTACATATATCTAGGATAAATAATGTTTCGTGTATTAAGATCGCAGTGGGTACAGGAATGAAAAGATATGCCTTCGCTATTACCTATATGCTTCAGGTGATTCAATATGCAGAAATGCATGGAAACTGATCAACAGCAAATCATTTTAGTTCACAACCCACAGAAAAAAATGATTCATAAATGGAGAAAACAGGAGGAAAAACTGAAGGTGACTGGAAAAGAGAAACATAGTCTTTGTAAGGTTGGTCTTAAATAGCCGCAACTAGAGGAGGAAGATATGGATAGTAGAACAGAGAAAGTTTGATATTGCTGTATTGATCAAAATTGTTATGTATGAGGCAAAAAGAGTTGCAGAAGAAAAAGGACTAGTTGATCATACATATCGTTATTACATATTTATTATTTTTCCTATTAAATTAAAATATCATCTTACACTTTAGTTTAAGTGAGTACTATCGGTAAAGGGCATCTATACATGTGATGGGTTCGGTGAACTCCGACAGCCTAATTAAAATGACTGCCAAGTTTTCAGGGCACATTTAACTATACAAGTTTTAGATCCTCCCTATTAACTTTTACAAATTAAGTATATGTAAAACAACATATTTAACTGTTATCATTCCGTAATATTGCCAGATACAGACAATCATGGCTAGAAATAATACACAATGTGGCCCTTCCTAAATGCCAAACCAAAATACTTATTGTCCTGTAAAATCTTCTAAAAAACCAAGTAGATCTTATAGCCCAGTGCGTCTTATAGCTCGAAAAATACGGTAGTATAATGTTCAACAGGAGAACAATTACTATAGTGTTAAATATATTGAGAAAACTATGTCTACATATTGACTAAAAAATAGCTTCATACAAAGGAGTGTTTATGTTAATACCATGCATGAAGACATGTGCTGCAATAGAATATATTCAGGAAAGTGAGAAATATCTCATTCTGAGACAGGAAGATTAATCTGCATCAGTAACTCAGTGCTAGAATATCTGCTCAGTATGTGAAAGAACTGGTCAATGTAGAATTTTTCTCCTGCTTTGAATACAACAGTCTTCATTTTAACCTATCCATAGTTTAGTTAGTCTTTCATAGAATCAATATTTGTTGAAGTGGCACTGATCATGGCTAATTTGCCCTTAAAAACAAATGGCTATCCCAGCCTTTTTGTCTTTAAGCCTCAGTATGAATGGAATTATGTGAAGTAAAAACAGTGCAGACTTAGCAACAGGGCGATTGGCAGGAATTCTGCCACCTGAGACAAAGAGATAATACCATCCCAGTTCATTACACATGGGTGCAGATCGTCAATGACACTGAATAATACCACCCTGCCTGAGGCAGTCGCCTCTCGACTCACCTCATGCAATGGCCTTGTCTGGCAATATACTATTGCATTAGAGTGGGCGCTCATGCAGAATATGATGAGAAAATATTAATTCAATTAAAGCTCAGGTATTTGTTTATTATAATTTTGCCTTTGAAACCACATATCTCTCATAAAGTCTCTTTTGCCACATCATCAAGGCTATAGAGTATAGTGGTTACAATAGAGACAAAAAATGTTATCGCTTAGGGCAGAAGATTTTATGGAGGTATTATGTTATCATTAACTTTTGCTAATTCATTTCATGGTGCATACATTGAAGAAACATTCACATATTTTTGTTGTAAAAAAGTATAAATGTAGCTATTTGAAATCCAAATTTACATAACAAAGTAATAATCACTCTAAAAAATCTGATGTGGGCACCACATGACTTTCTCCATATCTGTAATATTTCTAAAAATTCCAATTAGGTTACATAATAATAAATAAGAAACCGAGAAAATTGTAGACTACAAAGATCAGAAATATACTGAAACCATAGCCTTCTGATGTTGGATATATCCACAAAACTCCAACAGTTAAGAAAAGAAAAAGCAGCGTTACTAAGACGTAATTAAGCGTCAATTGTTAACAACAGTCGTCGGTAAATGGCGTGGTGGTGGCAGCTAAAAATATAAGATATCTCCTTTAAAATGCATTATATGGAAAAATGTTTCAAACAAAGATTGTAGGACATTACATTTCCTATAACTTTTATTCTAAGACATTTTTACATTTATGAAATATTAAAGACAATATTTTAAAATAACGGATAAGTGACAAGAGTAAACACCAACTTCCGGTTGACCAATTTTTACCAAAAACTAATCAGTTCTTTTGACTTTTATAAATATGTTAAATGTAAATTTTCGTGTTGACCTGATTGATATTTTTTAAGTTAGAGCACCCACAAAAAGCTATCACACACACACACGCATCATCGAGAAAATGGTCAAAACGTGTTCAGGGGACCTCAAAACATGTATTTCCGTTAAAATCTTGAAGTCGGTTTTTTTCATGAATACAATACTTTCCCATATACTATGTATATGGAGAAAGTAAAAAGAAAGCTTCAATGAAATATACCTACTTAGGAAAAATGTTTCTTGGCCTATTTACCTTATACAAATATGACATTTGTTTTCCCAAAAACCAAAAACTGATATTTCTGAGAATGGATCAGAAAAATTGACTTTGCATTCAGAATTTAATTGAATTCTCATTTCATTTCATGAAGGATTTAAAAATATAAAAAACTCTACCATAGCTTAGCATAGGTATACTTGTTATACTGTAATATCTATTTATTTATTATCTTTTATAAAGGAATTTTGGGTCTGTTGGTAAATGTTGATTTCCATATTGCTAGGTTAGGGCTCAGGTTCTGGAAAAAATTTTAATTATGTTTAATTAAGAAGGAGAATTGAAATATGCCTGCCAATGTCACTGACTGAGAAGCTCTACCCCCTCCCCCACCCTCTCCTCAAACCTATCCCTTCCCTACACCACTGCTTCTTACTGAATCATCCAGGATAGAGCTACTATCAATTTGTGCTTTAGGTAAATAAATTATTCCTTTCCATAAATTAAATATAAAAAGAGAAGTAAATAGTTTTATTTATTAGAACTTCATTTGTATTTCCATAACCAAATATTGTTATCAAAAACTGTTTTGCTTTCTCACAAGTATATAAACTTAGTTAAGCTATTTCTTATGACTAGAGTATTTAATTTAATTACTTAACATAATACTACTGTTGCAAAATTAATTTCAAAATATATAAATCCTGGGAGATATTTTATGCTGAAAATTTGATGAGTGTTCTACTTTGTATAGCAGAATTAATCCCAGAAGAACAACAATGTGTAATGTATCTCAGTGAGGATTGAAATTAATTTTGTTTCATTGCTAACAATAATATGCTTATAGGGCATCTATATCAACAAATATGGGTAATTATCTTGCAAATGAAGTTTTTTGCATGGGTGGTTAGCATATCACTAGTTTGACCATTAAAATTCTTAAGATTATTCTTGGCTCAGCTATTTTGGATTTTGATATTCCTCGGGAAAACTGAACTTTTCTACCACTCTGTCCTACCATTGATTTCAAGTATTTGAACTGTATGGTAGGAGTTTTGATTATTCCTGAATCTTGTTAGGTAGTCTACTTGACTGCTATTTCTCTGCAATTCTTAATCTATCATTTGGTAGAAATTGTTATAGAGATACCAGTTAAAAACTTCTAGCAATAACCTAAAACATCTTTGTACAAGGGACTTGTTTTGCAGATCTAGCCGTCCCTCGCTATGCATGAGTATTAGCTTTCTCTTATGTTTTGCACATTTTATTTCACTTAGCTAATGTTTTTGCATTGTCTGTCTCTGTAGTAAAAAAAATAGCAAGAAAATGGTTTTGGCTTGATTCACATTTACTGATGTGACAACGATATGTGATAGCAATTACATGACAAAAAGGCAGGTTGAATCACATTTAAAGACATGACAATGACAACTGAAGACAAACACATGACAAAAATCTGGCAACTACCCCAGTCATAGTTTGTTTCTTGACAAGATGTCTGTAAACATGTTCTCTGAACAGAAATTGATTTGTTTCACAATGCATCTAGATGAAGATATTCACCAGAAACAATCAATAATAGGTAAACAAAAAAGAAAATGGATATATGAAAGTTTGTTACAAAGAATTCATTCCACCTCTTGCCCTTGATTTTGGTATTTGATTCATGTCATACATTTCTTGATGTTCTCGCTCATGTATTATAAGCTGCTCTGTATTAATTTTTCAGAAGGAATAAATACACTGATGTTCAAGTTCAAACTATCTGTACATTGCGGGACCTCTAGTTCATACTGAACAGCAAACAGGCACAGATATGTTGTGACATAGATTCTTTTAAATAGTCATAGTCATAGTAGAAGGATGCCATGTCATTACTGTGCCATTGTTGCTAATAGTATCAATGGTTTCATTTACTTCAATGTTGTGAATCAGAAGTTCTTGTGTCATTGCCATCACGTGTTGTTATCATGTCTGTAAATGTGAATCAACCTTAAGAGATATTAAACTGAAATTTCTATATGTGATCTATAATACCATTCATTACACTGCCAAAGAAATTTTTTGGAAAAACCAGGGGAGCTTCAAAATTTTCAAGTTAAGATTTTGAGCAAGTGGTTGTAGATATAAAGTTAAAAATATTTCACTTTTTTGTGTCCTATAATACCATCTATAACCCTGCAGAAGAAATGTTTTTGAAAAATTGATGAGTATCAGGGGGATCCTTTTTTGAAGTGATTGGAAAGTGTCAGGAGGACCCTTTATAGATTATTTTCTAGAATGGAAATAGGCTTACGGTTTCTTCATTATGTCTGTCTGTCCATCTTAAACAAAGACAAAGAAGAAAATAAACACATGGAATCAACAAAAAAGCGGCACATGAATACAGAAGAAGAAATTGTTTCAATAAACCAGTAGTGCCAGGCTTTCAAATGCTGAATTAACAGCCAGTTAACAAAATTGTTTCCTGTGTTCAATGGTGGCAAATTGCTGCAGTGCAAGCTTTTCAGTAGATGATTTTTAGCCTACTTTCCAGAATGGAAATAAGCTTATAGTTTTGCTGTTGTGTCTGTCTGTCTGCCCCTATTAACTTTTGAACAAATAGACCAATTTTCACGACACTTGGTGGAAATCTCTTGCTACTGGGGCTGAGCTTCTGAGGATAGTTTTCATTGCTGAGATTGAAAGTCCCGGGTTTGATTTCAGGAACTATCATTCTCATTTATTTAGATGGGAAATCTGAAATCCATCATGTAGGATTATTTTCTCTGTCACATTAAAATATCTTAGAATTGTAATATCAGAGCGGGATTCATATTATTCTCTGAGGAAAGGAATTGAGATTCTAAAGTTTATCGTAGAATTTTTCTCATTGATCATAACCTTGAACAGACCAATCAGATTGCTGGAGGGGTGTTTGTAGCAGGGAAGGCCGCGATGTGAAACAAACAAATCTGGTTTCTTCTAAATCACGATGTAAACCTCTACCTTGACCTCCAGCTGAATCGCCCCACTATGTGCACTCCAGTCGAATCCTTTGTGTTTTATGCCATTTGGTTAAACCGTGATGTGAACCTCGATCACGATCTCCACCTCGATCTGTTCTTACCCTACCACTGAACTATTGTAACATAATTTTCTCCTTTTTGAACGTGGATGTTTTCTTGGTTGAGGCTGAGCTAGCCAAGCTAGTATCCACCAGCCCCAATGGATGTCCTCGAAGAGATACACCGAAGAAAACTCCTCCCTCTCAAATAGTGAGGTTGCCAAGCTAGAAATTGGTGGAATAAAGCTATCTGAAGATTCTACATAGACAGGAATAAGCTGTAATGTTGGTAATATTTTTGAAACGAGAAAAAATTGATCTGCTACGATAGTTCAGTGGTAGAATATCCGCCCGGAAAGTGGAAGACCCGGGTTTGATTCCCGGTCATAGCAGACTTTTAGTGCTTTTCGTCATTATTGAAAAGCACTATTATCTTCGTGATGTCCGTCCGTACGCATATGACAGAGAAGAATTGGCTGAATCGTTTTCAACCAAATTTGGAACAAACATCTACATCTACATATTACCCTGCAAGTCACCTTGACGGTGGATTGCAGGGGGTGCCGCGCACCAAATTCCTAACTAATTATTATTCACTGTTATCTATTGTGGTCACGTATTGTCCTAGGGAAAAAGAACTCTTTATACCACTCCGTCCTACTATCTATTTCGCGAATCTTGTCCTCATCTCTCCGTCCGATATAGGTTGGTTGTCGAATAATATCCTTCATTTCATTTACGAATATCTCCGACCTATATTTATCTAGAAGTTTAAGTCTCGCCTGTAATCTAAGATCTTTCAACGATGGCCAACTCAACTCTTCAATGAGTAACGTAACGGTCTGTGTTTATCGTAATTCTTTTTCACGAATCTAGCTGCTCGCCGCTGTATTTTTTTCTAAACCTTTTATGGATATCAAACCGCTGCTGCGTATTCTATTTGAGGTCTAACCTAAGATAAATAACAGAATTCTCTCACCTTTTCCGTGCTTTCCTGACTATCCTACGCACAAAAGCCAACCTCTTATTTGCCGCACCTATCACTCGTCTTATGTGGGTGTCCCAAGACAGGTCACGATTCAAGGTTACCCCGAGGTATTTCACGGATTCCGAAACAGGAATGCTCTCACCATCTATCGAGTAGGTAAATACGGACGATGGGCTTCTAGATTTCCAAAAGTTTAGAACGTTACTCTTTTTCTGATTGATTTCTAGCTGCCATTCCTTGCACCATACAGATAATGCAACCAGATCATCCTGAAGCTGCCGATGGTTGCTAGGACCACTAATTTCTCTATAGACTACGGTGTCGTCCGCAAAAAAGCCTAATATTTCTTTTCACAACTGAGCTGATGTCGTTTATATAAAGCAAGAAAAGCATAGGTCCGATCATACTACCCTGCGGCACTCCAGAGACTACATCTGCCACACTCGAGGACTTACCATCGATGACTACTTTTTGTTTTCTATTCCAAAGAAAAGCGCGAACCCAGTTAATGACTTTAACATTAACGCCAAGATTTCCCAATTTTAATAACAACTTACGGAGGGGAACCTTGTCAAAAGCTTTTCTAAAATCAAGGAACACTGCATCGACCTGTTTATTATTTTCGCCGCATGATAAAACATCATTCACAAACAGACCGAGTTGGGTGTCACAGGATCTACCTTTTCTGAAGCCATGTTTACAGCTGATTAAGAGCGATCTACTCTCGAGATAACGCATAGTGTTGCTAACAATAATGTGCTCCAAAATCTTACATGATAATGATGTTAGAGAAATCGGCCTATAATTTTCTGGGTTTTCTTTGTCACCTCCCTTACGAATGGGTGTGACGTGTACTAGTCTCCAATCATCAGGAACCTCACAGAGGGTAAGAGATTTCTCGAATACTATCCGAAGGAAGGGAGCTATTTCTTCTGCTAGTTCTTTTAATACACGCGCGGGAATTCCTTCTGGTCCTGGGTTTTTGTTGGGCTTTCTCGCACCCAGTTGCTTCGCTATTCCTGCCTCAGAGAGTTTAATATTATCCATCCGAGTACGTCCATCGTGAATAAGATTATCTTCAAGTCTATCTCCACCTGCCGTGAACGCCTTCGCGAAGTAAACGTTTAGTAGATTAGCTTTTTCCTCCCCATCGTGAAGGATGTCTTCGGAACCACATCGCAGGGAGGGTATTGAAGGACCCCCACCCTTAACCTTTCTTACATAGGACCAGAACGCTTTTGGATCCTCCTTCAATTTTGTATTTAATACCTCATTCCGGAAGGTGTTAAATGCGTTACGCATGGTTTTTCTC
Source organism: Tanypteryx hageni (assembly GCA_028673005.1). Lineage (NCBI taxonomy): Eukaryota > Metazoa > Arthropoda > Insecta > Odonata > Petaluridae > Tanypteryx > Tanypteryx hageni. The sequence continues at coordinate 82,683,607 of CM054112.1, forward strand.
GCTAATACGCGGGCACTGTTTTACTCATGGACTATAGCTGTACGATACTCATCGGAAGCGGTAGTAGGTATGTTTTTCAATTTTGCATCGTCTTAAGGCAATCCTAACTTCCTTATTAAGCCATCGAGGTTCTTTCTTATCACATTTTAATTTACTGGGGATAAATCTATCGATAACTTTTCCTAGTATATCCTTGAATAATAACCATGATGGCTCCATACCTAATCGTTCTGTCTTTTCACGATAACTGGAAAAGGTACTTCTGAGATGTAAGCTGAAACTTTTAAAGTCGGCCTTGGCGAAAGCGTATGCATCCCGAAGGGGCTTAGGATGTCTTTTGAGCTTTAATTCGCACTCCGCATACACAGCTCGATGGTCGCTAAGTCCCTTCTCCGTGAATACCTTAGTTATCCTATGCGGGGTGTTAGAAGCAAGCAAGTCGAGAACATTGCCGGAACGCGTGGCTTTTCGTACCATCTGGATTAAGGAATAATCATGAAACGTGTCAATTAAGGTTTCACACGATTCGCGTTCTTTACCTCCGTAACGAAACATAAAATATTCATAGAAATTAATTAACAAAATGGCATATTTGGGCCGGATCGACTCAGCAGGTGCAACAACTGCAAAGTTTTCGGAAATTATGAGTTTGGAAGAAATTGGCCCAACCGAATTCAACGAAATTTTTTACAAAGGTGGTGTGCATCATAAAAACACAAAATAAAGATCTTTTGTATAGATATTAAAAGCTAGGCTGCCACAATAAAAGTAATAAAAAATGTCTTTTTACAGGTATTTGTGATCAACTATCCGCATCAATTTTAACCAAATTTAATACTTATAATGTACACATATATACAAAAACATAATAACATATTTAGACCGGATCAGCCATACAGGGGGGCCACAATTACAAATTAAACCTTCAGTAATTATGGATTTGGAATGAATCCGCTGAACGGATTTCAACTAAATTTTGTATATAAGATTTGTACAACATACTATAATGACATCAATATGTTTAAAGCGGAGATAAAGAGCAGGCCTACCACAGTAAAAGGTAAAATAATTTTTCTTTTACACATATTTCTAGAGAACTGACCGCATGGATTTAACCGAATATGGTAAATATAATCTTCATATAAATAAATAACCAAAATGGCATATTTAAACCGGGTCGACTAAACAAGACAATCACAATATCAAGGTTTGAATTTTTCAGTAGTTGTGAATTTGGAAAGTATACGATTATACTATGGCGAATTTGACGAAAAGCACTTCTGTTCCACGGAAAACCCGTGTACATCCGTACTTGTTAATTAATTATTTAATAAAGTACTTCATTTCACGTAATTATATTACTAAGTTTATAAAGTATTTTAACTTTACAATTCTAAGTAAACCTTGATAATTTAAACGAGCTTTTTCATATTGTGTCAGCAGATGAAGATCCCATTTTTCGGTATTGTTCTGCACTGGTTATAAATATCATTTTAGATGGAATGTAGGCAAATTTAGTTTTTATTCATTAACATATACGGCTGAACAAATTTCATCGTGGAGAAGGGGAAAAATGCTGAACTTGAACATGAATCAAACCCGGTTCTCCCACATTCCTGGCAGGTGCTTGGTATCTTATTTGGTTTAGGCACCTGTCTAGAAAGTGGGAGACCCGGGTTCGATTCCAGGCGAAGTGCAAAATTGTTCTTCTCTACGATGAATGTTATTTTCTTGTTGCCGACATTTACCATGAAAACTTCAGGAAATAGCGACTTAATTAACGCGTAGATATGTAAGCGACTCGGCTACGTTGATATCTATTACATCGATTATGCATACTAAATCTATCGATCGATTTTATTTTAATGTAGCATTTGTTCTGATAAAAATCTTACTATTATTTTGTACACCACGTGATCATTCTGATGAGACTGGCATCCCGATCTCTAATCTTTTTACATAGGACGCCTTCGTCCACGATAATTCTTATTTTGCTTCAAACCACCGAGTATATTTTGTTGACTATAGTTACCGAGCCGTCTAACTTCTAAAAAACTTCCTGTTATAGTTCTTTATATTCAAAATTCAAGACTAACTTTCGTACAAATCTTTTCTGAAAGATTTATTTATTTTTTACCCACTTTAACGGAATGTAACTGCACATTTTCAAGGGAGTTTGGGAATGCATGCGGGGAATTATACAAAAGTTTCCACGCTCTTGCTAGTAGTGATACGCTGCCGTTAAAATGCTTTCGGCAGAATGCCAATGCAGCGTAGTCCTTTTTTAATGTAAAGAATACACGTACATACATAGTTATACAGATATCACAATAAGAAGTTGCTACTCGCGTTCATGTCAGAATATCTTATAGCTTTTAATTTGAAGTTTTACAATATTAAAAAAGACAAAAAAAGACTATGAAAACTATAAACAGGTGACCAAAAGTCGTTTACAACGCGCGCCACGCAAAATTTTCTCGCATGTAATACACTCATGATATATGTTTGGAATTCTTGGTGTAATGGTGGAGTTGGGTCATATACGAATGTAGTCAAAATCGCTCATGCCTATGAAGTGGGACGAAGTTAGCTCTGTGTTAGAAGAGAAGTCTAAGAAAGTAGTAGTAAAACGTCTGTCAATAACGCAACCAGAAAATAGCACAGCATTTAAGTCGCGTGATTCGCGAATGTAAAGAGGTAAGCTCTGAGACATCGATTAAAGATAATATTGCTTGGAGAGTTATTCAGGAAAGGCACGAGAGGGCTTTCTTACCGGTTGGCTGGCAGATATTGGTATAATTACCAGATGTTCTTAAACTTTCCTTTATAAGAATTACCTGATACCTTTCAAAATGAAGGGCGGACTACTTGTAAAGGAGTCTAACTGTAAGTAAACAATACTATATATTTGTGTGTTGCCACCGTTGAACGTTAATGCATGAGAGATCTGGAATTTAAAACTTAAATTCACGTAATTTAACCTTTCGCAGAGGGAATACAAATCGAAGAAGGTTGTAAAAGTAAGATTTTTTTGTTGACCGACTTGGTTGAAAACGATTGTCAACATTTCAATGACTATTTTTTAAATAAGTGATAGTAATTTTTATACAAAGAAGATGAAAAAATTTCCGAAACGATCACATGTATAAATTTCAGTTGCTACGTAGATATACGGAATGGGTGTTAGGAAATATTTTCTTTATAAAGTACGAAATTTTTCTGTATATAAATTTTCAATTTTTAGCGTTATTTCCGCAAAATATGTCTATGAAAGGAGAATTGCAGACGCTTGATGTAATAATTCAAATCTGGAAGCTTCCATCGTATAACTAAATTTGTGTCAATGTTTTCCACCATTCGACAATTTATTTTTTCCTACCTTCGTCTATTATCTAAATTTCCCCTCATTTTCTAAGGAAGCTTTTAAACCTTTCCCCCAGTGAATTACTGTATTATATGTACTATCATCATCATCATAGGTATTCTGTCCGTAGACAGGTCCGTGATTATTCATGGTTCTTGTTCTCCACATACTCCTATTTTCCCCAGTCTTCTTCATTCCTTGAAAGCTCTCTTTCCCTTTCAAGTCCGAGAGGCGACTGTCTCAGGCGGCATTATAGCAGTTTCGTAGCCGTTCTGTTCCTACGTGTTGTGAACTTGGCGGAATTTAGTCTTTTTGCCTCAGGCGAAAGATTTCCACGCAACGGCCTTGCATTTTATGCCCAGCATTCTTCTCCATGCCCACATTTCGAAGCTTTCCAAGTATTTTATACCATTTTTCTTTAGCGTCCATGTTTCTGCCCCATACATACTCTTCATGTCTTGATACTCCATGCATAGTAACATTTTATCAACTTCTTGCGAATATCCTCCTTTATATTCCCTGTTAGTAGGAGTTTCTTTACTCTGAAAGCGGCTTTTGCTTTCGCTATTTTATTTATAAACATTATTTCCTCGATGCATTTTGCTTCTCTCGTTATGCTGTATAGTCTCAAACTTGTTCTAATGGCTTTCCTTCAATACTTATGTTCAGGTTTTCTTCATTACCCGATATTCGCACGACCTTGCATTTTCTGCATTTATTTCCATTCAGTATTTTTAGCCTACTTTCCAGAATGGTAATAGGCTTATAGTTTTGTCATTGTGTTGTGTCTGTCTGTCCGTCCCCTTATTAACTTTTGCACCAATAGACCGATTTTCATGATACTTCGTGGAAATCTCCTGCTACTGGAGCTGAGTTCCCGAGAATAGTTTTTGTTGCGAATATTGAAAGTCCTGGGTTCGATTCCATGAACTATCCTTACCATTTGATTTACATAAAATCCATCGTGCAGAGTAATTTTATCTTGCACGTCCAAATACCTTATAATCGTAATATCGGAGCGGGATTTGTACATTCTCTGAGGAAATGAATGGAGATTCTAATTTTTCCATAGAATGTTGCTTATCGATCTTATTTCTTTTAATTTCGCGTAAATACTGGCATTTTAGCCATTTCTGTCACTCATTACGAGAGTGTTGGCATAGCAACGAATATTGTTAGATTCGGATTCGGTATGGTCTAGCATAGGGCCGTTCAACTTTTGATGTGGCGAGCCATATATGATGAAAGCCACTGCCTGGCGAGGCGGACTGGGGTTGGGGGAGCAGAGTTGTAGGAGAAATTTTGCCTTTTATTTCTTCTATTTTTATTTGAATATAGAAATTATGCATTCTAAACAGTGTTCAAAAAATACCTTTTAACAAATATTATTCCTTTTAATGAGAACATTGTGGATGCATTGCTGCTTCTGCAAGTTTATTTATATCTATAGCGATCTCTGTGGTAGCAAGACGTAATAAATGCAAGAGTGATTCATCACTGATTGATGAACGATAACGAGATTTTACGTACTACATTGTGGAAAAGGTGGATTCACATATGTAAGTGCTGCCAAACATTGAAGTCGTCCGTAATCCAAAGTTTCGCATCTTGGGATACATGTCTTGGGAAAGAAGTTTGAAAAAGTCTTCTTCTGTTTCTTTTCTTGTTTGCAGGACTGGATCAGCTAGTATCTCACACAATTCCAATTGAAGGTCATTAGGTTGGTTTTCTATCACTGCTCCTAAAGAGTTGTTAAAAAGATAGATAGCCTCCTTTATATTGACAAAATCTTTTAACCGGGAGTTCAAATCTTCTGAAAGGTCTTCTACAATTAAAGAGAATATTGTGAAATCAGCTTTTCCACAATCTTCTAGTTCTTTAGAGATTTCTTGACGACATGGAGAGTGTGTCAAATCATTTCTTTTGAGATCTGATTCGAAAAGTGTGAGTTTATTAAGAAATCCATTCAAATTCCCATACAGTAGAGATATATTTTGTTTTTTACCCATGAGCTTCCCACTCAAATCATTAAGGTGTCCAGTAATGTCAGTTAAAAATGCCAGTTCGCAAGGAAATGAAGTATCTTGGAGTTTTTTCTCAAATTCAGTAGTGTCGCGTTCCACCTCTTCTTTCAAAAATAAAAGAATTTATCTTTTGAGAACAAAAAATCTCTCCAAGCACTTTTCTGCACTAAGCCACCGGATAACTGAAAGAGCCAATCTCCATAAACTGCATCTATTTCTAAAAAAAAACTAAATTTACGATGACTCAAAGATCTGTTACCTCCTCGAATCAGATTTATTTTCAACGGATCCTTCATGGCATTAAGAATTTTAAGAGATTTGCACCATAATTTTTCTTGATGGATAATGCAGTGAATTGTAGGAAAATTCACTCCATTCTTTTTTAGTAGTCCAGCTAAACCAGTGCCAGTTACAACCATAGCTTTAGCTCCACCAGTCACAATAGAAGCACATTTATTAAAAGCCACCGTACTCAGAAATACACTTTTGTGCATCATCAAAAATATCTGACCCTTTTGTATTGCACTTCAGTGGAGCTAATTGCAAAAGCTCCTCGTTTACAGAAAAATCATGTCGAACCGTTCCGATAAATATGAGCAGTTGACTTACGTCGGTGTTGTTAACACTCTCATCCAAAGCCAGAGAAAAAACTGCAGCCTTGTACCACATCCAATAATTTTTTTGACACATGGCAGTCCATGTCTGCAATCCTTCGAGAAACTGTTTGACGAGACACTGATACGGTTTCGAAGTTTCTGGCTGCCTTTTTATCTCAGAAGGCTTCAGCCGTTTTAATAGCACATTTCATGATTATTTCACCGTCACTAAAAGGCTTCTTTGACTTTGCCAATTCTAATGACACAGCATACGATGCAGTAACGCTAGATATTTGCTGTGTATTTACTGAGGCAAAAAATCCTGTTTCTTTATTTTCTTCTTCAAATCTTCTACAGCCGCCTCCCGAGAATCACCAATATACTGCTTATATTCAGCTCCATGTGGTGTTTGATAGTGACGACGAATGTTGTAGTCCTTTGTGACTGATATAACCTGTAGGCACACCAAACAAGTCGGCTTTCCAAGTAGGATTTTTCTAAGGTCGCCCGGCCTCCTGTTTGTGTGGTTTGAGAAGACCACGTAAATTCAGCTGTTCTGTCCTTCGGAAGGGACGTTAAGCTGTTGGCCCCCCTGGTGTTCATCGTAAGAGCAGGCAAATGCCGGCACCGGGTTTCCCTCCTCCCTTCCCCGGCTATTCATTGCACTACCTCTGAGATACCCACTGTGCGTAGGACAGAGGTGAATCGGCTGGGCATTCAAATTCAAGAAATTCAAGTCGGCTTTCCATTAATTTCGGTAAAAAAATATTCACTTTCCCAATGTTCCCGAAAAGTTGTTTTATGTATCTATTTTACGCTTCCTCTCTATAGGTTTTGGCATAGTGACAAAATTAAAATAATAAAATTAAAATAATTAAAATATATTAAAACTAAAAAAATATTACACTTGGAACAAGTATATGTGGTAACAAGAACCTAAGCTTCTATAAGGTATTTTTACTGGCCGAGCCAAGCAAGAACTCACTGTTGACAGCTCGTGAACTGATGCCCTCACTCTCTCCCGAGGGTAGCTTTACACGATCACGTTGCCAATCTCTGCGCTTTAAACTGTTGTTGTTATTTTTAATCTTTGTCTTTATTATTCTGTCTTTAAGTTGTTATTTTATCGTTTTTGTAATTTCGTTTTGTTGCCCTGTTATCGTTACTTCGTATTCGTTTTTTTTTTCATTTTAATTTTTTTTTTAACTTCACTAGTCGCGGGCCAGATAAAATCATGCCGCGAGCCAGATGTGGCCCGCGAGCCGCCAGTTGGACAGCCTTAGTCTAGCCCATACACGCGTTATTTTTGCCACACAAATACACGAGATCAATTTAGTTTTCCGTTATAATGTATTTCTAATATTTTATAACGGTAAGTTATGAAATTTGTGAAAACAAAGAGCAACTCATCCACGGTGATTTTAAAGCTATTAAAGCAAATATAAATAAACATTATGTGGAAAGTAGGCATCATAAGTTCCGTTTGGATCATCTTGTTCTACCTGTTATTACGGGTCTAGTTATCATTTTCTGGAACTTCTTTTCCTTTCTTGGTAGAAGTACTTGATCATCCGTATACTTTACTTTTCTTATAATCCTTCCTCCAATCTTGAAATTTTCTGTACCTTCTAGCGCTTCTTGCATTAGCTTTACTCCGTATATATATTGAATATGATCAGGGATAGGTAACAGCCCTGTCTTACTCCTCTACCTATATTTACTTAGCTAGTGTCAGCATTCTCTAACCTAACATTTGCCTAGGTACAATTTGATTCAAGTATAGGTTCCTGATCAGTCTCCTCTCTTTCCAATCTACACCTATATATTTTGATATCTTCATCAGTATTACCAAATTTACTTTATTAAAGGCTTTCTGCCAGTCCACGAAACAATAGAGTACAGACCAGATTGGTGTACTCTATTGCCCTTTCTGATACCGATTCTCACTACACCGATACCATCTCTGGTTCTTCGTCCTTTTCCGAAACCGAATTGATTTTACTCTAGAATTTCTTCGGCTTTTTTTCTCCAGCCTTTTATTAAGAATCCTCGTGATGATCTTCGAAGTGTGTGACAGTAGACTTACCGTTCTGTAGTTTTTATACTTTGGCTTCTTCTTTCGAGGAATCATTGTTATTTCTAGAGATTTCTGAGGCCACTCTCCCTCTTATTAATTAATTTCGTAATCACTTTTAGTCCTTCCGATGCCATGACTTTATGTACCTCTGCCGGCATGCTATCACTGCCTGTAGTTTTTCCTTTCTTCAGCTCCTGTTGTCTTCTTCAACGTTGTCCTCTTCTTCCAATTCTATTTTCACCCCTCTTGCCTACTTGTTATATAGTTCCTTAATGTGCTCTTCCCATACCTGTGCTACATCCGTTGGTTTTTGACACTATCGTACCGTCTGTATTTATAATTCATTTAACACTGATTCCATTACGCTTCTTATCTTTGATTCCAGTGCCCTAGCGTACATCATATCGTACCACCCTAACTTCTTCATCTGTTGTATTTCCTCACATATTTTTAAATCCAGTTTTCTCTAGCTTTATCTGTTAACCTTCTAAAGTCATTGTTTATACGTCTATAATTTGTTATATCTACTTCACTTTGAACGGTTTTCCACTTTCTCCTCTCATCCATTTTCTCGAGCATTCCTTAGTGATCCATAGTTTTCTTATTTTATTCTTTTGTTTTATCATCTCTTTCTTCATAATATCTTAGATACTAGCTTTAATTTCCTCCTATTCTATATCCACAGTCTTAGGATTTTTCCAAATTTCTAAGAAAATCTTTCAACTTCAAGCTGAATGCATCCTGCTTTTCTTTCAATTTGTCAAGGTCCCAAGTCTGTTTTTCTATTCTCGCTTTCCTTGTTTTTTTTTAGCTTTGTAGTAACATCGATTACTAGAAGACTGTCATCTGATTCGTTGTCTGCTCCTAGTAATGTCTTAGCATTTTTTGTGCTGTTCCTAAATCTTTGTTTTACTAGGATGTAATTAATTTTATCTCATTATATCTCCTGGGATCTTCGTTTGTGGTATTTGAACCATGTATTAGTCTCTACTAGATTATTATTAATACAGATTTATACCAGCTTTTCTCCTCCTTGATTGATTTTAAGTTCGTATTAGCCGACAACGTTTTCCTCTTGTCCTTCTCCAACTATGCTGTTCTAATCTCACATTATTATGCAGTTTATCTTTTATCTTCTTTCTTCGTAAATGTCGTTAATTTGTTCATAAATCTCCTCGATTTCTTCTTCTTCATAGGCAGACTTTGGCATATACACCTGGATTGTCAGCATGTACCTTGGAACTGCTTTGAACTTTATTGCCATTAACCTATCGTTCGTTGCTATTACCTTTGCCACGCTTCTCATCATATCTATCATAATTACCACCATTTCCTAGGTAGTAAACTACTGTAAATTTCTAAGAGTCGAACTGCCCTTCTCCTGCCCCTCTAACTTCGCTCAACTCTATGATGCCAATCCTATTTTTTCTTTCAGGTTCTCTAGCTTTCTTGCCTTACTCATGGATTTTACATTCCAAATATTTGTACGTAAGTAAGCTTTGACATATATTGTCTTCAAGGCAGTCACCACTCGGATCTCCGAGTGGGGGATTATATTGCCTCCGGAATGTTTAGCCTCGAGAGAACTCACATTGTCCAATCATGCAGGGAATTGTAATGTGGTAGTTTGCCTCATGCTTTTCCCATCGCAGTACTGTAGCCGATCAAATCGTCCTGATCATGTCAACAGCTCTGCGTAATGACTCGGATGCCGTTATTCATGATAGCGTAGAGAAAGCTAACCTGTTAAACGGTCATTTTGTAAAAGCATTTACAGCCGTCAACGATCAGTGCGTACATTATGCACTTGCTATGAGGAACGACCTGATAGACGATATAGTATTTTCTGAGGTGGGAATAGCAAGGCAATTAAGTTCCATTAGACCTAACAAAGCCAATGGCACCGAAGAAATTCCTGCTCGCGTTTTAAAAGAATTAGCCAAAGAAATAGCACATTTTCTTCGGATAATATTCGAGAAATATATTCTCCACGGAGAGGTCTCTAACAACTGGAAGTTAGCACACGTTACCCCAATTCATAAGGCGGCGACAAGGAGAACCCAGAAAATTATAGGCCGATTCCCTTAACTTTGATATAGTGCAAGATTCTTGAGCATATACTCGTTAGCAACATAATGCGATTTCTTGATAGTAATTCATTATTAGATGATTGTCAACACGGCTTCAGGAAAGGTAGGTCTTGCGATACTCAGGTCGGCCTTTTTGTGAATTGTATACTGAGAAACGGGGAAAATAATATGCAGGTCGATGCCATTTTCTTAGTTTTTAGGAAAGCCTTTGATAAGGTACCTCACAGGAAGTTTATAACGACATTAGAAACCTTAGGCGTTAATTACGAAATTATTAGTTGGATTCATGAATCTTTAAATCATAGGAAGCAGAAGGTTGTTATAGATCGGAAGTCCTCGAACTTAGTGGAGGTTGTCTCTGGCGTTCCACAGGGTAGTGTAATTTGCCCGTTATTATTTCTAATTTATTTAAACGATATCTGCTCAGTAGTCAGAAGTAAAATTAGGCTTTTCGCGGAGGACACCGTCATTTATAAAGAGATAAGCACCCGGAAGACCATCAGTATCTTCAAAATGATCCAGAAGCTATTTCTGCATGGTGTGAGGAATGGCAGTTAGAGATCAACCAAAAGAAAAATTGCGTCAAAAATTTCTGTAGAATCAAGAATATCTCACTGGATGATACTTATTCGTTGGACGGAGTAGAGATCCAAGTTTCAGACTCGATTAAATACCTCGGAGTCACGATCCATCGTGATCTCTCGTGGGGCACCCACATTCGCCGATTGATAGGTACCGCTAACAAATATTTGGCCTTTATTGGAAGAATAATTAGAAGTAGTTCCGAAAAATTGAAAGAATTATTTTATTTATCCTTGGTTCGACCGCAGGTCGAATATGCGTCAGTTGTGTGGCATCCCTACGAAAAGGGACTCACTAACATGATAGAAAAGGTGCAGAGCCGGGCAGCTAGATTTGTAAAGAGAAATTACGATAGTAAACAAAGCGTAACATCATTAATAGAAAATCTGACATGGACATCGTTAGAGGAACGTAGGCTGTAGGTTATATTTTAACTGCGTGAAAAATATATGTCGGAGGGACTAGCGAATGAGGTAGTAGGTTTTATCAGAAGCCCAACGTATCTCGGAAGGCAAGACAGCGAGGATAAGATTCGCGAGATCGATTATAGAACGAAGCGTTATAGTAGATCGTTTTTCCCTAGGACGATAAGATAACATAATAGGAAAAGATAAAGTAGGAAAACTAGGGATCTTTGGTGCACTGCATCCCCTGCCATCCACCAAAAAGGTGACTTGTAGGGTATCATGTAGATGTAGACTGGATATAGACCAAGCCAACATAATTTATTTTCGGCTCTATACTATACTGACGGTACTTCTACCCAGGTACGGGTGATAGTTTTTTTGACAAAACCTTCATTCGCGGGGATCCAACCCTGGAACTTTGTAATGGTAAGCCGATACGCTAACTATTACACTAGCACTTCATATATGTAATATATGTTAATAAGAAATAAAACTACCTCTCATCCCCTGTACATTTTCCCTAATTTAGCTTGTTGAAAATTTTTACAGAAATTTTATTTTAATTGAAATTTAAGGCACGTTTAGCACACACCACTTGCAGAATGCATGAATACGTGCTAGAATCCAGAATCGGATCAAGCATTAATTGCCCAAACTATACATTTGTTTCGTGCACACGTCGCTTTTTTGCAGCCAGCAAGTGTAATGTATTCAGATGGTAGAAGTAACATTTATAGAAAGATAAACCACCCCTTATGCTAACACTGAATCCATTCTCGTTCGCTCGTTTGATGGTTGATCGGGTTGAATACTAGGGAATGGTTTTTTAGTTTCCGCACTTCTCAATCTTTCTCTGGAGACGGTGAGAATCTCTGCTGCATCTCGGCTAAGCCCCAGAAATTTTTGTAGAGCGTCATCAATAAGTCAATAATATTTTTGATACGAACTTAGTTTTTCGAGCTAATTGAAAAAGCCTCGGGTTGAGTACTTACAGCTTAATATGCATTTCTTATTGTTGGTTAAATTGCACAAAAAATTTAATGCACATACAAAATTAGTGATGGCCTATGTAGAAACTTTTAATAAAAATGCATCCAAGAAAGTTCGATTTTCTTCTTAAAGTTCTTTATATTGATCTATAGTGGGTTTTGGTAGAGAGTGTTGAGAAAGAGGGAATTGTGATGAATGGATTGGAGAAGGTGAATAGCGTAAATGGATGAGGTCCTATTATTGTTATTTTATGTATCACATGGAGGGGCAAGAGAATTACTTTCTCCGAAGAGAATAACAGCAATCACCTTCATATGATGAAATTATTTTTACAAGATTTTGAATTTTTGTTCTTCAAGTGAATTTTAATGATAGTGGTATCAACTGGACTTATCAATTGCGGGGAAATATCGTTTTCCGCACTCACAGTAAAGAGTCATTTTCATATAAAACAGCTAATTTTATCATTGATATTACACAATTGTATTATTATACGTATCGATAATAAATAAAATTGAACAAAGCTACAACTTTGAGTAATCAGTGTCTGCAGTAATTGCTTGAAAAATTCTAGTATCTCTTATAATAGAATGAAACAGTGCCGTAGCTGGAAAGGTTGGCTTCCGGGTCAAGTCAAAAAACCGCCCCCATACTTTCGTATTTACAAAAATTACAATATGATTTTGTGTCATATAATAATATATTACATTAACTACCGTAAATATAATTTCAATCCAACCAAAATGTTTTTTTACTCGCGATTTGGCTGTTGCCACCCCTTCACTTCCCCGCCTATGGCGTTCGGCCCGCTCGCCCCTCCCTTGCTACTATATTGAAATTAGGTCATATTTATTAATACTGATAAGCCATATTTACTGTGATTAATAATTGGCTTTACTGATTCGTTGAATAACAATAATAGCTATAAGATAGCTTTAAAATAAAATTACGTAATCTAATACTTAATGAAAGAATAAAGTTGAAAGAGTAAGAAATGAGTTTTCCAATAACATTCATATTTCTTTTTATTATAAAAATTGTAGCATTTCAAAATATATGTTTAAAACAAACTTCAACATTTTATCATAGTGTTTTGTATACAAAAGATTTTCTCTCAATGCAACTCTATATATATATATATATATATATATATATATATATATATATATATATATATATATATATATATATATATATATATATATATATATATATATATATATATATAATATGTAAATGTATGTATGCATATACATATACTTATATGTGTGTGCGTGTTTGAAGACTGCTTCAATATTTTTATACAAAATTTATAAAAATATTTCTTTTTAAATCATTGCATTATTACAAATTTAAATAACCTTCATTTTATAATAATTTTGTAAGACATGAATTGCTTGTCGCTGCCGCCGTAATAAGAGCTAATGCAAGGAATTACTTGCTCACAAACATCATCCACTCGCAAAAGCAAATCATATCAATAGCTTTCATTCGTGTACTTTACACCTTTTTAACATTCAAAATTATATCACATTACGAATTAGCTTTGACAAAAGAACTCTTTTGAGAGTTCCTGATAACTTTGACAAAACCTCCACTTTCGGAATCGGTTCCGTCTTCTTCGCTGTTATGGCGGTCCTTGGATCTGTTCACTCCGTCACTCCCAGACATCATTTCGAAAAGAGCGGAACACCTTTGAAATTGCTTTTGCTGCTGTTCCGCTTTCTCGGCAGCCGTCGATACAACTCGAAAACTGCCAAAGAAAGAGTCGGTCGCGATGCTTTCCGCGCCCGATTCGCTCGCCCCGTCGAACACAGACTCACCCTCTGTGTCGCTGCACAAGTCGCCTTCTCTCTTCAAGTCGTCGGCCTCATTCAGTTCGGCTTCCAATACGGCACAGTCGCTACCCTTCCTCAAACTCATTCGGCCTATCGCCGATTCGTCGCTACTGCTCAGGTACCCGGAATCCTCAAGCCTGAATTTCAGTTCTTTCCTCGAATTGAGCTTTCCCAATAGGCAACCCTCCAATCCCGCGATTCTCCTCAGCTGGCTTTCTAACCTCTCCGCTTCTCCGAGTCTCGCTTCTCTGTTGGATTCCTCTTCCGCCACCCTCTCCTTCTCTCGCTTCTCTATCAACCGCCTCCACGACCGCTTCGTAACTTTCCCCCCTTCGATTTCATCACCCCTCCCGAAATTACCTACCGATTTCTTACCGTTGGCTGTACTGTTCCTCTGCTGTGCTCTGCTCAGCTCGCGTTGAAGCTCCTGATTTATCCTTATCGCTTTGGATATTGAACTATTAGTCGGCTTCCTTTCCTTTCTATTTGCTACCGAATATGTTCCATTGTTCTGTATCAGTCTGTTTTGGTTTTGTAAATGTTTTAATAATGATATCATGGATATGTTTTCCTCGGAAGGTGGTTTGGGGTCAGAAATGAAAGAGCTGCCTCTAGTCAAGGAGTCGATTGACATTCTGGCGTCTTGTACATTTTCCTCTTCATTCTCGTCCGAATCTCCGTCGTCATCTTCGTCATCGTCATCACAGAAGGGGCTCGTATAAAGCCCGTCTTGTTTGAAATATCCAACGCGAGTTGGAGATTCTATTCTTGAAGGGGACGGAGAGAATTGTATGAGATTGCGTTTTGTGGTGATATTGTTGATTTGATTCGATGTATCCGAAAGAACTGGAGACGGAAGTTTGGGTGGTGACGCCCTTGGTGATCGGCGATTCTGCAGTAGAGAGGGAGACGCGTCATTCGATAGCTTCTGATGGCTTTTATCCAAACTGGACTCTTGAGGTGAGAGTAACCGTTGGAGAGGTGTCTCTCTCGTCTTTCCGGTCATAGCACCGTATCGGTCTGTCCTGTAAGTATAGAAGTTCGGCTCCTCTTCTGGCAACCTACGAATGGGTCTCCAAGCTGGTATTGCGGAAAGATTGTTGTGCCTCATAGGTCCGTATACGGGGCTCATCGCTGCGTCGCTGCTCCTTCTCCTTCTCTGCTCCCGTCGCCTGCGCTGTCTCGCCTCGTACACTTCCCTAAGCGATCCATAGGCGCGCGTGAGAGGGGAAGATGCAAGAACGGAAGCCAAGTCCGTAGTACTGCTGCTCGTCTCCGTGGACTTGTTCACGTCTCCCATCCTTCCGAGAGAGTCGCTTCGGAAACTTCCGCTAGACCGGAGGAATATCCTACGCAACGGCCTCTCGAGAGAGTCCATGAAGTTGCATTCGTCGGACAGAGCACCTGTCGATCCTGCACTCTCCTCTTCGACAGAATCATCTGCCCTCTTTCGATCCAAGGTGTCCATCTCGAAAGACTCTTCCTCCAGTACCGGATTTCGTCTGTGGTTTGATGGGGAATCCTCCAACCTTATGGTGAGCACCTCCTTCACCTCTACTTTTTCAATTGCCTCCTCGTCTAACTTCTCAACTTCGTTCTTGACATTAGTGGTATTTTGGCAATCCTCTGCCACTTTAGCCTCCCTACTCGTCTCCTCCGCATCACATTCACTTGCTAAGGCAACGTACTCAACCGATTCTTTAGATTCCACATCCACTACATCAGTCCCCAAACTGCCAATACTATTGTAGGTGTCATTAACGTACACCTCACTTACGAGACTATATCCATCTGCTCTGCTTAAGAGTTCTGGTAAACGATAAAGCTTCACAGATGTTGTTTCCTCCACCGAGATCACTTCAGGTGCCACATTACTTGACATGATTACCTCCAAACTATCTGCAACGGATCTCTTCTTTGTCTTTTCTAAACTGTCCACTTCATAAATTCCATTCTTGTTCTTGGCATCCCATTTACAGGCGACACCCACACTACGCCTCACTTCAAGTTCTCTTATCACAGCACTCATCGCCTGTTTGGTATCTTCTGCTACCGAAGTAATCTTATTGGGCATAGGGGCTGGAGGGGCTTTTGGCTTCTTCTTAACTGGGGGAGGAGGAGGTTTTGTGAGTTCTGGGCCAACTTTGATGGGTAAAGTTTCATCTATATTGGAAGTGGCTTGTAAGTTTTCAAGCCATCTTTGGACAACATTGTCCTTTGTCTTGCATGAGTGGCGACTGTTCTCTCTCTTGAGACAAGGAGGAATGGGTTCAGGTATATTACTTGAAGTTTCATCCTTGTGATCCATTGTATCATAGAGATCTTCCTCTTCAACCTCTGGAATTCCCAAAAGGCTTGGAGAAAATCGTTTTGCGGCCATCCTATGCTGCGCAAGTGTAATCACTTCACGTATTTTAGATAAGAATTCCAAAGCTGCTGGTGGTGGGGACTGAAAAAATATAAAAATGGAAAATTATTTTATGACAAGATATCTCTTTATCTCATTAACACTTTTTTACTTTTCAGTTTTATTTGTAATATGCCTTCTCTATTGGCACATTAAAATAATGGATTTTAACCATATTACAGGCCAAGAAATGATCCTGCATATAAAATTTAGTATATCAGAAGTTGTGATACTAATTGTGAGATAAAAATATTATTAAAATTATGCATCAGTAATATTATATGGAATGTCAATGATATGCAACAGAAAATTTGTATGCACATTTTTCTGAGAGATTTTAAAAATTGCTTTTGAAGATAGTAGTATTCAATTATCACCCTAAGTTTTATATTATAACTGTATTTTTATGTGGACGCTTGAAATTTTTTCCTCATCAGATATCCTATTATTTTTAAGAAATGGGCTAAAATCATTTTGAGCATTACCTGCAATAACTCTGGTTCAAAATATGCAGGGTTGAAGTAAAGTTTTCTTCTATTTTGCCCATAATAGTCACCAGCTCCTGAGTTGTTCATTCCCATCATGGCAGCAAGAAGTGCCTCTGGGCTTGATGAAAATAAGCTGGGTACAAAGGGGTCATCAGATGTTATGTCTGGAGGCAGTGAGTCAGGGTGTTCATTCCTCATGTTGATGCTTGCCTCATGTGATCCTGATGCTGAATGAAAGGGAGGCTGAGGTGCCTCAACTATTGACACATCCTCTTTAGGAAGTCTTTCAATTGGAGAAGAGGAAGTTGCACTAGAGTGGACCACTGCTGCTGTAACTTGGTGATTTCTATGTGATGAGTAGTGAAAATCTCTTTTATCCTTTATATTAGCTGCACTTTCTTCATCTGAGGAGACACCATCTAATTGAAGCATGGATTTCAGCATGTTGGGGGAAGATGGCACAGAGGATGGTATGTGAGAATCTTCATCATTGGAATCTTCATTGCTTGGCTTCTCCTCCATGTTGCCACATCTATTTTTTGCACTTCCTTGCCTGTAGTGACTGCCTTGTCTCTTATGGTGTTGGTGACATTCATGCAAAAGAAGCAAGGGATTTGTTTTGATAAGGCCCTCTGGTGAAGTGCTTTCATTGCAGTCATCCAAGTCTGATGAGTCTCTCCTCCACATCCTTCCACACATAAATCCATTTTGTTTTCCTCTTTTACCTGCAGAATCATGTTTTTTTCCTGAATTCTTTAGATGTAAGTATAAGAAAACAGAGGAAACATAAATTGCTCCAAGAAAAAGTGAAGCAGCAGCAATGGCCACCCATTCACTTGTGGTTAAACCACTACTTCCTCCATTACTCTCATTCCTAATATTGCTACTGAAACCATTCCCAGCTCCAGAATCTGATGCAGTTACTTCTTGCCCATCAAAAGTCACCTCACGAATCCCTATAATGAGAAGATGATTACTTTAAACATTTTTTGCAAATATTATTTAATCACAAAATGAAATCACTTCATTAACTATTGTCATTTTCTTTTTAGTGATCTTTTGTTAAAATATATAATTGCTGTAGAACTGTATGAGAACATGTGCTTATCTAGATTTTTAGCTTTAGCAGTTATAAGACACAATAATAAAATATTGAGATTCTTTGAATCATACATACAAAATAATTTATATTTAGTATAAAACTAAATACAAAAGAATTTTGTGTCAGAATTCTATGATTTTACTTTTGGTTTAGTTTAACTTACAATCTTTTTAAAATGAATAATCAAAGTTGAATATTCAGAAAACTCCAGTAATGATGAAATGTTTTATAAAATAAATGCACATTTGGCTTTAAAGCAACCATCCTTAGTGGTAATTCACTAATCATAGGATATTAAAATTTAGACACTATTACTGCTGAATTATCTCTGAGGTTAGAATCTTTATAGCCAAAATAAGCATCTAGTTCTATTAACCATTTTATGGCTAACAGAGTTTCTGGACATTCAACTTATAACTTTTATTTATAATATTTTATAATTACACAAATAATACATTTATTAAAGGAAGAAATTTCAGTAACTCATTTTCCACTGAACTACTCACATAATAAAAGCTAATTTACTTTTAAGTATTTTGAGAGCAATGGATAGTCTCAGCAAGTCAGGAATTTAATCCTTTACAATGTGATACATTTAATGTTAACAGAATCATGAAAGTTATACCATAGATACCTTGAGAGAGAGAGATTGTTCCAGATACCCTAAAACCAACACACTGTTGAATAAGTTCGGGATAGCCTTGCTTTTGGCAGGAAAGGTGAACAAGAACCATTCTTCCACCCAATAGCTCTCTCATATTCAACTCTCCAAGCCACTGGGAAAAAATTGTTCAATGGTAAATATAATTATTATCTTATATCTGTCATACTTAAGCAAATTCAAGAATTTTTATGGTTTACAGCACTTTCTTCTAAGAAAATATGCACAAGATTGCAATAATCACCCTTGATTAACAGAAGGACTATGCTGCACCTCACAATTTACATTGGAGTGTCACGAAAGAAACTAGTATAGGTGACATAACAAATTAAAAATACTTGACAGTTTAAAATAATATGTGAGTATTTTTAGAAGTGCTGGAATGGCATTCTTATGTGTTCAGGCAAAAAAGTGCAGGCCATACAACATGCTCTCTTGGGTTAAGAAATTGTGGCATATATACAGGGTCATCGAAAAATAATTCTGGGATTTCAATGTTTCATAGATTTGTAAATTCATAACATGTAACAAAGGCATTTATGCTAGAATGTGTAAAAACTCTCAAAGTTTGATGTCTTATCTTAATAGGTCTTGATATAAGCATCATTTGTAGCCCTACAAACATCAAAGCTGTATTTTATTTCTGTCCACTTACGTTGCAGCATGAACAATGTGGATGATCAGTGACTTTAATTACATTATGTAGTAGAATCTTGTACACATACAATCGTAAGCACTTATGCAGCACATTTTGGATGGTGGTCTTTGGTACGTTAAGTTCCACACTCTAACATGCAGTAGACTTTCTAGAGCTCCAAACACAGGGCACTCTGATGTGTTCCTCAGTTTCTTCAGATGTTTTTGGTCTTCCTGTTGATTTCTTCTTTTCAACACTTCCTGTTTCTTTAAATTGGTTAAACCACTGAGTAATTGGTTTGTCAATAGGTGCTTCTGTTCCATATGTATGTCAAAATTCACATTGAATGGCTACAATTGTTTAAACTCAGCAAACCATAGCACACACTGTGTTTTTTCCTGCATGGATGCCATTTTACTGGCTGAATATCACAATGCAATATGGCATGCAGCACTAGCAACACTACCAGCTAGTGGCAAAGTTGGGAATCAAATTTGGAGAGTTTTTACCCATTCTAGCATAAACAGCATAGTTTGAAATCCTGGAATTCTTTTTCGATGACCCTGTGTTTTGTACTTTTGTTCAGTGGCGGAACAAGTAAGCAATGGGCTCTGGGGCAAGAAAGTTTAGTGGGCCCCCATAAGTGACCAGCCATACTGACTTTGGACTATTTAACTTTTTGTATTGATTACTTTCTGTTTGGATTTTTAACAGAGATATGGAGAGTCAATCTAATAGATGCTGGTACTCTAAAGCCCCGGCTGCCCCGGCCTATTTCCGCCACTGCTTTTGTTTTCACATTCATGTTATTAATGATGAATGGACTACATTTATGTGAATTATGTGAATATACAATAGCATGTATGAAACTCAGTGAAAATTTTTTACATATACCAACTCTTATTTTACCATATGACAAAACACCTTGCATATTATTATAAGCATTTTCTTGTTAGGACACATTAATATGATATAATAACATCTCTTGCAAATATATTTATATAAAGAATATTAAGAAATTATTTTTGGAATTAAAACGTTTTACTCATAAATTCCTTCCATAATGGGAAATATAAGGCAAAGAAAGATCTTTTGAGTTGGTCATAAGTAGGGCAGTAGTTTAACAAATAGAGGAGTTTTCCAGAAATTTTTCTTGGTAAAAGTTCTGATTATGAGCTATTTTGAAGTCTCTTTTGAATGAACTTTTCCCAAATCTCTTTTAAAGCATAGACTTAGAACGTTCAATAATTTGTGATCTTATGATAGTGAAGAATTCTGGTACATTATTTAGCAGTATTTATCAGTGGTGGATTTAGGGGGGATTGCAAATGGCATGCCATGGGCCTCTTGACATAAGGGTCCCTGAAAAAAATGTTCTTGTATATAATTTCAGAAATATTAAATGCCTCAATTTAAAAATCAGTGGAGCCTCCCTATGATTCCATAGAAAAATGATCGTTAAGAGGTGTCACACAGGAGGTTAGCCGTTAGGAGCGATTTTACTATATACATATTTAGATTGCAGGGTCACCGACTGCTTAGTACCAGGGGCCCCAGGTGGTGTAAATCCACCACTGGTATTTATACCAGATTTGATTAATTATCTGAACTAATAGATATCTTAAGAGTTGTATATATAAAGCCCTAACAAGATAAAGTTTATTGAGGAATTTTGTGAGAGGTATTTTAAATAATTTTCATATACACTCCAAAGAGACTTTAAATTTAATTGAATTTTGCTCGTTTTTAAAATAAAATATTTCTTAATATACATCTAATGATATTAACTGAAAATGAATAAATTCATAATTTGAGAAATAAAACTGATTTTTAATAATTATGAACTCAAAATTTATGTTTATTCCTATTCCTTTTAATGAAATTATTACAATTACACTAACTTGTAAATATATTTGATCTTTTTCTTCATAGATCCTAAAAGGTGTACTGGACTCTCTGTAGAGTAGAGAACCATGTTGATCCTTCCTATTGATTCCCAATTGGGAATCATGGTCAATTATGGTGTCCATAGTGATGTTTGACAAGTGAACCCATCCATTGCGCATCAGAAAATGAGCTCCAGTCACACTACATTTGGGAGGTTCTTGATCAACCATCTGGTTACTTGAAGAGGAGCCTGATCCATGGAGGGCTGTAAGGTAAATACCCATTTAAACTGTAGCAATAGGAAAATTTTGTTGCAACAATATCAATCTACAACCTATGTCACTGCCATAGCTGGGGTATTTGCCATGGAAACTGCTTGCAAAAAAATGCCAAAACTTCACTTTCCCATAAGTTTTAATTTAATACTCAAATGTTAAGGTCATTTTTGATATAATTGCTATTATTTTTTATTAAAATGCAGGAAAAAATAGATTCTTCACAACTAAGGTGTTTCCTAAAATTTTGCCATAGGTGCCATATCTCCCAGTTACCTCTCTATTCTGTCCCCTTTTTAATAAAAGGCTATGTCTCCCCTTATAGGCTGATTTCCAAAGAAACATAGCCTTATGAAATGGTCTTGTCTGTGTGTATGTGTGTGTGTCTCATACTAACAACTTTTGAACCAATGGATCGATTTTCATGAAACTTGTATGAGGCTCATGCTACCAGGGTCCACCTCCAGGCTATATTTTATTTGGTGAAGATTGAAGTTCCAGGATCGATTACTGGAACTTTTTTTCCTATTTGTTTTAAATAGGAAATCTCAAATCCACCATGCAGAGGTTTTCTTTAATACATGAAAATATCTTAAAATTGTGATATCAGAGTTAGGTTTGTACTTTTCTAAGGGGAAAAGTATGTAGATTCTAATTATTATCACCAAATTTTGATAATTGATCGTATTTCCTTGAATTTCTACTAAAACAGCATTTTTGCATTTTAAATCGCATTTTATCAGATTGTTGCCATGGAAACGATTACTACCAAACTCAGCTTGAGCATAGACGAGTGAACAAATGGGTTATTTTCTTTCCTGCTCGACTACTCTTCAGCAATGGACATGTGATTCAGACATATTAGCGTATAAACAGTAACATTTATTAAATTCGTTAATTTAAAAAAATACATGCAAAATATAATGTCAGTAAGAGATTTTGACATTGCTTTAATATTTTAAAGCTGATAATGCTCTATTAATTTTTATTCCAATTTTTCTCTATCATTGATAAACTATGAACTACAAGTGGTATTTATGGTATGAGAATTCCTTGGAATGACTAACACATCTAAAATATTTCCTGTCAATATAAGTAATCAATTCGGGATGTCAACATTGGGAAACCAGCCTGCATTAGTCCTGGTTAGGACTTTTTGTAATAAAAGGCTATGTTGGTTGGTTGATTGGTCCGTGTCACGCTCTTAGAACGTGAATATCTCAATCAAATATGCAGATATAAACTTAAAATTTGGCAAAGGTAATCTACTCAGATATGAAACTCCTGTGATGAAGGAAAATTTACGAAAAACATCCAGGGTTCGATTTCAGAAGAAGATTTGCATTCCCCATAAGATAACACCTAAAAATCGACTTTTTGACATGCAGGCTTTTCTTCTTTTTAGGATTAAAATAAGAAAGAGCTATCCTTTGATCTTCAGATTTAAACCATTTAAAGAAATAAAAATTATAAGGTTTCTTATTCTGTTTATCTTTTTGTCATCTACAGTTCGAACCCTCATGTTAAACATTTATTTCGCATATTTTGGGAAAATCTTGCCATTTTAACAGGATATTTGCCTTGCCTACCAATTACGTTGTTAAACCTCGAATTCCTATTGTTATTCCAATCCTTATGTGTTTAAGTGTGCTTTTGAAGGCTTTTAATACAAGAAGGAGAGAAAGATG
The DNA here is from genome assembly GCA_028673005.1 of Tanypteryx hageni. Lineage (NCBI taxonomy): Eukaryota > Metazoa > Arthropoda > Insecta > Odonata > Petaluridae > Tanypteryx > Tanypteryx hageni. The sequence goes on from CM054112.1 coordinate 82,706,720, forward strand.
GAGGGAGAGGAAAATGATTTTCTGCAAACAACATTCGTTGCATTAATTATGAGAAGGAATACACCCAAAGAACTAAAATACTATTAAAAAAGATTAAAAATCGCAATAATGAGCTAAATTTAATATTATGAAATAGAAACTATGAAAATCTGAGGAACGTGCTGCACGTTTTAATAAACAAACAGCATGTAAAAAATGTATAGAGTGAAGGATTGGGCGATAGGTTATGGGAGTTAGGTAGAAGAATGGAGATCTTGAGTACAGATTGGAAAATAGAGAGAGAAAGAGGTTTAAAAGACTCTATTAACCAGAAAAATAAAAATAATAGGCCATGTTGTCCACCCATTGTTCTGAGTGTAAAGTTAATAAAACACGAATATCTCAATCAAGGATGCAGATAGAAAATTGAAATTGGCAGAAATTTATATAATGAGGTAATCAGAATTTGTTTATTTTGGGTTGGCATGGTTATTTAAGAAATAAATGTCCGTTTGTGGAGCTATTTTGAGGAGAGATATATTACACTTCCTTCAAATAAAACTAATAAATTTTAATTTAATGAAGCAATATTTTATGTAGGGTTGAAAATTAAATAATATAAAATTCACATTATAGTATGTTTCAGAGTGTTGAATTCTATTCTTGGCCTCATATCCATGCTTAATAAATGCACCATTTTTGTGCTTTAATACGGATCAGACTTTTATACACTGGTATAACACGTAGACTGAATCTGTTAGGTAGATAGAGGAAGAAAAATGGAATGGAACCGAATTTCTAATAGGATTGAAAAATAACATTTTATGACTTTTATTTAAATTTGTTTAAATAAAGCCAATTTTCAGAAAAAAATTCAAAACTACATTAGTTAAAAGAAAATTGCGATCTTATAATATAGTTAAAACTCACTGCAGTTTATGTTAGTACTTATTTCATAGTAAGTTACTACACATTTTTCCTATGATTATAAATTGTCTGTTCTTTCACATTTTATCCTGTTTTCACTCATAACAAGGTATAAAAATGAATTTTTATAACCAACTTTTATATGGCTAATACTTTAATAAGAATAAACTTTATAATATAATTATGATAAACTTTCAGCTTGCATGGGCATAAAAATTTGCAAAAGTGTCAACCTACCACCTGTTGAGTGATGTGGGGATCTCTCTATTTAATATTTTTACAGTTGAGAGAATGGCAGACAGAAGTAGAGAACTCAGTGGCAAATGTAAGAATGTTGGGTATATAAGTAGTAAGAGGTTTGATAGTATCTTTTGTTTCATTAATGGAAATACTAACTTATCCATTCATATAGCTTAAAATCAACATAAATATACTGCTAGTTCAGTGAATTCAGCTTTAGATACTAGTAGGAGTGAAATTGTTGAATATTTCATATTTTAGTCACATAACTTAAATGAGAAAAATAAAAAACCGTTCTTTTCCTAACATCACATCAACCAGTCATATAAAACATTGTATAAACATTGACAAATATAGTTACCTGAAGGATTGCTAAGCTACAACACAACACTTTAAAAGGTTTAATTTAAATTTGTTCAAATTAACATCTTTTACAACAATATTACCTATCTTAAATAGTGAATAAAGACAAAAAGTATTTTTAATAAATAAAAACTTACTATCAATAACAAATACGATAAATAAAAACTTAGAATTATTAGCAGAAATATCCCTTCAAAAACGTAGGAATGCTTGTATCATTACCAATTAAAATAAAGAGACTTATATTAAAAGATTACAGCATTAACAATGACAATAGTTTGTTTAATCTCGTTGCTATGATGCTCGCTTCTCTATCTTACCACGTGAATTCAAGTACACATTTATCGCAGTGCCAAGATCTGGTGGCCACTCTTATGTGATGGTAAGGTAAGGTGAGGTGGTTGGAACCCCGCAAGCAGCTTTGGATTTTTTTCAGATTAGACGGGGTCCAAAACACATATATGTATGTATATATATACATATATATTTATATTAACTTAAGGAAAAGAAAAGGTAGTGATGAGGGTGGCAACAAGATTTTGAAGGAAGCCCAGCAGGCACTCACCAAGTTGAGGACCAAGTTGGCAGGCTGCTGGGGACATCAAAGAGACACACGTAAATAAACACGCACACATATATATATATATATATATATATATATATATATATATATATATATATATATATATATATATATATAAAGTTAATATAAAAGTTAGTAAAAAAGAATATAATAATTCAGTTATCAAGTTATATTCTATACGTTTTAAATAATTATAATTTGTTCAAATGTTTCAAGTAAATTTCTGTAGATTCTTCATACATTATATCTTATTACTTCCAATGTACTCTTATTTTCAGCAAATATTGGGATAAGAATTTGGCCTCCCTGATAATAGATTTTAAACAATATAATTAAAACAAAGATACAACAACACACCTTGACACTTTCCCTTGTGGGGTAAGCCATGCTATATGTCTGCCAATTACCAACCGACCACCTTCCTCCACACACTTCTTTTGCTTCACTTACACTCATACACTGAGTCACACATTTCCTTTTATTCCTCATACTTTTCACGTCCCTTTTTCTCAGTCTCACCAACCACATCCAACCGGGTCTTGCGCGGTCTGCCTCTCCCTCTCTCGCCATTCACTCTTCCTTCATATATTCGTTTGGTGATTCTACTCTCCTCCATTCTTTCTACATGTCCGAATCACCTCAGCAAACCTCTCTCATACAGATCTGTCACACTAGCTTTCATATCACATTCGTTCATCACCCAATTATTCCTTCCTTTGTCCCTCCTAGATTTTCCACAAACTCTTCTCATGTATCCCATCCCAACTGCATTCAAACTACTTTTATGCTTCTCCTGACACACCCATGTTTCACTGCCATACAGCAAGGCAGGCATTAAAACACTCTTGTATACAGACATTTTCGCTTCTTTTGACAACCATTCATTCTTTGCAATCGACCACACACTCCCTGCCGCCTTTCTACCAGCATTCACTCTCCTTTTGATTTCCCCATCTACTCTACCATTTTTACTGAACATTCTACCAAGGTAAAACAAAGATAACTTTCAAAAATGCAGATTTGATTGTGCATGAAAGCCAAACCAGATCATAGCAAATTTGACTGATTTTTCATAAAGAAATCAAATGTCTTTGGAATTATTTGATGATGCTTTAATACGAGAGGGAGGAGAGAGAGAGATAGGAAGAGAGATAGATGGAGCGAGAGGCAGAGGGTGAGAGAGAGAGGGAGTGTGAGACAAAATTAAATGTTCCATAAATTAAAAATATTTTTGGGTATATAACAATTGCATAGCATAATGTATTTCTTTGTCATAAAATTTCTATTCGCCTAAAATTATATTTACTTTCTGGAATACTCAATTATGTGAATTTTATATCCATTGATTACTATTTAGTGCATATAAAACTTAGTTTCATTAATATCTTATTTCAATTTTATTTTACTTAATACTTAATTCACACATAGCCGTCATGTTTGACGGGCAATTATTCTAGTGTAAATATATAAAACTCTACAGTTGTTGTGATAATAGGTCATAGGATGTATAATCCTTATGAAATAAAAAAAGTATTTTACTGTCACTTGTACAGCTGAAAACTGCCAATTGTTAGCTTCATGTATTGATGGAGGATGGAATGGCATTATGTATGGGTCCTTGTTAGATAGGTCTATAGTTGATCCCCAGTTTCTCTTAAAGGCCTTGCTATATCTTTCCATTTGAATGATTAAGCTATATTATATTCTTTACTGCTAAGAAGATTATTCAGTGGATATCTAAATATTTCGAGTAGCTATGAATGAAAAAGTTCCAAAACTGGTATTCACTTTGATAGTAATTTAATAAATAGCAGTAATGCACTCAAGAAGCATAGTGTAAATTACTTGCATTTCTCTCAGAAGATTAAGAAATTTAAATAAAGATTTTTTCCCAGTAAAGTGGTATTCCTAATGGAGTGGCATAACTCTAAATCAGCACTATCTTATTTATTTTTAAAATGTTCTAAATACCACTATAATGAAGTTCTGTCATAGGATTATGGAGTTTAAACTCCAAATATCCTAATTAACCTCTAACCCTAAATATAAATAATAAAATATTCACAAGTTCAGAAGAACGCTTTTAATGTATCATTTAAGACAGGTCTTAGGCAGACCCAAAAAAATCGAGAACCTAAGACAATGGTGTAGAATTGAACAGAGATATTTTCTGTATTTTTATTTTTCATTAATTCCCCTTCAAAACAGAATGGTCTCGTCATTATATGAGAACAGTAGATGAGGAGGTAATTTAAATCTCGGAAAAGATCCACTGTTAGAGACTGTCACATCATCTTTTATGGGATGCATTCCATTCAGAAATTTAGGGAAAGGGTGATGCAAGCCTAGATGATGAATATTGTGATTGTGTGGAAAGAAATTTCGTCGGTGACAACATGAGAGCATCTGTTCCCTGCCATTGTAAATGAAAGATGCAAGAATTTGCCACAATCAAGGAACTGTTGAATAAATCACATGAAGAAATATTGATACAGGTAGTAAGCAGATCCCGCTAAATCAGTTTCAACGTAAATAATATCAAACAATGGATTTTACTTCCCCTCATGTGTAGGTCCTTAAATCACATTAAGAATAATATAAGTTCTTTTCAAACAAACATACCAGCAAGCATGCGAACTTCATTGACAATTAATAGCAAAATTTTGCGAATTTTCCACATGCAATGTTGTTTAAAATTAAATTTATGATATTGAATCCATACTGTTTCGACAAATGAGTTTAATTTTCCACGATTCAATTCCTTGAGCGCATAGTAAAGGTATCTATCTATCTATATAAAACGCAAGTGTTGGTTGAGTGATCACGCTCTAAAAAATCGATATAAAATCGAAACAGAAAATCTAAATTTGGCAGAAATGCTTGATTCACATATTAAAAGTGATTGACTAAAATTATTTGGAAAAACGAACCGGTTAGACTCAAGGGAATTATTTCTATTTCTCATAAGGTAACACGTAAAAAATAGACTTGACAACGTGCAGGCCAATATTATTTTGGAAATTAAAATAAAAAAAACACCCACGATCATCCGATTTAAACTATTTTAAAGAAAAATGAATAGTTACTTTTTATATTCATCTTTTCCCGCCTACAGCTCGAAATCGCTCATATTAAACGTTTAAGTCACATATTGTGGGGAAATATTGCCGTTTTAACGCAAAACTCGAGCTCATATTGTTGTCCCAAAGCTAAATGCCTAAATGTAATATACAAAGACATTTTATAGATATGAAATACATCATAAATAAATAAATTTAGTTAAAAATATAAATTCCGTTTTTTTATTAATTTGAATCCGTCATTTTTGACTGACAGTAGGTATAATAGTATATTAATAATTTGTAATTTATAATTTTTCACGGGTTCGGATATAGCCGAGGACATGATCGTACGTGTTTATCTTTGCTACCGTTGTTGTACGTAAAAGGTAATTAAGTGCTGCCAATGGTCTAATTAAAAATTAAATTTAAAAATAATGAAAAAAAACGGAAAATCTCTATATTCATGTTACTTTTTCCTATGTTACGATCTCTTGTATAATACCATGAAAATTTTTGCGCAAGTGGTTTCAAAGTTCCCTACTGATGTGACTTTAAAAAAAAATTTCTTTCGATGTTTATCAGCTCTTCCCTAGGCTCGGGTCCCTTTCCCATTTCAAATGAAGGGCAGCTTAAAGTTTTTTAATAATCTTTGATTGCGAGCCTAAATTTAAATGCTTAAAGTTAACGAAGTTATCATATAATCGCTGGGTAGAATGAACTTGAAAATTATTTTAAGAAGCGGAAGAACTCAAATGTTTTGTGTCCTTGCCCTGAGAAATGGAATTGCCACGACTTGGCACATTGCTACTGAAATTGAGCCCACCTAAGAAAGTAATACAGCATTACGTGATTTTACAGACTTCATAAGCATATTAGTTTGATTAAATTAGTATATAAAATGATGTCAGATTACTTTTATACAGTCTTAAGTGAAAATAATATAAAAAACGATATTCATATGAGTACTGTTGAAAATTGATTACTTTTCTTCACTAGTAATATCTATTAAGGGATTTTCCTCTCGTGCAGGAAGCACGCTGTAACTTAATAGCCGTAGGAACTTTCTATACCAACTGAGAAGGATCATTTTAGCCTCAAAAATGTTTAATTACATAAGACCATTTTCATTCGATTTGCGGTACTGCGACGTAGCATAACCTAGAGAGGAAGCGGAACGAGTAGGAAGATACGGGAAGGATACGGTCGGCTACTCCCTACTTTGGCGTCCAAGCGGGATACCATATGCCATAGTGATTTCCTTATTCACCGAAAGATGGCACACGAGATGGAACCAGTTTGAAAGTGGGAATCTTAACTTTCCCGCTACTTCTCTTTTTGCCTTATAGTTCATGACCAGCGTCAAAGGGAAAGATGATGTTCAAGGCTCTGTTGGTTGAGCGAGCGTTTATGACTACATGATGCACTGGGAGTGAAGCCACCGTTAGTACATTTTCCTGAAACGGCTCTATGAACATTAATCTTTGGCGCCGTAGAAGATGAGTTTCAGCATTAATACACAATACAAATTCAGTTTAACAGCTCCTCGCCTATTTAAACTATCAATTATCTCATGCGATGACCTCAGTAGCAAGATATTGCGCGAAATCCCATGGAAAAAGTTTTGTAATTATTATATTTCAAGCTTCTTAAGTAGAACTGTTAAACGATATAAGGTTGAGCTAACTAAGTGCGAAAGCGTGTGTGTGCGTGGGTCAGAATTGATCCTCCAGGTTGGGGTTTTTGCAATGCGTTAGTACTCCTTTCACTTAAAAATTCATTGTACTGATAAGAACCCAATGGGAATCGGAACAGTTTGATTGGAATAATCTGTGAAATGAGGCTGATGGTGATAACCTCGTTGTTAGTTAGGCCTTCAAATGTGGCATTTTATTTTCTCATAATTTCAGTTTATCATGAAGATAAATGACAAATTACTTTTATATGGCACTAGCTGAAATTACCCGGCGTTGCTCGAGATTTTAGGTCAAGACCAGTGGCGGCTCGTAGCTAAAATTAGTGGGGGTGCTGCTCCAGAAAATTTTTAGCCTTTGTTTCTCGCCTTCCTCCCCACCCCCCCTCCTATGTGCGCATGCGCACAACAGTCCAACACCACGTCGCTGGCACTGTGAAGCGCACAGTTCCATACAAAGATTTTTGTATCTTTTTCATAAACTGGGGGATGGCTACTGAAGTACTGACATTAAGCTTAAGGAATATATATTGTACTACAAAAATAAAGAAAATAGGACTCATTATATTAAATGTTATCGATAATATCAAGTGGAAATATGGGGTGCTGCAGTTCCGCAGTGCCTATACACGAGCCGCCACTGGTCAAGACAAAAAAATATTGCGGAAGATTTGAGAATCAAAGCAAATAACGAAACCAGGTTAATTTTTATTGTAGTGCTTAATGGTATACAATATTTCTTATCTTTCCATCTTTTGCCCAAATAAATTAATTTTTCCTGCATCCTTTATCGATAAATTTGGCGACTGTTTTTATCAAATTATCATAATAAACTATCGATAGAATCACTTTTAAAATATAGTTATTTCACTCGAATTAAATTCCAGTCGAAGAAACTGCATGATATTATGTGGTGATGAATCTCAAAAACATTAAAACTTGGGCTGGAATTGTAAGCTATAGGGATAAAACCGGTAGAAACACGTTTGAAGATATAACTATTCAAATTTAGATTAACCATATGTTACTCCATGTAATCTGATTTTGTGGGTTAATTTGTCACGTGAATATTTTAAAGTCTAACCTAGGAAACAAAATGAGTTCTCGGACTTTGAAATCGAATTTGGCGATAAAAAGTGTGATGGTATGACATAGAAAGTGTTAATATAATCTAATACGTATAATTGATCCATACAAATGTTCAGTTGAAGAGAAAGCAAAATGTACATATAGATGTTCAAGAGAGGAAGAGTTAACGATTATTGATGTTGCTCTAAATTAAAGAATTGTTATATATGTTTTCCTATTGTACCTGCTGTGATGCATTTAACTTTATTCATTTTCAATGTTAATGAAAAACACATTTCGCTGACTATTAAGTATAGAGAATATGCAGAATACATAAAAAGTTTTTTGAGAAAGAAAGCACTAAAAATTGCCCATTAAAACTGTCTTCAACTTACCTTTTGAAATAATTAGCCAGATTTATAGTTTTTTTTTGGTGATTGTGCTTCTTTGAATGACCTTAGTGTCTCTTTCCTCCCTACTTTAGTTTATATTAGTTATATATTATTTCTTTTAGTTAATATAAGGAATTACGTATTGTTTATAACGGTTGTCACGTAGATTGTTAATTCAACAATACGCTCATTCCCGTGTTATTTAAATGGGAAATAATAAAAGAGAAAAACATTTTTAAATAAAAAATGTAATTCAAATCGCTCTCATTTTGCTTAATATTTTATTGCGGTTAAAATGGCACCTTCCTCTTCCTTCTACGTTCTGTAGTTATTGCGTTATAAATGTACAAACAAACAAACAAATTCTTCTAAATATTTATAGTAGAGATTAAGGGTTATTTCTTGAGGTTTTATATCACTTAAAATCTATCAATAAAATTATACAACGGATGATAAATGGCAATTTTAAATAATATATTCAATATAAAAAACGACTATTTAAAGATTATTTCGGTGAAAATAAGACTTGCGTCAACTTCGTACACTATGTATTCGATTTTCGCTTATGAGAACATATTTCGTCATCAAATTACACCAAAAAAGTCGGAATTGTTATTTTAATTTGAAAAATTATTTTGAGCGTCATGAATAGCAAGAAATGACGAAAGACATCTTGGCGCATTTGGATTGAACCTAAAAGGTGAAATTATATTTATGTAAAAGAGAGAGAAAGATGACCGTAATTTTAATAAATAGATATCCTTGCATTTAGATGTTCAGTCATGATTATAAAATTGCTAATAATCGAATTAGAATCGAGTAAATCATTCACTTCAGCATTCTGCGTAGCATAATTGAAGATTGATTACATATTTTGTGTCAGGCAAGCAAATTTTTTACCAAAATCTCTCACGAAACGATTTAAGCTGAAAAGTAGAATACGTTTAAATAATTAATGACATTATTGCCTTTGAAGAGTTCGTATCACGCAGAGATAAATACTATAACCTCTCCCTGATTGACGGCAGTGTTCAAGTCTCTCTGACATTGTTTCGTTTTTTACAAGTACGAAGCATTTTTTTGGAAAAGAGAGGAGCTTAAAAGCTCAAAAACAAAAAAATGTATCTCAAAGAAACGGAAGTATTTTTGCGAACCATTTTGTTTTACATTTTGAAAGCATCGTTATGTCTCAATTTTTTACCACCCTACATAAAGCATGACATAAAGTCAATGGCTTTAAAACTAGCAAACATCTTTATCCTCTTAGCGTAGTTACATTGTAACGTGCTTCAGTCATAAACGACTTTAAATTTAATTCTAAAAAAATCTTCTATCGGTTGAGATAGAATCATTAGGATCGAGTTGAAATGGGTGATTAGAGATTTTCCTTTCCTCACTTGCTGCCATATTGTGATTTTGTTTTATTTTCTTCGCCAGCATTGATTTTTACAGCAATATGCGCTTTTGAAATAATATCATAAGGTCTTTTTATTGAGAGATCCAACAACCAGTTAACATCGATAAATTCTCCATTTTTACTTATGTGATAATTATTAATGACACTGAATAAAATTACATTAGTTTTATGTATGCTGATATAAGTAATATTTGTACATAAAATTTGCTAAAATGGCGATTTTTTATTAGATATGTATTGTAGGAAGAAATATATCAGACTCTCTGTCACGAGATTACTCGTTCATCGCGAAGAGAAAAATGTTATTCTTAGCGTCAGATATTTTTTTTACTATTTCCTCACAATTAATAATGAATTAGTGACAGCTAAGGTAATGTAAGTCTGGGGCAGGCATATTAAACTATTAATACATTCAGCGGCGTTTAAAATTTCCTCGGATACGACAATTTCTGAAAAATTGTATCTTCGGGAAACCCGTCTGTATATTCTGGAACGGAAGTATTGTGCGTCTTCCCACATATATATTTGACAAGGTCATTGATTCCACATATTCACGGAAGTATTCGGAAGTTGTTATAACTGGAGAGTGGAATGACTGGAGAACGGGACATACCAGAGGAAAGTAAACGGGTGAATATGGGAGGAGGTTAGTTAGGGAGGCGGGGAGGATGGGAGGGCGAGAGGGCAGGGATAGGAGGATGAGTGACCAGATGGGAATCGTGATGCGGTCTGCTCGGACGTGGTCCGCTGCAATGAGATCCGTCACTCAAAATGACGCCATCTCACGGGATAAGCTCGCTCAACGACGCGAGAAAGCCACTGCGCAATTCCACAACAATTAATTGCCTCGGAAAGGAATTTATTCCGAACCGCAAAACGTATTTACGGCGACCGTTGCTCCGATGGTCAGGAAAAATCGAACTTTGTGTTCGAGAGGCGAGAATGAACTAAACCGATTTTTAATTAGATTAGAGGAATTCTCTTTTTCACGTTGATTAATTTTAGGCTGCCTAGGAGACACCAATACGCAATTTCAGTCTACGGCTGTACATCTACCGGCCCTGAAGAGATAAATCAGGTAATTTTTTCTGGAAAATTACATCATCTAAAAATAGGAAACATTCATTATTAATCAATAGGGTATTTTGAGTTTTAATTTCGGTTTAGGTGGCGAAGAACGCGCAAGGATGACGCCCCGAATACCCATCAGCCTAGAACCTGTGCGCCTCAAGCGGCATTTTACGTCTCCGGTATTTTATGTTGAAATAAATAACCTAGTTTGATTTCGAAGTAACGAGTTTTATATCGCACCTTTAACCTTCTTCCACTTTAAATCTCGGTATCATTAGTCAAACGAATTACAGTGGCTGCAACGAAGCTTGGATGACCACAAGCAAAAACAGCAGATCGTGTTCTCAGTTAGTTCGAGCCAATTTTCTCAAATTTTTCAAAAAAAGATCCGTATTTGAATTTATTTTTTATTCTCTATGTTGATGCCACTCAAGTTGTGAATAAAGATGGGTATAGTTAATTATAGCTTTAAAAAGTCGTAAAAATTTATGACCGTACTGTTTCTATTTCAAGGCACATCTGGAGGCAACCGTGCTGATTTTACATGTGTAAATTTATATTATTATATTAGAAAATTTTGTTCCTCGTAAAGCTATACTTGTAAATGTCGAGGAAGTTGTTCAAAATTCGAATTATGCTTCTGGTATATATTCAGAATAACCCAAATATGATTTTAAAGAGAAAGCTATTGAATAGTATATATGTTATAGGCAAATCCCGAAATAAGGTAAATCTAGATATGCCCGGGAAAATCCCGAAGTAGAGTGTATTTCGAGATTTGCCCTGGCATATCTCGACAAGTGTTTGGGCAGATCTAGATATGCCCGGGCAAATATAGATTTGCCCTAATATAATGGTCAAATCCCGAAGTAGATGTCAGATGCGGAGTTTGACCGAGCATATAGCGAAACGCCGACAGGAGTTTGGGGAGATTTAGGTGACCTCAAAGTGTATAGTAGATTCGGGTATACGACAGTTCGGCGCATCCATTTCGGCTCGGGACGATTTGGCGAGGGGAGAGTATGGCGCCAGCTGGATTACACTCGGCACAGTACTAGCAATATTTGACGGGAATGGTGCGATAATAAAAAGATATTACAACTATCAAGCGAATTTGGCTAAGTTGACTTAACTACTGAGACGATAATATTTCAATGAAATGGTAGTATTTTAAAAACAACTTTTTAATTAAAATGCAAGAAAACACGTTAAAAATTGTACTCTCCCAAGTACTTAACCCAACCCGGGGGAGGAAAATGAAACGAACCAAGCCCGCAAACATTTAACCCAACCCGTGGGGGGAAAATGGAACGAGCCAAACCCCGAAACACATGACCCAACCCGGGGGAGGAAAATGAAACGAATCAAACCTCCTACCTCTTAACTCAACCCGGAGGAGGAAAATCGAATGAGCAAAACCCCCAGGCACATAACCCGGGGGAGGAAAATGAAACGAATCAAACCTCTTACCTCCTCTAGGCCTTCGCGACTGGAAGAGGTCGCCATTACCCGACTACGAATAGGTCACTGTTGGTGGACACACAGTTACCTATTGCGATCCGAGGAAGCCCCAGTTTGTGAGACATGTGATACTACACTTACAGTGTCACATATTTTATTGGAATGCATTCAATTCAGAAATGAGAGGGAGAGGGTGCATCTACCTATGAACCTTTCTGTAGCTCTGGGAGATGATCCGCAATTGGTAAATAGAACCATCTCATTTCTGAAAGAGTCCAGAATTTTATCTTTTATATAGTTTTACAAAATTGTTTTTAAATGATTTTAATTATGATAGGATGTGGCCCGTGCATAACTCTCCTATCTATTTTATATAAGTATAAGATTTTAGCGACCATAACGGGTCATTTCACATCCTTGTTTTAATTTTATTTATTTTATTGTCGGTAGACCCTTATACAGCCTCGCCGACCTTTTATTTCACAGATTGTGAGAGGCCCTTTTACAGTCTCTCTCAATCTGGTTTTAATGAATTTATTATTTATTTATTTATGTCATAGATGAGACATGGGGATAGTTTTATTTTATTGTATTTTGTCTCATCCAAAAAATTTGTGTCGTGTGGAACTTTGATATTCCGCAAAAATGAATGAATCATTAGGGTAAGGGTATGGCGATAATAGCCCATGAGGCTGATTCGCCATTCAACACACACACACACACTAAACCCGGAGGAGAAAAATAGAACGAGCCAAACCCCCAGACACATAACCCGGAGGAGGAAAATGGAAAGAACCAAATCCCCAACCCGGAGGAGGAAAATGGAACGAACCAACCACTAACCACTTAACCCAACCCGGGGAAGGAAAATGGAACGAATCAAACCACCAAACACATAAAATAACCTGGAGGAGGAAAATACAACGAACCAAACTCCCAACCACTTAACCCAACCTGGGGAGGAAAATGGAACGAATGAAACCACCAAACAAATAAAAGAACCTGGAGGAGGAAAATACAACGAACCAAACCCCCAACCACATAAACTAGCTCGCGGAGGAAAATGGAACCAACTCAACCTGGGGCGCCGAATCGTACCGGCACCGATTTTTCCCGTCGCCGAATTGTCCCATCGTCGAATTGTACCGTCGCCAAAATGTCACAGCGCCGAAATGGTCGCGAAAAATTGTCCCATTCCGGTAGATTCTGGGTTGGGTTTGGTTTGGTTGGATTGGTAACTCGTTCCTTGTATTGATTCGTATTTTGTAGATAGTTTTATCATTAAATGACTTAATAAGAACTGAAGATGGTCCCTCCTTATAGCGGGTGCATAATGTACGCAATGGTCGCTGACGGCTGTCAATGCTTTTGCAAAATGACCGTTTAACTTTCTCTACGTTATCATGAATAACGGCATCCGAATCATTACGCAGGGAAGGTATGTTAGGGCCTCTACCTACGACCTCTGTCATATAGGACCAAAACGCTTTAGGGTCCTCCTTCAAATAATTATTTAATACCTTATTCCGGAAGTTAGTAAAAGCCTCGTGCATAGTATTTCTCGCTTTGGCGCGGGATTCCTTATATGTCTGAACTTTAGTTGCTCTATACTCATCGGATGATGTAGACAACATATTTTTTATTTTCGCGTGGCTTATTCTCTGACGCTTAAGCGCACTACTAACTTGCTTATTGTACCAACGTGACTCTTTATTGTCGATCTTCAATTTAATTGGAATGTACTTATCGATGCTCTCTAGCTTTTTAACCTGATCGTTCGGTCATATCACGGAAGCCAGGTAGTATTTCTCGTAAGCGCGACCTGAAGCTTGAAAAGTTTGCCTTAGCAAATATATAAAACTTTCTTTGAGGCTTAGGGTGCCTATCGATTTTCAACTTACATTCTGCATATACGGCCTGATGATCACTTATCCCATCTTCAATGGTGACTTTGTTTATTCTTTCTGGGACGTTATTTGCTAATAAATCTAATATGTTTCCCGATCGCGTTGGCTTTCTGACTAATTGAAGGAGAGAGTGCTCGCAGAATGTTTCGATTAATGCCTCACAGGATTCGCGTTCTTTACCTCTAGATTCGAAACATAGATTTTCCCAATCAATTGAGTGTAAGTTAAAGTCACCACCGACTATAACGATACCATCTTGATTTATCAGTCTAAGCTTTGATAATTGTTTCTCGAGACTTAAAATACAATCTACACCAGCGTTAGGTGTCCTGTAAAACGAGCATATGAATACCTTTTTGGAGCCATCTTTACCTATGCGGCACCAAACACTCTCGATATCCTCGTCACTTATCGGAATCTCACTGCTATCGTACTTATCGCTAACCGCTATGAAAACTCCCCCGCCCGATCTATTAGCGCGATCTTTTCTATAGACACGATAGTCTCTAGGAAATATCTCCTGACTCTGAATCTCATCCGTTAACCAACTTTCTGTGCCTATCACGACGTCGGCCTGCAGACTGCGAATAAGATGCTCGAACTGTGCAATTTTCCTACGGATGCTGCGACAGTTCAGTACGACGACGTTTAATTTCTCACTATCACTTCGCATACTAATCTCACCCTTGACTTTCTCTTCCACTCTAAAACTACATGCGCTCCCACCACAATCACTCCCACGATTGTTTGGCATCACACCAAAATTGGAATTGTGACCCGTCGCACCCTTTACGGAACATTCTATCAACGACCTATCGCGAAATTGGTGCTGCATGTTACTATGAACTTCCTCCTTATCTCTCGTATTACGTGCATTTACCTCACGCTCGGGGTATGTTCTATAATTAGATAATCTATCGTGATTCTTATTTTCTACGAACGCATCGATTATCCTCTTACCCAAAACTGACCTACACCCTGCCCTACTCTCTAGCCTAAAAAATCCCTGCTGTGCTCAGTAATTCTATGCGGTACTCTGTACCGATTCGGGCGTGTAGTGAACATCAGAGTGATCCAGTGGTGCCCTGCAAGATGCGATATTCGGTCGTAGGTCGACGAAGTCCATTCCCAAGTCCCGACAGAAATTCCACAGCTTTCGGTTCAGACCGTCAACCATACTCCAAACCTCAGAACCGCGGTCAGTCCTGGGGACCTATACTGCAGACAGTAGGCCGCACATCGGAATCCGACTCCTCTCGGACACGAGCAACCTCAGAGGCCAAGTCTTTAAAAGAACTTAAAATCTCCTCGGACCCGCGCTTCGAGGCGTCGTTAGTCCCAACACGGGTCACCACCCGCAGCCGAGAGCAACCTGTCGCCACTACCGCTTTTCACCGTGCTGGTCACTTGCGGCACCGTGCCTCCTGATATACATCTGGAGAAGACCCGCTCTTCAACTCCCTCCCGGCGGGCATTGGATAACAGGGGTGCCACCACACGCCGAACGTTAGAGCTACCTAACACTAACAACCCACCCTTCCCAAAGCGACTCCCCTTGGGCCCGGCCTCCATCAAAGAGACGGGAGTGGATACGGGCGCAATGGCCGTGGAGTCGTCCTCCGACAGCACCTCGAACCTATTACTGACAGGAAGAGGGTCCGCCGAAGCATTCCCAACTCTCTGCCTCCGCAGCACCACCCCACGATCTCCCAGCCCGAGGACCCTCAGCCCGCGGTAAGGAGTCAGAGGCAACCCCGATCGCTCTACCGGCTACCGCACCCAGGCGAACCCGAGCTGCCAACTTGGCGCGGCGAGTTTTCAGGGATGACCCCGCACCCCCCACACGAACCGAGTCTCCCTCGGACCTTTCCACCCTCTGAAGGAGGTCCGCAACCACCCTCTCCAGCTCCGTGATTCGAGCCCTCATGGCCTCGCAACCAGCGGCGCACGAGAAGGAGGAAACGGGAGTCCTCGGTGAAGCCATCATAAACTCTTACTTAATTTATATACTAACGTAAAAGAGTTACAATATAAAAACAAAAGCTGAGATGTGATAAGCCTAAAGAATTTGGTCTGTTTTAAAGCGGGGACGCTCTTCGTGAAGCGTAGGAGGAAGGGTCAAACGCAGGTATAAAGTGAAAGGCGTAAAGACACAAGCAAGGTTAAATCACGCACCGGAGATGATAGTACACAACAGCGAAAATATATAAATACTATGGAGCGTAAAAATAAAACAACCTTACAAATGTAACGAGAATATGCTAATACATAATAACTACTATGATATAAATATTATTTTCTAAAGGGGAGAATGAAATTTCTAACAAAAAACTACGAGACTAAAGAGTTAACTATTACGGTAGAGAAAATAAAAACTATAACTTAGATGGTATAAAAAAACTAATTATGTAACTTAAACGAATGTCAAATAAAATTTACCGAAGGATAACAATAGAATAAAGTAAATTGTTAGTTTTACTTAGCACTACAGCTACAACTACTCTTATGCTACTGCTACTCTAGTCGCTCGAAAAATTCGTAGGAGCCCGCAGGAGCAAGTGAAAGGCACATCTGTTCACTTCAACAACCAGGTGAAAGAGGAAAGGATATGAGTCCCATGACATCGAGATTTGCTCAAGACGAGTTGGTCACATCGCGAATTGCCCGGAAAAATCCCGAAAAATGCATTTTATAAAAACATATCGAGATTTGTGGAAAATACCTAGGCATATCTAGATTTGCCCGGGCAAATCTAGATGTGCCCGCATTTCGAAATTTTTCCCGTAACATATATATTATGTTATGCTATGCTATGATATTTTACATACTCAAAATTAATCGATTAATTTAAGTGAATGAAAATAATGGAATAATTATTATTTCATTAGAGTATTTCTTAATTCATTAAAATGAGCTGTCAAATATGGATGTCATTTTAATAGTTAACTAGAGATTCAAATATCACTATATAGAAACTTAAATGCAACTTATTTAACTTATAAACATATATGATGGGAACAAAATATTCAATAACAGTCTTAATATTTTGACACAATGCGATACGATAAATATTTGCAATTATTAAAAATTTCAATTTTGATACAGTGAACGTGCACCATAGAAATAGTTGACTTGCGTGTCAATATTTGACTCGAAAAGTTATTCTTACTCGTAAACTTAATAATTCAAGATAATGAAGGAAAGTGTCACTTTTGCGGCAGCGCAGAAATGAAACTGACCAGATGAAGAGGTTTGCGAGGAAATCCACTAACAGCGATTTAAAATGTTTTCGTGCTGTTTATGTTAGACCGCATTCTCTGGCCTAATGGCAGATGTCTACTGATGAGGTAAACGAACAGGATCTCTCTGCGCAAGCAGTTATAGCTGCTGGCAGTATTGCATAGTTTGTTCTTGCTTAATGGAAAAAGCGAATATTCCATTTTCTTAAATAAGTCTGCCTTCATGGGTTAAGTCCAACGAGCACGACATAATCCGTTGAAAACTTTTCGCTCTATATTTTTAGAAGAATTTTCATAATACATCAATAAAGTAATTTTTTGAGTCATCTATCTAGAAAACTTTAGTAACGCATTTATATCGTTGATTTTCTTCTTAACTACCATATAATTTATTTTTTCTGTATGCATTCCTTAGTAAAGTAAAATATTTTATTAAGATGGTTTAATTAAGATGCTATTTTTCATAAAATTAGTCAATCATTTTTATTTTTTGAATTTGGTTGAATGCAGTGATACAAAAGTAGCATTCATATATTTACTATATATACGATGTAAATTTACCCATTTACAACGAATATAACTATTGGGACACAATAAGTATCCCTTAGCTTTTTTTATCCCTCCTTTTTTATTTACTATTTCCTCGACCGCATTTTTCCTCACCCTTCATTCTTCGCTCTCCCTCCTGCTATCACCTACACCCTATTTATATGCCTTCCTCCCGCTGTCCCGTTCTCTCTCTGTCCTCTCCCTCATTACCATTCTCTCCCGTTCCTCTCCCTTCTTTGGTCTTCATCCATCTGCTTCTCCCATTCCTTCCCTATCTCTTCATCATTCCAGTACCATCTTCCAATCTTCCTTTACTCCTTTACCCCTTTGGGTCATCGAACCCTAACACTATTAAATACTAAGCGGGTTTCACTTGGTGGCTTCATTCTCTATTTCGGAGGTAATGGATCTTCTGGATTCTTTCCGTCTCCTCAAACACTCCACATTGTATTTCCATTTGTCCTCATCTTCTATTTATCCCAAAAATATCGAGTGAGGATTCTGACATGTTATTTATCGGGAAATATCTGTTATATTTAGTGTATATACTTATTTTTTCATTGGACTCATATCTATATACATTTACCTAAATGTGTTCTTTAAATATCGCATTCTCGTAGCCCTTTGCTCTCTCTGCTCTTAGAAAATCTGTATTTTCCTGTAAAGACATCGATTCACTGTGGATTTATTTTATTCTGAAATTAGACTTTAAATTACTGTAGCCTTTCAGAACTGAATTATATCGTATCTTGGAACAGTAGCCTTATTCTATTTTTCACAAATAGTTAACTTTGCAAGATTTAAATGGCTGCAAAAATCCCTTTGATTTACATTGAAGATGGACATAATCATGTACAATGCGTTTGAAATAATATTTGGTATCATGTTTTCGTAGAAAATGGAATTGGCCTGAAGGGGCTAATTTAGATATTAGTGTTAAAAAATCTCCTAACGATGAATAACCATTAATGACGGTTGATTTTTAACCAAAGTCTGCATTTAGTTTATGCAACTTTTTATGGTTTATTGAGCTGCCTTATTTTCTAAGTGGATGTAGTTAGTCATTAGGACTATTAAATTAAAATTTTAACATTAATTTATTTGAAGAAGGAATAAATCCTACGAACCGCTAGTTGAAATGTTTAGTAAGTTTGTTATTTATTGAGTAGAAGTATAGTTTTAATTAAAACTGTATATGGAGATATTGCACTGGTGGTGTAGTGGTTAGCGTGTCGGCTTTCTATTGCAAAGTTCGGGGGTTCAAACCCCTCGAATGCAGGTTTTATTTATATTAAAAAAAGAAAAAAAAAACTATCATCAGTGCCTGGCAGTAGGCAGCAGTACTGTCAGTAAGGTATAGAGCCGAAAACAAATGATGTTGGTTGGGTCTATATCCAATACAGCTGTAGGCGTGATCAGGACGATTTGAACGGCTACAGTACTGCGATGTGGAAAGCAAGAGGGAAACTACCACATTACAATCCCTAGTAAAGATTATATGGTTGGACAATATGAGTTCTCTCGAGGTAAAACAATCCGGAGGTAAAATAGTCCCCCAATCGGATCTCCGGGCGGGGACTGCCTTGAGGAAAACATTTGTCGAAAGTAAATTACGAATAGGGACTTGGAACGTAAGAACTATGAGAAAGGCAGGAAAGCTAGAGAACTTGAAAGAAGAAATGAGAAGAAATAGAGTTGACATTATAGGGCTAAGCGAAACTAGATGGGAGGGAGAAGGACAGTTCGACTCGGAAGAATTCACGGTAGTTTATTCTGGAGGAAATAGTGGGGAAAGGGGAGTAGCTCTGGTACTTAGGAAAGATATGATGAAAAGCGTGACAAAGATAATAGCAACGAACGATAGACTGATGGCAATAAAGCTAAAAGCAGTCCCAGTGGACATGCTGATAATCCAGGTATATATGCCAACGTCAGCTCATGACGATGAAGAAATAGATGAGATCTATGAGCAAATTAATGAAATTTACGAAGAAGACGGAAGAGGAAAGGTAAACTGCATAATAATGGGAGATTGGAACAGCATAGTCGGAGAAGGACAGGAAGAAAATGTTGTCGGGCAATACGGACTTGGGAAGAGAAATCGAGGAGGGGAGAAACTCGTAGAATTCTGCATCAATAATGACCTTGTAGTGACTAATACATGGTTCAAAAACCATAAACGAAGGTTATACACATGGAAAAGCCCAGGAGATAGAATGAGATGCCAAATAGATTACATCCTTGTAAAACAAAGATTTAGGAACAGCATAAAGAACGCCAAGGCATTGCAAGGAGCAGACATTGATTCAGATCACAGCCTTCTAATACTTGACGTGAGTACAAAGCTCAAACAAATAAGAAAAACGAGAAGAGAAAGACAGACCTGGGACCTAGAAAAACTGAAAGAAAGGCAGGATGTAGTCAGCATGAAGTTGGAAGATAACCTAAGAAAGTTGGAAAACAAACCGAAGACCGTCGATATAGAATGGGATGAAATTAAAACCAGTATCAAGGATACCTTGGATAAAGAGATTGGAAAACAAGAGAAGAAAATCAGAAAACCATGGATCACGAAGGAAATGCTGGAGAAAATGGATGAGAGACGAAAATGGAAAAACGTTAACAGTGAAGAAGGTAGAGCCAACTATAGGCGTATAAACAATGAGTTGAGAAGGGTAACAGATAAAGCTAGAGAAAATTGGCTAAAAGGAAAATGTGATGAAATAGAACAAATGGAGAAATTAGGACGGTACGATATGATGTACGCTAGGGCACTGGAATTAGAAGATAAGAAGTCTAATGGAATTTGTGGTAAAGGAATTATGAATACGGATGGGAAGATAGTCTCAGAAACAAAGGATGTAGCACAGGTATGGGAAGAATACATTAAGGAATTATACGGCAAACAGGCAGGAGAGGGGAAAATAGAACTGGAAAATGAGGAAAACATTGAAGAAGATAACTTAGGACCAAGTATTATGGAGAGCGAAGTAGAAAAAGCGATAGTGGAACTTAAGAAGGGGAAAGCCACGGGCAGCGATGGAATACCGGCTGAGATACTTAAAGTCATAGGATCAGAAGGACTAAAAGCGATCACGAAATTAATTAATAAGATTTACGACACGGGAGAGTGGCCTCAGGATTTCCTAGAAGTAACAATGATCCCTCTAAAGAAGAAGCCAAAGGCAATGCAGTGTAAAGATTACAGAACTATAAGCCTTCTGTCACACACATCGAAGATCATCACGAGGATTCTTAATAAAAGGCTGGAGAAAAAGGCAGAAGAAATAATAGGGGAAGATCAATTCGGTTTCAGAAAAGGACGAGGAACTAGAGATGCTATAGGAGTAGTTAGAATCATATCAGAAAGGGCAATAGAATACAGTCAAGATATCTGCGCATGTTTCGTAGACTGGCAGAAGGCCTTTGATAGAGTAAATTGGGTAAAGTTGATGAAGATATTAAAGGATATAGGTGTAGACTGGAAAGACAGGAGACTGATTAGGAATCTATATGAGAATCAAGTTGTAAAGGTCAGGTTTGAGAATGTGGACACCTGCGGAATAAATATCGGTAGAGGAGTAAGACAAGGATGCTGCCTATCGCCAACCCTATTCAATATATATGGAGAAAGTCTAATGCAAGAAGCTTTAGAAGGCACAGGGGATTTCAAAATTGGAGGAAGGATTATAAGAACAGTAAAATACGCAGATGATCAAATACTTCTAGCAAGAAAGGAAGAGGAGCTACAAAAAATGATAAATAGACTAGTGATAACAGGTAGAAAATATGGTATGGAAATAAATACAGAAAAATCCAAGGTCATTCGAATATCGGGTAAAGATGAGAATCTGAACATAACTATTGGGGGAAAGCCATTAGAACAAGTTTCAGAATATAAATACCTTGGAAGTATCATAACACGAGAGGCAAAATGTACGGATGAGATAAAAACTAGAATAGGAAAAGCAATAGCGGCTTTCAGGAGAAAGAAACAACTACTTACAGGGAATATAAGGGAAGATATCCGCAAGAAGTTGATAAAATGCTACGTATGGAGTATAGCATTGTATGGGGCAGAAACATGGACGCTAAGGAAAAATGACATCAAATACTTGGAAAGCTTTGAAATGTGGACTTGGAGGAGAATGCTGAAGATAAAATGGACAGATAGGATGAAAAACGATGAAGTGCTACGAAGAATAGGAGAGAAGCGAATGATTATACAGACTATCAGAAAGAGGAAGGCTAACTGGGTTGGACATTACCTGAGGAGAGAGAGTATGATTAAAGACGTGTTAGAAGGAAAACTAGATGGGAAAAGGGAAAGAGGTAGGAAAAGGTTTCAGCTGATAGACGATCTGAAAGGTAAAGAGAGTTATCAAGATATAAAGAGGACAGCGGAAAATAGGAGTATATGGAGAACCAGGTTTAACCATGAATAATCACGGACCTGTCTACGGACAGACTACCTATGATGATGATGGAGATATTTAATAGAAATTGTATTTGTGCATAATATTGGTAAATTAGTTATATTGGTAGTTTTAGAGAAGATTCCATATTATTCTAACTATCGCCTTGTTTGCTTTTCATGAAAATCTTATTACTTTCCCGAAACACTGAATGTCTTCGTTCCCTTTTTCCTTAACGTTTTTTATAAAACAATGTTATTTTATTTTATTCCAAATTACGTGAAATAAAATGTGCTATTTTTTTAGTACTTTTCTTCCGAACGTATATTTTCACTTTTGCATTTTCTGAACTCATCGACCTTTTTTACCTAATAAATAATGCAGTCTTGATTCATGTATTCTTCAGCTCAGGTGCCAAATTTCAAAGGGATCGTAAATAATTAAAAAATGTTTACCGTCGAACGCATTTCTTTCCCTGGTAAACTTTTTCAGGAGAATAATTCTAGATCAATCCAAGTAATTAAAAAAAGGGTCCAGTTTCGAAATAAGAAAATGTTACCAGGCGTGTCCTGCTGTGATAATGTGACATCAGTTTTTTCCAGCCGAGTGCCAGAAGATCGCATTAAGGTATGAAATTCCAGTGCCGCCCATGGAGTATAACGGGTGTGTCAGAGCTGACACTCGTAGAAAAGATTCCTAGCTCAGAGAAATGTCAAAAATGTTTCGATGGCCAAAATTACTGGTTTGCCGGTGAAAGGTGAGGAGAGATGCCGCAGAGCAACGCTTGTAGGCAATGACCCGTGTCAAGTACTTATTTCAATTCATACGTTTCTTTTTGGATTTTTCGACCGGCTGATTTTCAGCGATTGGAAAAATGGCTGTTTTTAGTGCTTTTCGTCAATGTTGAAAAGCACTATTATCTTCGTGATGTCCCGTCCGTCTGTACGCATATATCAGGGAAGAATTAGCTTAATTGATTTCAGCCAAATGTAATACATAGAATCTTCACATAAATATAGGACCAAAATGGCATATTTCGACCATATCGACTCCGCAGGGGTGCCACAATTGCAAAATTAAACTTTTCAGTAATAATGAATTTGGAAGGAATTGGCAAAACCGATTTTCAACAAAATTTAGAATGCAGAAGGTGTGAAACATTATAAATCAAAATCAATATTTTAAATGTAGATATGGAAAACAGGGCTGCCACAACACAAGTAATAAAAAATTTCTTTTTACAAGTATTTGTGTTGAACTGTTCACATCAATTTTAACCAAATTTAAAAATTTTAATGTGGACATATATACAAAACCATAGTAGCATATTTGGAACGGATCAACCAAACCAAACAAATTAAATTTTTTCAGTAATTACGGATTTGGAAGGAATTGCCTTAACAGATTTAAACTAAATTCTCTATATAAGATTTGTACAAGATACCGTAACGAAACCAAGACGTTTAAAGGGGAGAAATTGAGCAGGGCTACCATAATGAAATGTAAAATTATATATTTGGACGTATTTATAGAGAATAAGCAGCATGAATTTTAATCCAATATGGTACATATAATCTTCATATAAATAAATAACCAAAATAGCATATTTTATCCCGGTCGAATAAACAGGGCTATCATAATATCAAGGTTAGAATGTTTCTGTAACTATGAGTTTGGAAGTGCAATCTGTTATCGAAATTTGAATCTGCAATGAGAATTCCGTTTTAAATAGCAGGACGTTTCCCAAATAAGAGAAAGTCAGCCGTTTGTTTATCCTGCAATGAGTTTGCGTGCGTAAGCAGGTAGATGAAAAAAGAAGTAACTAAAAAGGACAAATAATAACTTATAATCTTTGAAGAGCGCAATTTTTCATTCAAGATGCTTATTTATATCTTTAAATTGTACAATTCACTAATGATATTGTTAAACTCTTTCCGCTGTAGAATTCTTTTTGTTATGTCCAATAGTTTTCTAATTTCATATTATACTAACAATCTTGTTTTTATTTTTATAAAAAGAAAGAAAAGGCAATTATAGTATGTAATAAAGAATCTTTAAAATAAAAATTTGTTTCAGATTCCCTTAAAAAAACTATTCCAACCTTTACCCTGCACGGATAAAATGTTCTATTTGTATGAACATGATGGCTACTGAGAGCCGTTTCTCCTACTGTATTTCGTGTACTTTCAATTTTTCCGTTTAGGTGCAGGTGTATTGCATTTCCTTTCCCTGTTGATCCCAATCATATTTGTAGAGAATAGCTGAGAATAAATTTTAAACTTTGCAGGAATATAATTTGAAAATTAAATCTTTTGTGCATCTATTTAAAGTTGGTAGGCATTTTTTAAAAATTAAATTGAAAAGTAATTACAAAATTCATAAAAACATTGTTTCACAAACTTAGTTATCTTGAGAAATGCTTTAACAGGATATTTTTATACATAATTGCATAGTTATTATAGGTAATCCAAAAAGCAGTAACAGTTATGTTCTTTTTCACTCAGTAAGAATGATAAATCAAATATTCAGATTAACTTTGAGGATTTTTATTGTTATGGTTTTTATTCATAGACTTATTGTGTGGATTTAATGACTTTTTGCTAAGACTAAAAAATTGAAAAAAAAATGTTTCGCCCGCTCGCCAACATAGCAGTTCATTTAAAATACAAAATCATTTGCTCCTGTAATTTTTTAGCAATTTTCTACGAGTATTTGTTAGAAAATATAAAATAGTATAATTTGAATGCCTTTCAAGACGAAATGACTGATCTCTCATAGGTTGAATTAGAAGAAAGATCAAGAGGGACAGTCAGTGGCGGATAAATGGGGGGGACGATGGGGGCCCTCACCCCCCCCCCTCTTGGAGGATCCAATTGCCCTCTATTGGGCGTATTCTTAAATTCAATCCGCGCAAACTTCCTTGTTTCTACATCGAAGATTAAGTCTGCATGGCAAGGGATAGAAGGATTCTGACAAGGGTAGAGATTTAAAAAATATAGGGTCGTCGGTTGTGGCAGATTCAAGAGGGGGAGGGGAAATTAGGACGATTGCCCCTCCCTCCTCCCCTTGGGAAGTTTCCGGATCCACCCTTGGGGACAGTGAAAGATTTCCTACAATCTGGGCCATTATTGTGCTTACCGTCAATCCTGATCATTGCACTGGGGTGAATCTTTTGTCCCTTGAGAGGTAGAAAAACTAAGGGAATTTTCTGTGTTGCTATAGAGTTGTCGTTCCCGGCGGAGCTCACGAAGCTGGCTAAGGAACATTCTGAAAATTATAAATAAATTCATAATAAAAAATGTATCACGATAAGTAATTTTCAGTAATCAGTTATCAGTTTATGTAAGAACATGGAGTCTAACAAGACCAACTTTCACAGAAAAAGAATTTTTCTCCACATAAAAACTTTATTTGAATTTTTAGGGTGTGAGTGCAAAGTAAAAATTTCTAAATATACTGCGAAGAAACAAATAAATATCCAATTAAGTTCTAGCACAATTAATTTAATGATTATGACATTTTCCATTTATACCTTTATAATTTTGTGAAATTCTTTAATTAATTGTGCTCAGCCTTGACACAAATGTTATTATGCCCAATTAACAGCGTTGTGGTATCTATTACTAATAGGCTTTATTTTTCATGTTTTGGTTATCTATCTAACTTTTTCAAATGAATTTTATTTATTTTTATCTTGATGCCTTCAATTTTTGAAGTGAGCTTTTGATATAAAATATTTTATCTTTGCGTTACGTTATTTTTTGTTTAAAACGTGATAGGTCCGATTTAACTGTTAGCTAATTATTAAACGTTTAATATTAGACAAATTAAGAACTTTTACGTATTAAACCACGCACATATAAAGAGATATTTTTATGAAAATAGGATTTGTGAATTTTATATTGAGAACAAGACATCAACGCTTTCGTATCGTTTTTACGCTCATTTCTGTTTCGATCGAAATGAATGACGCGTGCCAAATGCCTGAAAAATTCGCCCTATTTTTCTCCGTGGAGAAGAATATTTTTGGACAGTGAGTGTTCTTGATTCGGTGCCGGAACAAGTAGTCGGGAATGGAGAGGCTGAACGATGTTGTGGAGAGGACAGAAAAGTTGTCTCGTTGATAGCTTAAGGAGGGAAAAGGTGTGAGTATACCTCTTTCCCTTGGATCGACCCTCGTCACTGTTTTCAAAGCAGGAACTTTCGGTTCTCCATTCACATCTTACCATCTTGTCCGTGGAATTGGACCAGTCTGAGGACTTATTACGCACGGGATTCCTGAGCAAAAACTTGAACTTGGGTGACGACGGTTACACGTATCGAAGATACCTCCTGTTTTTTCTCCTTTGAATCAAGTTACGCAGTGTGTATATTTTTTTCTTCCCTTAATGGAAGAAGTTCTCATTTGGTCGTTTATTTAATATGACTGAAAAATGGCGTTTTGTTTCAACATTAGATAGTATTAAGGTAATAACCGATGTTAAAAGTATGACGCACAGTATCATGGGCTTAATGGGAACAAATATAGTTGGCCGTAAGCTATTTTTATCTTAGGTAAATTATGTTTTTTATGTTGGGTAAATTGACCCGTTTCGGAAACGCGGAAGAGTACCTTATCTTCAGAAAGACCATAAATATACGATACTGTGAATACTGTTTCTAATTAACATGCTTAAGAGAAAAAATCGTCTGAGATAAGGAAAACATTTGGTCTTCGATTTTATTTTTTATATTGGTCACAAGATCGATGTGTCTACGTGACTAGTTTTTGTTTGTATGCCACGGCATAGTTTATGAAACACGCTAAGTGGGCGGCGATGGCCGCATAAGACCTGCTGCACCAGATATATTTATCTTCAGTTTTGAATGCCAATAAAATGGTGACGAAAGGGTTGGAACCGGCTTTCTGTGCCCCAAATTTTCTCGAACCTATCTTTTCATGTTCTCTTCCGTTGTAGATACCGACCATCCAGTATTATTGTGTTTTCCTATTATTCCTGGGTTTCTCTCAGGATCCCCACTTCCGGCTCAATCACAACAATTTTCTACGGACGATTATGGGTCCTTGGCCGTTATTTCTGCGAACCCGAAAACTGAGAAGCGACTTTTGTTTCTTTCTTTCTTGTATCTCTGCCGCGTGGCGATTTATATATTTCC
The DNA here is from genome assembly GCA_028673005.1 of Tanypteryx hageni. NCBI lineage: Eukaryota > Metazoa > Arthropoda > Insecta > Odonata > Petaluridae > Tanypteryx > Tanypteryx hageni. The sequence goes on from CM054112.1 coordinate 82,734,240, forward strand.
TGGCGAATGAAACAAGGCATGGCGACAGATAGGTGGATGTACTTAGCCGTTTTCCCGCATACGTTTACATAACTTTTGCCAAATAAAATTTACTCGGGTGTTGGATGGAACAAGTTTGATTTTTTTATTTTTTGGGAGTCGTACAAATTCAAATGACATTATTAATTTGTAGTCATGGAATCGGTTTTAAATACAGCGGAACTAAGCATACGTAAATCACAAAACTTACAGGAGAGAAATAAATTCCCGTAAAAGATTATTTATTGCATATGATGGAGTAAAAATGCTAATTAAGAAGTGAAATGTTTTTTAGAAGTTGGTGAGGCTTTAGTGGGGTCAACACTCAACAGGACGTGTAAAATATGGACTTATCAATAATGGCAATCGCTAAATAATCCGTAAGATTATTTCAGCTTTCTATCTGTGGAAAAAATGAAAAATTTTCAAATGCCCGGATTTCCATACTGGGAATAGTTTTAAATTTATCCGTCTTGCTTGATAATTAGCCTGGTATGTATGAGTAACGAGTATGTTCGAAAACTCGGCGAAGGATTCAATAGTAGAGTGAAAATCAAAGTACTCCCTACATCTCATAAAAGAAAGCACTAAAAATAAACGTTGAAACCTATTGATTTCTGAGACATTAAACTCCCAAGAAATTCATTTTATGAGAAAAATATCCCCGCGTCTATGGTAACTTAAATGAAGTTTATGCGAATTCCAGAGAAAGCAATAGAAATTTTCGCGTAAAAACGCTAAGAAGCCGTAAACGGTACAATAGATATGAAAAATAAACATGCGCGGGATTAAAGACGACAGTAAAGCAGGTGTTAATTTCTGCAAGTAATTGGATGACGTTGCGACTTATTCTTCGATCAAGATTCCGTCAAAGACGATCCCTCAAAACATCGTGGCTGCTTTCAATTCCACCTGAGCTGCTCAGACTGGATCAAGGCCCAGAGCTCGGACATTATCGCCAGCCATTAAAATAGACAGGTTACCGTTATCACGAGAAAATACTACGTAAAATCTTGAATCGTTTAAGATTAATTTTTTGCACCCCTCCTAATGTTACGGAGGGATCAAGTGTCAGCGTTCTCATAAGCAATTACAACATTTTTTTAAAACAAATGTCATTATGCCTAAATTATATAAATATTATCAATTATATATTATATAGTATATGTATCCATCTAAGAATATCAGCAATGATTATATAAAATATGATCATGATAAGGTATATTTTTTGTTTATTTCTGTCATATATATTGATCTCAAAATTTATCCCGTTTCTATTTCTGTTCCTCAATTATCACCTAAAGCAACAGTTTTTGCTGCTAAGACAGCATACAGGTTTGTCTAAGATTTTTTTAATGATTGGGTCTCGAGCATCAAATAAAAATTTATGTCTGTGTCATATATTTATCATCCTGTTCGATGAAAGAGATAATGACTTGAAATTAGTAGCGGTTATGAGTCTCGCTCTGAAAAAGCCGAGAAACATTACTTAGAAGCGCAGCTAAGAGTGTGACTATCACTCCACATGAAAGACACGATCGGCAATTAGAGAGAGAAATAGGAATGGGTGATAGATCTAAGCATCGAGAGAATTCTTTCTAGCAAGACGTCGCTTAACGCCTTTTAGTTTTAGGTGATGCAATTTCGCACGGTGGCGCTACACACCTTGCTCAAGAGAAAAAATATTGTGGCAGCTGCTAGATACGAAAGATGTCCTTAATTTTAGTAGCTTTCTTGTCTCTCTATCTCACTACTCTGTGCCAAAGTCAACTCTACTTTTTTTCGATATCTCTTCACTTCTTCCCTCATCACCTAACTTTCCCCTCTTCCTCAATCTCTCTCTCTCTCCCCCCTCTATTTCTCTCTCTCTCCTTCTCTCCTCTTTTTCTACTCACAATCTCAGTCCCGTAAAGATAAACGATGAGTGTAATCCGCAAAAAATATCTGAAAATAATTATAAACACGTAATAAAATGCGGTTATTCCTTAATGTAATTTTTCAAAGTAGTAAACATTGTTAAGGCTATTTCTATTGACTGATTATTAAGAATTCCTGCTGCAATAATAAATAAAACTAGTTGAAAATTACTCTTTAGCCTACCAACTTTTATATACGTTTAAGTGCACGAATAATCAACATATAACAAAATAATTACAATTTGCGTGTAAAAGTTGGGTGACTCATGTTGCAAATATTTATTTTTCTCCTTATGTTATATCAAGTACCGGCATAAGAACTCACTGTATATGTATTTATATTTAGCTGAAATGTCGCTACTTATTACTACTATCGAAGTTAATATAAAAGTTGGTAAAATTAGTCATTCATGGAACTCGCAAAAAAATTTCAAGTAAATTATACCAGGGCTCTCCAAACTATGGCCCGCGACTTCATTTAATGTGGCCCTCGAGACTGTAATAAGTCTGCCTTTTTTCGCTAGATATAACAATCAAGCAGTGTTGGAAAGCGTTATGCGTAACGAAATGATTTTTGAATAACGTAATGAAAAATTTTAACGAAATTTTGAAAACGATTGTAACGAAAAACGTATCGAAAACAAAAGAAATCGTTAATTCTTTGTTTACGCTTCTGCTGGGTGATATTTTTTCCCCTTATTTCCCATCTCATTTCTTTTATCTCTCTTCCTCAGCGGTCTTATTAGCCCCGACATGCAGTCATCTTATATATCTATAAAAGTAAGTTTTTGTATGTATGTGGGTGATTCTATAACTCGAGAACTACTAAACATAGAAGCAAGAGAAATGTATAATTTTAATTGCAGTGCTGAGAAAGATGGCGTAGTAAGGCTTTTAAATCGATTTGATTGACCATTTTTATTTTTTAAAATATTTTCTCTTCTAATTTTTTCCATTTGAATAACATGGAAATGTGAGTAGACAAATTTTAATTTGGACTTTACTAATAACCCTAGTCGAGTTTCAGACTTGAACCCAGGAACGCAGAAATTAATAAAGTTTTGTTTTCCTACCGTCGAATTTCTATTACGGGCCAAGTATTTCCTAAATTACACTTTTAACAGCAAAATTTTGACATTTTTTATTCGAAAACTTATGGTTGTCATGTATATCCAATTGTTGCCGACATCATGAACTAGGAAAACCGGGTATGCGAGTTTGTTATTTTTATCATGGTAACGTAAATAAACAAACTTCTGGCAATAGCATTGTTGGTATTGTGAGATAAAGATTAGCGCAAGCTATATGTGAAAGCGACTTCGTAAATACAAGAGGCATATTTTTAAGGTGTATAGTGCGAAAATTGCGGAAAAGTAGAGAAAAACGTAAAACTTTTCAATAAAAAAAAATTCATCAGAAATGTCAAAACTATACAGTTCAAAACTTGAAACATTTGTCTACATCAAAATAACTAACATTTTATTAAGTTGGGTGTAACATTATTAACAAAGTATAAAAAATTTCTGAAAGTTATTCAGTAATTTAACAAATTGTTTAGTTTCGAAAATTAGTGTTTATTAACGGAAGTCACGTATCAAATTCGCAAGAGTGGCTCTCAAAATGTTCATTATCTTTGACAGTGAGCCCAACTCACTTCTGGTGTACATATCTTTTGCTAAAAACGCAGTCTTATGTCTGCGATGGGCCTTTGCTGGTGTTGAAATCGCGAGCTGAAATTCTTCAACGGGAAATTCCCCCGGCCCATACGTATACCCTTAATTATTTAATCGCATTGTGCCAGTGAAGACAACTTTACTTAAATTTGCAAGAAAATGTTATGTATGATCCAACTAAAGCCCACCCGGTCCCTCATGGCGAAATTCCTGTTTTTCATAGCTTCCTTCTTCACTTTCATAATTTGGAGTTTTTTTGTTTAAAGAATCTTTGCTAAATTTCTTATATTGTATTAATACAGGACTGTTATGTAATAGAAGGTTGAATGATTAACACTCAAACATAATTTTTTATCAATATTTAATCAGAAACCAGAACAATGTTGAATTGAGTCAAAGAACTTGCAACTTTTTTGTACTTAAAGCGTTTCTGTATACTCTGCATTCATTATTTGTACTTAACCATAAACCCGAGCAACGTCCGGGTACTTCTGCTAGTACCCTCATAAAATGCATCAAGGACGGGATTATTAGGGATATTTCTGGTCCCAAAGTATTGCAAAGATCCGCTAAAGTTGTGCTCCATTTATGTCTGATTCCGATTCATATTCATTGAATAAAAAATAAAAGTTAGATTGGACAAATCGAAATATTTCCACGGAAAAATCGTAATATATCCAATTCACTAAACCACCTTTTAATATAAAAATAGTCTACATTTGTATATTATGCGCCTATATTTTTAATAAGTTTTTCATGTTGATTCCCTGACCCGCGAGCATGAAATTTATTGATCATGTGGCCCACTTGTAAAAAACGTTTGGAGACCCTTGAACTATACTACTGATAATCTGACTAATGCTGCGTCATAACATTTTTTGATTTACAGTTATCGAAATTCCGATATAAATTATTTAAAAATAAAGAGATCTCGAGGAGGAATAAGAAAAGTATAAAACACCCATTCAGCAATCGGTAATTTAAAATACCAGACGGAAAATTATGTCATTGAAAAGACATTGTGAAGAAAGAGTCAAACTCCTTATATCATATTATTGGAAACCATTGTGTATTGAGGCGAAGGAAGTAGTGTCAGAGAAAATTCTCGTTTTAAATGCGGATATTCGAAGGAAGGAAATGAAAAGCAAAAAAGCAGTACCAGTTAAGTGTTAAATGATTGGTTATTATGGTGCAGGATGGTGGGTGCAGAGCATAAAAGGCGATTTATGAAGGGAACATAGTACCGTGGTTGGTCATATAAGTGCATCCATAACGCAGATCTGCGAACGGGACTGAAATGTAAGAATGTACGGGAGCGAAATTTATGAGGCATGCAGAAAAAGGAAGAAAGAGTATCCTAAAGAGAACACTCGGAAGCTGAGCTGCTTGGGGGTGAAACAGTTGGTGATCAGGTTTTTCAAGCTTACAAAAAGTCAACGCCCCGGAAAAATCCCACTTCCCTTGTGTGGATTTTTAAATATGGGCTATTCTACTCGATCACAGAAAGACGGCATTAATTGTTAAAGTTTTTACTAAAGCCTAATTCCTATAATTATTTTTATACCCAAACTACGAGTTTCTTTCGTCTTTGATGGCGTTTGTCATACCGTAGCTTTATAGCTTCGTGTTTAATAGTTTAATTCCATATCATTCTGTCAAGAAAAGATTTCACGAGGCGATTTGTGTGCCAAACATAGAGCATGTTCCGAGAATCGGAATCTGTTAGGAAAATTGTGCTTTGGTGAAAATTTTCGTGATCTCCTTTAGGATCGCTCCATTTAATTTCCGACTTGCCCTTTCTTCGAAGTTTTACTTCCTTCTGGAAGCGTCGTGATGCGACGGCTGTCCCTCGTTCAGCCGACCTGGAGGCGAAAAAGGGCTGCTCTGACGATAGTAAGCCTACCGGTTTTCTGGAGATCACTTACCGGCATATTTAATAGGAAACTGCTTTTCTCGCTAAGGCTAAGGTTGATCGGATGGCGAGATGGGTTTGATAAACGAGGAACGGCCATTCCCGCAGAGAGAAAGAGAGAAAGGGATTGAGAAGGATGCGGTATTCCGTAGTGACGATAAATTGGTTGGTGGGCTCGAGGAATTGAATAAAAAATTATGGAAACATTTTGCTATAATGTTTTTAGGGATACTTGAAAGATTTCGTTACACCGCAGCCAAGGAACTGATTTCTCGAGTGGAAATAAGGACTATCCTAGATATTTATCGTGATAACATTTTATTTTATGATAGTAATACAACTCGTTATGCAACCAGATCTACTCATTTGATGAAAATATTGCCAATGGTATTTATAAGAGTTAACTTCTCATCCTTTAGAAGGGTGCACGCCAAAAAATACTCCTCCATCTTTGGTACGATCCTATTTATGTGGATTTTCATATTATTATGGACGATTTGATATTTTCCGAAAATGGTATTGCGCTCCAATTTCTTTCAATCAAACCAAATAAATTTCCTGAGCCGGAGGAAATACCCGCGCGAGTATATGTGAAAATTATATTCGAGAAATCCATTACGAAATGTGTCGCTCCTAAAGATTGGAAGGTGTCACACGTTACGCCCATCCATAAGGGGGAATATTATAGGCCAATTTCCTTAACTTCATTATCGTGCAAGATACTTGAGCACATAATCTTTAGTTCTGTAATGCGTTATTTAGATAGTCACTCATTGCTTAGCGGATGCCAGCTCGGATTCCGGATAGGTAGATCATGCGAAACGCAGCTCGGCCTGTTCGTGGATGATTTGTTGCGATGCGGAGGGAAAAATACTCAGGCCGATACCATATTCATTGACTCCAGGAAGGTGTTTGATAAAGTATCTCATAAGAAATTAATTGCAAAGTTAGGACAATATGGTATCAACCCGAAAGTTGTCAGTTGGGTGAGAGACTTCCTCTCGAATAGATGACAGTTAGTTGTCATCGATGGGAAATACTCGTCCCCCGTTAAAGTTGCGTCGGGTGCTCCTCAGAGAAGTGTATTTGGCCCTCTACTTTTCTAAATTTATGTAAATGATATCTGCTCGGTAGTTCGTAGTAAAATTAGACTTTTTGCCGATGATACCGTTCTATATAAAGAAATAAAATACCAGGAGGACCATCAATCGCTGCGTGAAGACTTAAGAGCCATTTCAGCGTGGTGCAAAGGATGACAAATTGAAATTAATTACACTAAATGTGCCGCAGTTTTGTTCTGGAAAAATAAGAACATAAAAGTAGGTTTCGAGAATAAAATATATGGAATAAATATTCAAGCAGCTGAGTATATAAAATATTTAGGAGTAAACATTTGCTGAGATCATTCGTGGGGCATGCACATTCGTCGAGTTATAGGCGCGGCCAACAAGAAACTCGGTAGAATAGTACGGAACACTACAGAAGAAGTACGTGAAACATGTTACTTATCACTGGTAAGACCGCAAGTGGAATACGCAGCGAGCATATGGGATCCGTACGAGAAGGGACACATAATTCAACTTGAAAGAGTACAGCGCAGAGTACCCAGATTTGTAAAACAAAAGTACGAACATAAGGAAAGCGTCACCTCATTATTGAGGGATTTGAACTAAGTACCATTGGAGTATCGTAGATTGAACTCAAGGTTGCGGCTCCTGGAGAAATATAGATCGGAATGTCTAAAAGACAAGGCTGTAGGAATAACTGAGGCACCAACGTGTATAGGTAGAAACATTCGTGACGATAAGATACGTGAGATCGATTGTAGGACGGAGCGTTATCTAGGCTCGTTCTCTCCGAGGACAATACGAGATTACAATAGAAAATTTCAACGTGCGATAGTCAATCTTTAGGTAGGTTTTGGTGCATTGCACCCCCTGCCACCCACAAATTAGGCAAATTGCAGGGTAACATGTAGATATAGTTGTCATCTGTGTCGCAGGGCAGTGCTCTCCAACCTTTTTTATTTCACGGTACACCTATAGATTTTTTCATTCATCGCGGCACACTGAAATTAATTTCACACGAAACTTTGTTGGAGATTTCTATTATAGTGCTTTTCAGATGAGATGGCGGGTCAGATTTCGGCCGTACTCGCGACCGCTCGTATGTCTCCGCCGCCTCCTAGCAGAAAGCTCAGGCTAGACCTTGACAACTCTACACCGTAACACACGTAAAGTTTGGCATGCATTTAAAGGGAAATCGAGAATGTGGCAACACAGCACACTCGGACACGATGTTAACACTAAGGAGACTCGATGGAGAATGAGCTTTCGAATGCTTTGGTTCCCCCTCGTTCTTTCCTATTGGTTCGCTCAGTGTCTCGCCCCCGTCTACTTTTTCTTTTACCTCCCCCTCACTCGCCATCTCATCTGAAAAGCACTATACAACATCAGAAAATAATTAAAATAATCGACATCAGAAATAAATGAAAAATAAAATATTTTCTAAAGAAGGGAATAAATTGTGGCTAAAATTCATTGAAAATAATTTTTATAATTCAGTGAACTTGTGAAATAAAACCAAAATCCATTTTTCAATTTTTTTACCAGTATCACTATGTTTAGATGCAGTACAACACGTTTATAACGGCATCGAAGAAACGGTAAAAATATTTTCCCTATAATGAATGTCCTAATATCTAAATATGTATGGGAACTTTATTAAATAATTTTATTAGTGAGAAACCTGTCCCTGTCTTGAAGAATAGTTTTATGATGTTTGGCTCTATAGGGGAAAGAGCCGCTCGAAGTTTCTGGTCGAGGTATTTCAGACACGATCTCTTATTATTCTTAATCAGCGACAATTTTGAAAAACTTAATTCACATAAATATATTGTAGAAAACGGTAACAAGGCATTAATTGCACATTCAGCAATGTTTGGGTATTCATTCCTCACTTGCAGTCAAAACTCATCCAGAGGCATATCATATAACTTCAGGTTAAGACTGCAATCGTTCCTGAGTTCAATGAATTCCCTCTAATTTTTAGGGAAAAATCATTATTTGATAAGCCCGAAAATGAAGAAACTTCTTACGCTCTTTTGTAGCTTGAGAATTTCAAATTCGGATTTTCCCTTGTATAAACTCCGTACGTCCCGCGGCACACTAAGTACTTCGTTACGGCACACCACTGGGCCGCGGCACACCGGTTGGAGAGCACTGTCGTAGGGTACTAATAGCGAACCGGTGCAATGAACCGGGGTCCCCAGTCAAGGGAACTCCTACAGCAAAGAAGCATTTCAGCAAAAAAAATATTTTATTTTTTATGTTAACATTTTTAAATTGCTTTTTTCCCGTTGATTATTTTTAACCTTTTCAAATGGTATGTCGGAGGATCCCCGATATCGTAATTTTCCCGTTTGTTGGGAGATCGCGACATGTAATTGTTTTTAATTCTCGCAATATTTCTGGTGATACTCAAAAAGATAATTGAAACTTATTAACTACCACTACAACATAATGAAAGCTGCACTGTCATGTTCATATAGATGGATAGCAAGTTGATTTCTCATTAAAGACTTGCTATTTTTTTAGTTAAAAATATTACGCACCAAAAAGGATTTTGAATTAGGGTCCCCAAAAAGTTTGCTACGCCACTGATTTCATCATATCAGCTCTTGATAGCAATGCATAAAAAATAGCTGGTCAAATTCACTAGACCATCAAGGATGTATGTACATTCTGTTTTACGTGATGCCTTGGTCTTGATATCAAGAAAGTGAGTGCTACAATCAGTATTTTGTTGCCTAAATTCCCGTATAATGGCCTATTTTATACAATAATATTAATAATTATATACATATCACCAAATTTTAAATACTATATTTTTAGCCTACTTTCCAGAATGGCAATAGACTTATAGTATATTCGTTGTATCTGTGTGTCTGGCTATCAGTCCCCCCTATTAACATTTGAACCAATAGACCGATTTTCATGACACTTGTTGGAAATCTCTTGCTTCTCTCGAGGATAGTTTTTGTTGTGAAGATTGAAAGTCCCGGGTTCGATTCCAAGAACTATCCTTCCCATTTGATTTACATAGATAATCTGAAATCCATCGTGCAGGGTAATATTCTCTTGCACATTAAAATATCTTAGAATTGTAATATCGGAGCGGAATTTGTAGCATTCTCTTAAAAAAGAAATAGAGATTCTAATTTTATTGTAGAATTTTGCTATTCATCGTATTTATTCGAATTTCGCGTAAATACTAGCGACTATGCCAGGGGTGGGCAAACTGCGGACCGCGGGCCACATGCGGCCCGCGAGGGCATTTTATGTGGCCCGCGATGCCATTATGAAAGCAAACCGCAATATAAAATAGAGATAATTTCATATTTGTAGTTTAAATTAATGCCGGAAAACCTTCTCCAGTGATGTTATGGGGACAACATATTATTTATTATTGATTTTCACTAACAGGATCCCTCGCATTACCTCACATTACTTACGATGTGAACCCTAACGTGGCCCGCCGAAGCATTTTCATCTGTTTATGCGGCCCGCCTAAGAAGCTGCAATTGTTAATGCGGCCCGCCACGTAAAAAGTTGCTCGAAAGTCAAATGATGCTCCGCCATTTTTATTATGTTGTGAATTATGGGTATTGAATTGTTGCTTTTCATTATGACTGAAGTCATCATTTAATTACATGTCATGCAACTAAGAGTCGCTATAATTTTCATCCAAACAATAATCCGTGAATAGATAATCTATAAGGCAATGTGTATACATCTTTTTGGGACACCCTGTAGTTAATACATGCGTTATTTTTGTCACATAAATACGCGTGATCAATTTAGTTTTTCGTTGGAATGTATTTGTAAAGTTTTATAACGCTGAATTATTAAATTTGAGTAAGAGAAAGAAGAAGAGAAACATCCGCGGTAATTTTAAAGCTAGTACAGCAGATATAAGTGTTAAATAACTGATTAAATTGAAAGTAAGCATCATAATTTTCGTTTGGTTCATCTTGTTTATTTATTGAAAGGCAGATGGTTCACTCTAGATTCTATTTTTATTTATTGGCTTCTGAATGTAAGAGGTAATATTAATTACATATTAATGACGGTTATATAGCTTACTATGTATGTATACGAACCCTAATGCTCCTTAATATTCATGCTATCTAAGCTTCAAATTTGTGTAAAATTATGAACATAAAAAGATAGGGTGATATATACTTATATTGAAGTAGTTATAGGAAAGAGTAGTGGTTAAATACTTCAACAGAATAAGAAGATGGTTTACTCAAAACAGTTTTTATTACGCTGAGAATCTTGTGTGGTAAATTCAAGTCTGAAGCATCCGTTTTTTAAACACTTTTAAAGAGAAATATTTATTTCCAATGTAACATACCTCCTTTTTACCTTTAAAAGTAACCTACAAATCATTCAGCCACTTTTGGTTCCTCATTCTTTCTGCAATTTCCAATTTCACACCTCCAAACGATCACCCGCGTAAAACATATTTATTAATTTGAATATGGAAGTTAATGACTTCTACTCATATATTTTGTCGAATGCCTGAATTATCCCCTTAAATCTCTAAGCGCTAAAATGAACCTCGAAAGAAGCGCACGTCCGAGAGAAAAAAAAACTTTTTTTTGTGACTAAACAAGTTCTCGAGGATATTAATGAAGAAAATTCTGAGGTTCAAGAAATTAAAATAAAATATTGTAAATTAACCGTGTCAACTGTGAGAGAGGGCAAAAGAAGATGAGAAGGTCGGGTGGATAGGTGAAAAAAGGGGCGAGGAGGAGTTGGTCGGTTGGAAAGCTCTTTGCGGAGACTTCGAAAAGCGGGACCTTTGCCCCATGCCCTCACCTCTCTCGGGGAGGATCGGGTTACGAAAAGACGCTTCGAAAACCGGCAGTTTTTATTCCGAAAACAATTATTTTCTTTTATTTCTCCCGGCAAAGACGGACATGTGCTTTTTAAAAGTCTTAAGAAACCTCCTCTTGAATTCATCGCCCGCTCTTCCCATAATGATCGTTTAAAATAAAATTCGGTGGTGTAGTGGTTAGGACGCTGGCTCCTACTCGCCTGCTGCATGAAAAGACAGCGGGCACGAATCCTGCGCAAGTAGGATTTTTTCATGGTCGCCCAGCCCCCTGTTTGTGTGGTTTGAGGAGACCGCGCAAATTCAGCTGTTCCGTCCTTCGGAAGGAACGTTAAGCCGTTGGCCCCCCTGGTGTTCGTAAGAGCAGGTAAATGCCGGCACCGGGGTTCCCTCCTCCCTTCCCCGGTTATTCATTGCACTACCTCTGAGATACCCATTTGTGCAGTAAGAGAGGCGAATTGGCTGGGCACTCAAACAAACAAACGAAAAAATTTGTTTGCTCACATTACCCTCCTTTTATTCTATAATAAAATTCTCGAATTATCAATCATATAGGTTTTAAAACTATCCGTTACATTAAAATAATATTTCGCTGGAATTTCTTCGATTCTTAGCTCTTATTTTTATGAGCTTCTTATCCCTGTATCTGTTGTGAAGTCTCAGTTTATACGATTTTCTCGTGATGAATTCCTTTTAATTCCTTTTTCTTACGTGACCTTCACGTTACGCGCGCTTGAACGTAAGGCCGAGGGGCCATTCTTACGCGTGGAAGTTTTTCTCCTCTTTTCCCTTTGGTTTTTCCTGACATTTCCCTTCCATTTTTCGCCCCCCCCTTCTCCCCGTTCGCTCTCCTTCCATATGCCTGCTGCTTTGGGTGAGGGACTGGGGTTATATGCGTGCAGAGCGGAGATATAAGAGTGATCGCTAATAGGAACTGGAGAGGCCGTGGCCTTGGTAGGGAGGCGGGAGAAGTAAAGTGGGGAGAGGGAGGTGGTGGTGGAGGCAGGAGTTGGGGGGCAAGTGAGCGGAGAAAGGAGGACGTGCAAAAGAAGAGGAGAAGGGAACATTGGAGAAAAAAACAATCCGCTCCTTTACCCATCTCTCTGTTACTCAGAAGAAATCAGGTTCCAGAAAAATGGAGAGGGTCAGGTATGATACCGGATGTTAAAAAAAACATTTTGAAAGTATACACTTTGCCTCATTTTGGACGCGGTGGGGTCTATAACTCTAATTAACTGGCTCGTTCACCTTATTTGACCGTTTCGTGAATTTTCGGAGTTATCTTGAAAGCATCAGAGACTACTTAAGAAGGAAAATTTGCCTGTAAAAATAGTGTGCTTCATCCGTAAATTTAGCGAAAGTTTGGCTTTATTTTGCACCGGAAATATTTAAAGCCATGTTGGGCAACGAGAATTTTTATCGGAATATCCTCTCTACAGCATTGAAACATTAGCTTAATAATGTTGCAGATGAGAATATTTTGAAGAGGATAAATTAAGTACTCCATACTTAACGTAGAATCGATTATTTCACTTTATATAACACATAAATTTTCAGGAGTTGTAAGTTAATATCATGCAGAAAAGCAAATAAGAGCTGCTGAAGCGGGTAATATATGGCTTTTTTTTCGAAAAAGAATTTTAGACCGACAAACGGAAAGACCGAACGAATGAACGGATTTTTTCAATAAACCCTTAATATATGCGATTTGTGGAGCAAATATCATTTATGCCTGGCATGTTAAACTGGCGTTATTCTATGCATTATTGTGGCCCGAATAATAATTTTTGTCTTAACTAAATCGATCCAAACTTTATATAAATACTTTATATTTTTTAAATTCAACGAGTTTTTCGTAGTTCCTGAGGTAAAATAGAACGCGTTTTATAAATTACAGTTTTTAATAATTGACAGTTTTTAATAGCAAAACAGACGTCCAATCTTCTAGATAAAATATATTTTTCCTTCTCTGGCTCTCATGAAACAACTTTAATTTTATTGCGACCCTTCTATAACATCCATCGCTTTAATTGCTCCCTCATGCCTCTTTGAGCTTGACATGCCTGATTCATACCTTTTACTCCTTTCTGTGATATCTTCCTTATTTATTGTGAACGTCGCTTTTTTCTTAACTCTAATTATGAGCGGAAACTTTCCATCTTTGAAGCCTTAAGGTATTTTAATTGGTATTTTAAATAAAAATTCATGCACATATTTTAAAAAATTATATGTTCTTATATTATAAATATTATTGAAGTAGTCCTCATTTAAATTTTGTACAAATGGCCATTAATACCGGAGATCTTACAGTGATTATTTATTTTTTCAATGTAAAATATCTAAGTAAAATATACAAAATCCTTCTTCTCCCTGTTTTATTTTATAATCGTCTATATTTATGTTCATTTTCTGATTATAATTTTTTAATCTCATGAAACTCTCCGAAGTCATATTTTACTTGGAGAGTTTCACCAGACCTATCTCATCTAGCAAAGCGACAACTGCATATTCGATTTGAATAATAGAATTACGGTCCATCCGGTTTTGCTAGAACTAGATTTCAAATACAGAATATGGTGCCATTGTTGAGGTAATCCACCTGTCACCTTCTATGTCATTTTGCAGGTGCCATACTTCCGTAAAATACAACCACGTTGCTTAAAAACTTCCTGCATTCCAGAAAATGCAGCTGGTCTCATCGGTGTTGAACTCAAAAGGCAATTGTCGGTGGAAGGGATATAAGTGCAGCGACGTTACGTCCGCCGCTGGTCACGCGCCGTCGAATGAGTGCTAGATTTCACGGAAATTCAAGAGCGACGCCGACAAATCTTCCTACCTTTCGAGTTCGCTCAGACGTTTTGCTGTCGTCTTTTAAAGAGCATTTATATACAAGTCTTATGTGTACCATTCGACGTTCAAATAGTTTTAATATATTATTCAGAGATATGTGCTATTAAGGATGCAAATTTATTACGCTACAAGATTTAGAAATTGGGCTATTTCAAATCGTAAAATAAAATTTACACTACATATTACTTATATTAAGTAAATATTATAATATAACAATAGCTCGCTCGCTCATTTAAATGATTTTTGCACTAATCGCCAACTTCGTGTAATAAGTACTAGAGAAATGAAACGCTGTATTTGAGGCATAAATAAACTGCATTTCAAATCCTCACCTATCTTCGTTCCAATTCTGAATCACTCAAAATTAATTTATATTAATATTAAACTTTTGAAAATAGAGCGGAACTTTATTCTAGCATGTACCTAATATACTTAATTTCATCTCAAACGCTCAGTATAATATAAACAAAAGTAACCTCTCTCTCCCTAGCCATTTAAAAGAATAAAAAAAAATGTTCAAGGTTTTTCTGTTTTACGAAATTTTTTGGCAATATTTCCTCAGTTGAAAATAACCTGACATATCATGTCTTAATTGCGTACTATCCTCCTATAGAAGAGTAATATATCTACAGAAATGGACTTGAGAACTTGTTTTGCTAGAGGTCTATTTGTCTTTCTCTCCACCTCTTGGCATGTATTCAGACGCAGCAAAGTTCGATAAGAGGGCCTCAGGGCTATCCACGCAAGTGAAGGTGATTCGTGTTTTCGAACCTTTCCAAGACGATAGGTATTGCTTTATCAAGTGGTGAGGCGTGAATTACACGGAAAGAAGCATCCATTACATCAGTTATACGACATAGGAAGGAGATTTAAACGAGCGATGGTAACGTCTGATAGATGTCCCTAAAGGTCTTTATGATCATATGAATATACTCGTGCAAACTGTTCAAAGAAGAGCTATAAAAGTTCCTTTAAAGGGGCATGTTTCTGTAATCTTAGGCTTGTAAAACTCATTGCCTCGCGAAGAACACCAACATAGGTTCTTTTTTTTGGACCATCGAAATGGCTCAATTTTGTATAAACTGTGAATGATCTTCACTTCCTGCTGTTGGTCTAAATATCATCTCCGTTGATCGCTTTCCCCTATTAGCTTTTTTTAGTGACTAGTAATCTCCAAGAGGTGATGTTTATGCATTTATATATTTTTTGCCATCATACTGGAATTTTTTAGAATCTCGCCTTAAACAGCAAACTCTCATTTCATCAACAACACCCAGTAACTTTTATGATTCATCAATAAAAATAAAACCACCTACTTCTATAGGTGTTTTCATAGGAAATATCTCTTAGTAAATGTGTTGTCCGTTGAGACTTATAGAGAGATAAAAAATTAATTCTCGATCTATTTTTTCGAACACTTGTGGCAGATAATTAATGGTGTAATCATTAAGAAATCATTAGAATAAATTGAAATTGAAATTTAATACGTTACCGTAACAGTTATCCTTTTCCTATACTCATCGCTTTTCTTCCGTGTTTCAAATTATATTTGACGAATTGCTTAGAAAAGCTGATTCCAACCCTTTCAAGTAAAATAGTGACCTCAATGTCATGCCCAAAGCTTCAGGTGACCAATTCAAACTTGGTTAGATCATCCATCAACTTCTGTCTTAACCAATTCGGCAATTTTCATAACCGGTAATTTATTACAGCTTGTCCAAACGATGGCACGATTCCAGTTTCTTTAGGTAAATAATTATCCATCCTCATCTTTAAACTTGGTTAAATAAAAAAACAATTAAGTGTTATATCTTATTAAATTTTTATATAAGCTTTAATCATTTAGTTTATTCGGGAAATAGTTAGAACCCGCCAAATTTTTCGATCTTGATCTATACAAGAGAGAAATGACCAGCAACTTTATTCTAACTATATTGATCATAATGCTAACGTCTCTTCTAGGGACCTGCGAAGCTTCGAGATTCGATTCGATTGCGAATCGGGTAAATGAATCGATTTGAAATTAAGAAGGTCGATTCGTTGAATCCGAATATAAATATTAATAAATAATATAGAAAATTCAAAACAACGTTTAAAAAATTCGATTTCTATCTACCTCCGTAATGTTAACCAAATTAAAACTAGTGGATTCATTACATACGCAGTTATTACATGTACTCTTCGCTATATTTTCATGATTACTTATTTGAAATATTTTTTCTTTTTTTCTTTTTAACTTTTACATCATTTTATTTGTTTCTGTCGGGACTTGGGAGTGGACTTCGTCGACCTACGGCCGATTATCGAATCGTGCAGGGCACCACTGGATCACTCTGGTGTTCACTACACGCCCGAATCGGCTCAGAGAGTAGCGAGTAGGATTCTCGAGCACAGTAGGGATTTTTTAGGCTAGAGAGTAGGGCAGGGTGTAGGTCAGTTTTGGGTCAGGGGATAATCGATACATTTGTAGAAAATAAGAATCCCGAAAGATTATCTAATGATAGAA